>JADFUC010001735.1:0-480000 GCA_019722365.1 Lithospermum erythrorhizon | reverse complement strand
AAAACTGAAATTTGCATTTTTTGAATTTGTATGAGGTTTAAATAAACATATTAAGCATATTAAAGTACAAAATAAAATTATAAATCATAAGAGTTAAAGGTAATTGTTTGTCAGCTAATACATCATATCCTCTAACCTAATATAAAATAATTACCATTTGTATATTCATAATACAAGTAATCCAAGCACGTACCAATTCATTCACTTATATTTAAATGTAAGACCTAAATAAGTATATGCAAACATATTATTATTAATTATATTATTCAAGATTCAATTAATATGACCCTTATATTTACTTAGATTTACTATAAAGTTAACTTAGAGGTATTTATGGCCCTTGTATAGACTATGGGACTGTAAATAAAGATTTATAATTTTGATCGGGGAGTTCGCTAAACGCTTCTGTATTAAATTATTCAACGCCGGCCTTAAAAATCGATTGCACTCATTATGCCTCATTATTTCAATATGGATCAATCACATATAATTCATTAAATTTATTTTTTTATATTCACAATCCAATATCTACTCTATTTCTAATTAATACTTATTTATCACAAATCTCAGATATAACATACCTTACACAAAATAAATTAATTTACATTAATTTTTTCATTAGATACGTCTCATTTTAATCATATAAATTTCTTAAACTCTTTAAAGTAATGTAAATGAAATAGAATTCTTACCTTTGGGCATATGGAATCTTTACGTGTTGACCACCGAATGTTTTTCACAAAGGTATGCTTATTTTTAAAGAATTATTTGCATCATAAATTAAATTATTTTGGTAACGCATGATAATGCAAGATTTGTGGATTTTAATTATTATAATTAGAAATATAATAGATATTGACTCAGAAAATAAAAAATACAAAAATTTAAAGTTAATTAAACGTTGCTGATTTATATATTAAAATAATAAGGGTATAATAATCTAATTAATTTTTCGAGATCGACAGCAATTTTGAGATCGGGCGTCAAGTACGTTTTGATTTAATACCAAGATCAGATCAAGCCCATGATTGATGTGTGATTTACATGAATACAAAACCTGGAACCTTATTATTTGACCTACTTCATGCAAACTTGACAAGAATGAAGAAATAAAGTCTTTTGTGCAACCCATCACAAGCCTACACGATACGCCTCTAACGCCTAAAAAGGCTCCCGCCCCAATTCATTGAGGTCTATCCCGGAAAAAATGCTACTGCTTCTGTTTCAGCGCGAACTAACCCAACATAGACACCATCAAGGTGGGAAGCCATGAGCTTATCATGGCTTCCATGTTCAACCAATGTTCCATCTTTGACAACACCAATGACATTAGCTTCCCTAATTGTAGAAAGTCTATGAGCAACTACAATAGTGGTAGTCCTCTTTGAGACTTTCCTGATTGCATCTTGTACATGTTTTTCTGATTCCAAATCAAGTGCACTGCTTGCTTCATCAAGTAACAACACTTTTGACTTCTTCAATATAGCCCTGGCTATTGCAATTCTTTGTTTCTGACCTCCTGATAGTTGAACTCCACTTTGACCAACCTATTTTTAAGATCAAGAACATAATCATTAACACAAAAAGTACTTGCCATTGACCATTATAATTAACATTAACATGTCCCAATGCCTTTGAAGAGGCTCCCGCCTAAACGAGGTAGGGGGGAGGTCGGATAAACGTGGAGTAATATGTAACAATATGGCCATAGGGAAGAAAATGTGCCACAGAAATATATGTTTGTATTCGAGGACAATGTTCACATATAGTACATTGCATGTAATATTGTAATTTCACTAGAATATGATAATTCAATCCACCGACGAGAGAAAAATATGGCAGTTGCTAGTAACATAAGTGAAAGAAATTAATGTTCTGTTTAGAAAGTAATTTTTGAGTGTGTACCTCAGTTTCATAGCCTTGAGGAAGACTGCAGATGAATTTGTGGATGTAAGCTTCTTTAGCAGCCTCTTCAATCTCGGTCCATGAAGCATTTTGATCTCCAAAAGCAATATTCTCCCTAATACTTCCAGCAAACAGAGCTGGTTCTTGCCCCACCAAGGCTGTTTGCCTTCTCAACCACTTCAAATTAAGGTCTCGTACATCGGTGCCTCCCATCAATATCTTCCCTTGGATAGGATCATAAAACCTCTGTATCATCCATATAACAGTTGACTTCCCAGAACCACTTTTTCCTACCAATGCAACCATTGTTCCACCTGGGATCTTTAGCGAAAAGTCCCTTAACACGAGCACGTTAGGCCTAGATGGATATGCAAATGTGACCTTCTTGAACTCCACACCAAATGGCTTTGAGACTTCAATTTTCCTAGCTTTTTGTCTTTCATTCTCTATCAAGGGCTTTCTTTTTATTATATCTAAAACATCAGGTACAGCGGTTGCTGCTTTGGAGGTATCCGGTGCAAGGCCAGCTAGGTTTCCAACAGAAAATGAGCTAAGAACAAGTATCAGAAAAATCTTGTAGACATCACCAAAATTAGAGTATCCTTGTTTGATAAGGTAAGCGCCAAAATAAAGCGTTAATGTGTAGGATCCATACATGGCAAATTGGGATACTCCTAAAGCTAATCCGAGAATCTGAGACTTTCTGATAGACGTTCTCTTTGGTTCCGACAATGCTTGATCAAACGACCGAACAATGTCGTTTTGGCTTGAGAAGGTTGCCACTGTTCTTATATTTGACACAGCACTAGCAGCAATACTGCTGGCTTTGGCATAAGTGCTGTTATCTAGCTTTGGGCCAACGTTGATGATCAAGCTGAAATAGCTAGCACCAAGAGCGAATGGCGTCAGGGCTGTGACTAACAGACTTAACCTCCAGGAGAGAACATATGACACGCCTAAGCCAACGGCTGCTGAGCTCACTCCCATAATTAGGACTGAGAACCGGTCGCCAAGAACAGCGCGAAAGGTAACTGCATCTACTGATAACCTCGACACAAGATTTCCTGTGGAATTCTGAGACAGATCAAACCAACCAGGTTCTTGTCTCAGTATAGAACGAAACAAGAAATTTCTCACCCTTTGCGTGAGCCTTGAGCCAGCCCAACCACAGAAACCTTGTTGGCCTGTCATGGAGACTATACACCCAAAGCCCAACCCAACCAGTATCAAACAAAGGTGTCCGACATCCCTTTTGAGCTTCGGAACATCTTTTAAAAAGTAAACCCTGAGAGCTTCGCCAAGTACCAAGGGGAAAATGGAAAGAATTGCTCCTGCAACCGCAGCTAAGAAGATTCCCATGAACAACATAATGAATTCAGGTTTTTGGAGCTTCCACACCTCCGAAAGCTTATATTGTGTTTTCCGCTCCACCATATCATCTTCAGCTTTAACTTGATCCGGTTTTACCATGGATCCTAAGTTCTCAGATCTTGGTACTTCAAAAACATTCTTGGTTATAGATTGATCATACTTGGATGTTTCATATGCAGAGAAATCTAAATCTTTTGAAGTGTCATTTTGTTTTGGTTGGTTGTTCTTGACTGCATCTGAAGCAAGCTTGACAAGATTATAGTAAAACCCAGTTTTTTCCATGAGTTGCTGATGGTTACCTATCTCAACAACAGATCCATGGTCAAGAACAACAATGGTATGAGCATTCTTAACTGTTGCTAGTCTATGAGCAATGACTATGGTTGTTCTGCCTGCTGATATCTTGTCAATAGCCTTCTGGACTTCAATCTCAGCCTCAGGGTCCAAGGCACTAGTGGCCTCATCTAGCAATAGGATTCTTGGATCTTTTATCATTGCTCTCGCTAGGGCAATCCGTTGTTTCTGACCACCAGAAAGTTGAGTTCCTCGATCCCCCACCTGAGACAAGAAGAATATAAAGACTATGGGCTTGTATAGACAATAATTTTCTATAAATGTACCTTCAGTTAAAAATTGCATGCACCTGTGTACCATAGCCTTCTGGAAGATCAGAAATAAATTTGTGAGCATTTGCTGCAATACAAGCATTTACAGCTTCTTTCTTTGTTGCGTCTTCCTTTCCTATGATCACGTTTTCAAGTATCGTTGAGGGGAAAAGGACTGGTTCTTGACCAACCATTCCTATCTGAGTTCTTAGCCACTTAACTTGCAACGTCCTTAAGTCATGGCCATCCAATGTAATAAATCCTGCAAACACATTCCATGTTCAAAATTGATCTGACTTCTACAGTTCTACTATCACATGATGCAAAGCTAGACATATATATAAGTTGCTCATCAACAATGCATACCATTGATTGGATTGTAGAATCTCTCTAGAAGAGCGAAAACTGTAGATTTTCCACCTCCACTTCCACCGACTAATGCTAGAGTTTTTGAAGCTGGAATGACCAAGTTAAGAGATTGCAGAATCGTAATATCTGGGCGAGATGGATAGGCAAAGGTGACATTCTTAAACTCGATTTTCCCTCGCAGACTAGGCAATTTCTTGCCATCAGGGTTGTAAGGGTCAATTTCTGGGATTCGTTCTATAACATCAAATACTCTTCCTGCGGCAACTGTTCCTTGAGCAAATTGAGCAAAATATGCCAAAGATAGAGCCAATCCCCTGTGGAAGGAATGGTTTAGACGACTGTTACTGAATCTGTTCCCATATCTGAACGATTTTAAGATTTCTGAAATTTATGAATGGTAAAGGATTTTGAATTTTAATGATAAACAATAAGCTTTGAGATTGAGATAGTTTTGTGTTCATCTCAGAAGCTAGACATCAAGCTTTTGAATCACGGAAACAACCTTGAAATATACATAAGTGATCTGATCCTTTTCTTAACACCCGCTGGGCGTTATCTCTTAAGAATGATAAGAAGTTGAAGATCATGAAACGGGGAAAAGAAAGCGGTGATATACCTGCCCCCTACATTGACACCAAAGAAGCAAGCAATGGCATCACCTCCTGAGATCTCCCCCTTAGCTACTAAAAGTGATCCATACCAAAAGGCCAATGCCCAAGTTCCGTAAGTAACAAAATAAATGACTCCCATTCCTGCACCCTTAGCAAAGCCAACTTTTGCACCACTAGATTCTGAACTCTCGAGAAGTGTGGCATATTTTTCTGCTAAATGATCTTCTGCAACAAATGAAAAGACAGTTCTAATTGAACTTAAAGTTTGTTCAGCAACAGTACCAGCTTTCCGATAAGACTCCTGTAGAAAGGTGATGAAAGAACATGAAAAAAAAATATAGCATAAGGTCAGCTAATGCACAGATGAGCAATGGTGTCTTCCTCTCACCTCTTCTTTTGCAGTTAGGCCAACGTATACGGCTTTATAGACAATCCCACATGTCATAGTTAATGGGGCGACTGCAAGAACTGCTAAAGAGATCTTCCATGATCTCCGGAAACCAACAGCATAACCATTGACAAAGGTAAACAACTGATGAACAAAATGAGCCATCTGCATTTGAAGTTCAATAATTATTAGCATATTCACCATAATTCTAAGAGCATAGAAACCAATCGGTCACACACAGCGTAAAATAGCAAAATAACACAAGAAAGTACATATATTTATATCCTACTACAAGGAAATGAATCTAAAATATATGACAGATCGTTCTATATTGGTGCCCACCTTCTCTCCCATGACTTCTTGGATTTGAGCTACATCACTTGAGATACCATGCATAATGTCACCAGTGTTGATTTCTGTATCGAAAAATCCTATATCCTGTCGGAGGATTGCTTTTAGATACTCTGTTCTTATTCTATGAGCTGAACGTTCTCCCACAATCCTCCAACATGTGATCTCTGCAATTAGATGTAAAGTTTGGCGTGGAGACCGCTTCTACTTAAAATATAATCGATATATAAAAAATACACAACTATACCATCCAATAACGTTTACACACACATTTTAAATATATTTTCTAAACAATTCACAATAAATATTTTCACTCTTTTATTTTATCAACCTCAATTACACTTATAAAAACACTCTTACTACAAAGGCCTACAAAAAGTTTCTACAATTTTATGGGGCTTCACTCAACTTACATGCTACATTGCTCAAATGCAACATACTAGCTCTATTTATAAGTAGGCGACGCTAACGATTTTTTACAACGCCATCCACGCCATCCACCATTATCGACAATGTCATCGACTCATTCTCGACAAGCAATCCTGTGTGAACATATTTATTCATTGAGGGCTATGCTAATATAGAGGCGGTGGAGTTGCTGGCTACTATCAATCACCTAGACGGCTTCGACAACGACGTTTAACACTCCCCTCATCATTAATTTTCTTCTCGCGTATTGTCATTCCATGTAACTTAATTCTGAGAACTTTGTTGCAAGCTTAACTTTGTAAAAGATGTCCTACTGATCTTCTGCTTTTGAGCCGTTTCCATCTCGGACGCCTCCTCAAGAGGATCTTCGCCATAAGAAATGATAATGCATCACATTAAGCTTAGTTCGAAAGCATTTAAATTACCTGCTCACTAGTCGCATCATCATAAGCTTGTCACAATGTAACGCGACTCCATCTTCAATCGTCGATTCAAATCTTTCTACAAGGCTGAAATAACTACGCATACTACGCCATACCGCCTGCACTTTGCCTCCACAGAAAAGAGAAATTGTAGGTTGACTCTTACTATACCATGATATAGCTCCCCGAGCCCGGATCAACACATATCCAAAGAAATGAATCCATTTCCAGTATCATGATTGTTAGTAATCCCACCATTATCGACAATTCATACTCGCCAATTACTCAAATCCCCCAGATACACAACGATACTTATCTTAACCCGTAATTATGATAATCAGAGTATCATCAATTAATATATAAATTCATTAAGATCTACCAGATTAATCTTGTGTAATGTTAATTTTACAATTTATTCTTCTGCTTTGTCATATCTCAATTGTGGGAGATCATCCTCGACGATCTTAGTAATTAGTATAATCATTTATACTCCCACCATCCGTAATTGTGGTTACAAGATCATGTCGCTGCCAGATCCCGGGCTGATCCGAGTTATTGAGGAATACGTGGATCGTTAGTAAGGGTAGATTCCTAACAATCAGTATTAAGGTAGAGGTTTGGACGATCCAAAGGCTATTCGGCGTCAGATGACTAAAGGAAAGAACGACGCTGGGTATAAGATTCAAGCCGCCAGCGACTAAGATGGAAGATGAAATTGTTCTCGGGTTTTGATTCCGGCATCACAGTTGTCGAGATTTCAGAAGGTTTCGTTCTAAGATGAAACGCCCCCTGAGATTTGTGATTCGGAGCGTATGAATTGCATATCACCGGGTTATCGCCGGGCGTCTGGTTGGGGAGCGTCATCGACACGGAAGGTTCCTCGGAAGAAATTTAAAGTAGACGGGCCATGTGAGTTTCGAGGTTTATCAAACGCTTCTATACGGAAGACAGAGGATTAGATTTGTCGCCTGTGACCACGGACTAATCTTGTTCATAACGGGATTGGCCGTGAGCTCAAGATCACGCTGGATTTATCGGGTTGTCACAGTCACGACGAAAGGACACGACGGAAGTCGATAGACCAAGTTGATTTTGGCTTTCGCGTAGATTCATCTGCATCGAAGATCTACTTTAGTGGTCGTAGCGCTGGAAGCCTGTGGGAGTTTCTGGTCATTGACGTTGCTCATGGTGAAAGATTGTTGGGACGCAGTCACGACGGAGACTCAGAAATGAAAAAGGTTCATGATGTATCAGAGATCATTCAAGGGACGGTTAGAAGAATCCTCGGGGCTCGAGATCTGTACAAACCATAGGTGAAAATCGACATGGTAGTTTCTGGGCGGTAGAAACGGTCACATGACAATACGGAATTTCGATGTTAGAAACGGTTTTGTTGCTGGGTAAAGTCCTAGGTCAAGTACTCAGAAGATTCTCGAAGTTCTCGGATGCTACAGCGCAGAACCGAAGGCGCCAAGCCATGGGCTATCATCCCGATTAGTTACGTGGTTTCAAATGCGCAGTAAGCAGGCTCCCAACCTCTTAATTTAGCTAATCAAAAAAATGATTAATGAATCGGATTAAGCTGAGTCATTTAATCGACAAGAAAAAAAGCAGCTGCTATAGGATTCATTAACGACTAATCAGCTCGGAGGATTTTCGAGGTAAAAAGAAGAACATGACGCTTATTTGAACGTGCGAAAATTCCAACAGGAAAAGCTTTTTGGCTATATCTTCGATAGTCGTTTCGTGGCATTCAATGTGGTTCTCAGATTGGGTGAAAAATGCACAGCTCACGATCAACTTCAGCTGGAGTTCTGGACGTATTTAACCTGTAAAGGCCATAAATAAGTTTGAAGACGGTGATCCAAAATTTGTCTTCAAGTGGGAGATTGCTGAGCGCTGGGTTAAAATTTGGCCGCCAAGGTAGATTATCAAAGACGGACCAACCATGTCCCGACTCAAGTCCCGAATTTAGAACTTTGAGGCACAATCTCCTGGGGTGAAGTTCTGGGATACAAGGTCTCGACCATGGTCCCGACGCTGGCTCGGATGCCACTATTTTCTTGAGGCGGTTTTGGAGGCCTTTCGCCCAAGTTTCATATTACTTTAGGTTTTAGACCTGTGGATCTTCAGAATCTATATATACGAAATGATACGAGTCTTCTTATGTGCGTGAAAACACCACCTCAAAAGATGAGGATCAAAATAAAGAAAATTCAGCGAGAGATCCAAGAGAGTTCATGTAGAGGCCAGAATCGGCGCTTTCACGTAAAAACACTAATCGGTAGATCCCGCTTTCTGTGATATTTAAGTGTATTGAAGACATCAATTGCTGGGACGGTAGAATAGTGGTTCAAGTCTTCAGAATAATTTTTCCGGTGATTATTAGGTGGATTCAATCAAAAATGATTGCCTTTCACATCATGAGTAACTGTGATAAATCTCAGGTATGCTTAATTTCCGCAATTTATTCATCTCCGCTTTTTGTCATATCCGAATTGGGAGATCAATCCCAAGTAGATCTAATAATTAGTATAATTGATTATACTCACAATTATCCTTAATTATGGATTAAGACTATGTCGTTATATATCACGGGCGGATCTCGCTTATTAAGGCATGAAATGTCAAGAATGGTGCAGTGATTCCTAACAACGATCTCCCGCATAATCAAAGATCACAATATCCGCTTCACTTTGCATTCTACTCCCTTCTCGCAGAAGAGTCCCTAATCAAGTATTCCTTGACATATCCGATGATACGCCTAACTCTTCCAAGATGTGGCTTCCTAGGATTTTTCATGAACTCCGCTAAGTAATGCCAACCCGCAAATGCTATGTCGTCTGGAGCAGTTAGGTAGACGAACTACCTATCCGCCGGCATATCATGTATCCCTAAGTCTTTCCCCGTCATCGAGTACACAACTTCAAGTTTGGCCCATTGGGGGTAGAAATCGGCGTGACACTCGCTAGCCCAAACTTTTGAAGTATATCTCTCGCATATTTCCGCCACTCAAGAAATACGCCTCTATCGCTCTTTTTTCAACTTCCAACTTGTGGTGCTGTTTCACCTCCAAGCTCCTTCATTTGAAATCTAACTGACAGGTTTGCCTTTGTTCGTTGGATCTCATCTTCGTCATCTCCAGTGATGATCAAATCATCCACATATACGAGGACAACTGATAACTTGCCTCCTTGAGTTTTCACTCTAATGCTCCCCGAATCTCTTTGGCAAATACGATAACCACTCAACTAGAACTCAAAGAATTTCCCCTTACCATGCCTGGTGCTCGCTTTTAAGACATATAGTGCCTCTTCAACTTGTACCAAAATTTGTTCCTCTCTCCCCGGTTCAGAAATCCCGGGGTTGGATCGGGATATAGATGTCACATCAAGCTCCCCCATGAAGAAATGCATTCTTCGTGATCCATCCGCCACAGTCATTCTGGCGACTTACCTGCTGCAAAGAGATAAGAAGACACAAACTGCAGGGTGATCTTTTGTCATCGGACCGAATGTCTCTCGGCCATAGTCAATTCCATACTCCTGAGAGAAACCTCGAACAAATAGCCGAGCCTTGTATCTCTCGATCGTACCATCAGGACGAATCTTCAACTTATAAACCCGTTTGCAGGATATGGGTTTAACACCTTCAGGTTTTGGCACCAGATCCCAAGTCTGATTGTGTTTAAGTGCCAAAATTTCTTCATCCATAGCTTTTCTCCATTCTAGACTCTTTGAAGCTTCTTCAAAGGTAGTTGGCTCTTTGACCTCCGCATATGAAGCTTCTATGTACTTCGGATTTGGCCTCCTATCTCTAGTAGACCTTCTCAACTGAGTCTGGGATGGTTCTACATGCTCCTCCGACTGAATAATCTGCACCTCCTCTGGTGTTTCATGAATTCTGCTTCCCGTGGCTTTTGACTCGACCGATCCGACTATTGTGGATTTTCCGTCTATCGGAGATTTTGGTTCCTCCCATTCTTCTTGGTTGCCACCTTCTTGAGAGGAATCTAGCTTCAACTTAAACTTGCTTTTCGGCAGCCTCCCCGGGTATCCGGTAATACCACTTTGTTTCCCACCTCACGACGATGCCTCATCGAATACAACATTCCGCGGAGACATAGGTCTCCGCTTGTATCGGGGATCACAACATCTCCAACCTTTCTTCTGTTCGTCGTATCCCACAAAGATGCAGCGTATAGCCTCCTTGTCAAATTTACTCCGAGGTTAATCTACTATAAACACATAGCAGACACATCCAAATACTCGGAAGTAATTGACCGTTGGCTTGAAATTCTTAACTTCTTTAAATGGCGTAGACAAATCCTAGTCTCTTTAAGCATGGTAGCCTCATTGGGTAATATAAAGATACCGTATTCACGCATTCTCGCCCAAAACCTCGACCGTGATTCTTGGTACGTAGGAGACTTCTACATGTCTCTGCGAAGCGGCAGCTTCTTCCTCTCTACTACTCCGCCTGCTATGAGTATTTCGCACAAGTAGCTGTTCTGATATCAGACTCCTTCAAATAAGCAATAATCTTCAAGTGTACTTTCATCCATTATCGCACGAAGACATTTTATCTTCTGTCTAACTCAATGCCCACCATTTCTTTGAATTCTTGAATTTCGAAGCCTTCGCTTTTATCCTTCAAGAAATATATACACTCACACATATTCTGAAAGTAGTCATCAACGGCAGTTATCATGTATCGATAACCATCGGTTGACGGTTGCTCGATCTTTCCAAGCAGATTCGAGCGGACCAAATTTCTAATGCCCATAGTTGTAAATCGACTGGTAGCGCTGCGCGCTTTACCATATCGACATCCTCAAGCATTATTACGATGTCATCACAGATCTCAAGTCATAAGTCTCTTAAACATCGACTTCTGCATCATGATCTTCAATTTTCCATAATTAACATGTCCGAGCCTTGCATGCCATAAGTCGCCGCATTCACTGGCTCGGGTTTGTCTACATATGCTACTCGGCCGACATTACATAGTCACCATTCTCCTCGCCCTTTCATCATCGGGTGTACCTGACCTTCAAATTTTCATACACTTTTACATCGTCTGGACCGAAAACGACATAGTTACCCGAGGTTGTCAACTGGGACACTGACAACAGGTTCTTCTTCATCCCGGGGACATGATAAACATTCGGGAGTTGCACTGGATCGTGATCGCATTCTCCGCTGCGCCTTCGCCTTCGCCAATATGCGCAATCGCATACGCGGTGTTGCTCGCTACAACAACACGACAATACCATCATACTTAGTCATGTTCAAGAACTTTGACTCGTCTCCTGTCATATGATTGGAACATCGTGAATCAACAATCCAATCACACTTGTAATCGAGCGAGTACTCGTCCACCACCGTGAGTGCAAATTCATTCGTAGGACGTTTTCCTCGTACATCAGCAACATTCATTTCTTCCACAAAGAAGGATGTTTCAAAGTCCCAATCTTCTTTGTTAGTACTCTCATTCTTGGAGGATGTTGTAGCATTTCCTTCGATTTTCTTGGACCGGGAACTCCTTGCGTAATATCCCTTCTTGCCACAATTAAAACATTCGTCACTTTGAAGATCTTTTGGTTGCCACCGGTTTTGCCTCGACCACCCACAGCCCTCGAGTTCCCCCGACCGAAACCCCTTAATACCTTGATTTCTTGGTACACCTCGATCTTGATCTCCAAATCTCCCGGAATCACGTCCTCGTCCTCGACCGCGTCCTCGCCCGTCTCTTCTATTTGTGAAAAGGGCAATACTTACAACCGGGTCGGGTCGACTAGATGCGGATTTGTTCAGATCATGTTCTGCCATTTAGAAAATTCTCTAGATCTGCTAATGTTGGCTCAATGGCCCATCCTCGAGTCATTATGACAATACTTTCAGATTCCGACTCCAATCAACGGATGATAATTCTTTCATCTCGTCTCCGAAATATCGTTCGATTCCAGCTTTTGTAAATCTCATCACATGTAGATTTCATCTTCAAGAAATATTGATCGACAGACATATTCCTCCGGTAGATCGAGAACATTGATTTAAAATTGATGTCAAAGTATCCCACGCTTCCTTCGCGCCCAGCATCTTTGATTCGTCAGGAACTCATCTCTACAAATGGCTAAATTAAGGCATACGGTTTTACTAGCCTTAACTTTCCATTTTTTACTAAAGATCGTGGTCTGCCGTTGCTCGATGTGAACATCTAACGCAGGTGGTGTTAAGGTTAATGTGCCCCTTGGTGGTGTTGTTTCACTTCCATTAACAATATCCCATAAATCTTGTTCGAGCAGGTAAAATTTGATACGGGTACTTCATGACCATAATTGTCATATTGAGCTTTTTATAATAATCTCCGCCTAACCGTTGAATTTTACTATTCACATGAATAGTAATCGTAGTATCGTATAGTATAACCCTATCGAAATTGCACTGTAATAATCGTAACTTCCTACGAAAGATAAAGGCCACAAAGGACTGCTTAAATAAATAAAAAATTATTAGCCAAAACTTACCTAGACATGTACAGTTAACAACACCAATATAATTATAATAAAACTAATACTCGAAAAACTAACATGAGCTCTGATACCAATTGGTTGATCACGGGGCTAAAAATATAGTTGATATATAAAAATACGCAACTATAAAACTCAATAACGTTGGCCAATAATAATACTCTCAAATATATTTCTCGAAACAACTCACAATAAATATTTTATTATACTTAATAAGAAGGCACTCTTTTATTTTATCAACCTCACTGCACTTATAAAAAACACCCTCACTACACTCTACAAAATGCTCTGTACAATTTTGTAGTTCACTCAACTTATGTTTTGGTGTGTTCTTCAAATGCAACATACTAGCTCTATTTATAGTAGAAGTATGGCCAACGATTTTTGACAATGCCATCCACCGTTCTTGACAATACCATCCACCATTCTTGACAATCTTGTGTGAACATATTTATTCATTGAGGGCTATGCTAATATAGAGTGTGGTGGAGTTGTGGGCTACTATCAATCATCTAGATGAAGCTTGACAATGGATGTTTAACAAACTTAAGAGATAAGTCTTCTTAAACAAAAAACAATATTCAAGTTGTGAAACGATGAAACTAAATTTGATCGTTAACAGGATCGAGCTTACCCGTATATGCTCCAAGAAGGACTACTGCAGTGAGTCCAGTCATCAGCACACATATCTGCAGATTACAACACACGCATATGGACCTTTCAATTAGCTAATTATCTACTTACTAAAGTTCAAGGGTATTAGGATATTGAATCTTCATTAAATGGCAATACTAAAACTTTTTTCTGTTCATATAATCTTATAAAGAAAGAGTAACAGTGAGATCAATTTTAGTTGTATCTTATGCATCTTACATTATTTTTACTCAACTATATTGATTTAGCTCAGTTACACAGCAATAATTATTATTGGTCTTCCATTTTTTCTGCAGAACTTTGAAATGTATGACAGAAATGTATTACCTGTTCAACATCTTTCATCATCTCGCCAGTGTCGTCTGTTTGAGATATTTTATTTACAAGATTACCAAAGAGGAAAGAATACCAAGGAAGAGATCCTCCATTTATGAGAGCTCCCACACACCCTAAGATCACCAAGATTATGTCAAATTTAGTTGAATATCTGAACAGACTGAATAACCCGACAGACCTAGCCGCCCTTGGATCATCTTCACCATCATCACTGTCTTCATATACTGGTTCCTTACCGAAATTATCATAATCAATGTTAGAATTATGATGGTACTGCCCATGATCAACAGATTTCAATTTATTTTCAAAAGGATTAACACTGTGTCCCATATGACCATGGCGAGGATGATAATTTCCACTGTTGTTGTTCATTGACATCCCATGATCAATCGTATGAATCTCGCGATCATGAACAGCCTCTGATGCCTCATAATTATGCATTTTATGATCATTTTGGACAACCAAATTATGGTTATTCTTTCCTGCACCCCCTTCTGCAATAGTAGATAATCTTTGAGCCCTTTGGTAACTCCTTCCAATAAATGAATTCTCATTATCTCCAACTTCAAAGCTCTGAAGCTCAAGCCTTCCACTTGGAAGTCCATGATTACCACTAGAATATCCATAGTAATGATTCGTGGAGCTATAGAAGCCTCCACTTGTACGCGAAAGGAAGTAATCATTAGCCGATTTCTTGAAAATCCTACTGCCTGCATAAGATGGAGCAGCGCTAGCTACACTGGTCCCTGCCCAAGGACTTAAAGCCGCACCAAGACCACGCCCTTCATTCCGAGCTGATGGTTCAAAATTCCAGGACAACTCGCCTTGCCAGGAACGATCATCGTCCGAGGCAAAAGGGGTGGTCGGGGTCGGGTTTCTGTAAGAGAAGTTATGAGAACTAGAAAATGAAAATGCAGAGGACTCATGGGGAGACCTCGACCTAGGAGTCACATGATGCCTCCTACTCGAGCCGCGCGAACGGTTAGACGACGAAAATTCCATTTCATTTGTCGATTGAGGCAATCATGCATGAGTTTTGGGACTATTAAATGATGGAACTATTTGTAGTTACAATGTTACATCCATGAGAAACAACCAAGCTCTGTCGTTAACAAAAACAATAAAATCATCAACACTATTAGAATCTCCGCCCATATTCTGGCTCAAAAAGTATAGATTCTTGAAACTCACAACAAATAAAAACCATCGAAGTATATTACTGGAAACTTCAAATTTTATAAGCATTGCCGGCTATTGCAAGGAAATATTTGTTGTAGACATACATAATTTTTTTCAAAGTGTCACTCATCAATTTGTTTCATCTCACAATGGTAAATTATCAACTAAACAATAAGTTGCCGGCAAAAAACGATAAATGCTCACAACAAAAAAGGGTATTTCGATTCGAGTCGATGTCACTTTCTCATTATCCAATTAGTACCAAGGACATAAAAGACATGGAAAATTTTAATTGTTTGATGATGAGCCTGTGAACAGATTTTATACATATGTTACAATGTATATTTCTCGTTCGTGGTATGTTCGGACATCTCTTCCGTTAATTCTTCTTCGATCTCCCTCATTCTATTCTGCTTCGTACCTTATTGATATATTTATTGGACGTCTTCTAATATGAACATATCATCTTAAACGATTTTTATTCAATTTATCTTCACTTAAAATAACCCCTGTTCTCTCGAATTACTTCATTTTAATTTTTTTTTTTAAAGATTACTCTACACAATCATCTCAACATTCTCATCATCTAGGCTACATCCATCTAATGGACATGTTAAATATTTTTCTATCCAACGCATTCATACATATAGCTTACTTACTGTACAAAACTCTTCGGCCATTAAGCTATGTTTTTTTGTTACTGTACAAAAGTCTTACTTCATAGCTTACTGTACAAAAGTCTTACTTTGACTTTTTATGTGGTATATATTATCTCCGGGCAATACTATACAGACATCACAATAGTAACGTTTTTAGTGAAATGACAATTTTGCCCTTAATGAAACTTCCTAACTACTATACTTGCAAAAGGAGGGGGCAAAATAGTCATTTCACACCCAAACCCAACACTATTTAGGTATGTGTATAACATCTCAGATTCTCTCCCTATATATACAACATAATATCATAGTAACATAAATCAAAGTGAACACAAATATTCTTTAATGAGGAACGAATCTTGTATTGAAAATGGTTAAAAGTAAAGTTTTAATCATTGATTAATTGGACACATCCCGCGATTAACTCTTCTATGGTATTTAGAATAATGATCCCGAGAAGTCCGTTAGTATGACAATTTCATAGTTTTATAATTTCTAAGCATCTATGAATAAAGAGTTAGGTCTTTAAGATAATAATTTCGATTACAATCAGAATTATGTCTGTCAATTAATGTAACAAAATTTATTAATTTAGACCATCAACAATTAGACTATAGAATAGTTTTGAGATGGCATGAGTACCTAATACCAACTTGATCAAATTATATTTTTAGTTCAACATTTAGCTGAACATAAAATATACCTCAATATTGAGAATTTGAGTATAGTCTCCCTTGACTCCTTGAGTATAGACTATAGACATTACAGTTTAAAGTTCCACAAGGAAGGAGAGAGAGGACTGTGGAATTGGGCTGATTTGAAACTTAGAAAATGAATTGATTATTTCCTTATTTAGCCCACTAAACGAAGAGACCAGACTCAGATGGTTCGAACTTTGAATACTGATTATCGAGTTAATGCATTACTCGATATCCATAACAACTACTCTCGATCCTTTTTTATTAGGATGTTTCATTTTCCTTCCAAATTTATTGCTGAGAGGTAAATGGGCAACTGGAGTCCTCTTCCGTGTGTCTTTCTCGTGGTAGGATAGAAATACCCTACGACTGATCCAGTATTCTACCAATCTGATAGCATTTATGAGACTTGATGATAAATCAGATACCCATTCGAACTCGATGTTCGGCCCATAGGCAAATAAAAAACCCCGGACCCAATTCAATCCAATTCTAACCGTCCAAAACTAGGGCAAATATCACCCAACCATATATAACCCTCCTTTACCCCTAAAAATCCCCCACCATCTTCACATATCTAATTTTCCTCTCAGAGGCGTAAAAGCAAACACCTTGAGCTCAAAACCAAAAGCTCGAAGATGGCATCACAAAAGCAACTCTCGACAACTGAATCGGATATACAAATGATGTTGGCTGCTGAAGTTCATTTGGGTACCAAAAACTGCGATTTTCAAATGGAGCGTTACGTTTTCAAGCGCCGTAATGATGGTATACTATTATTTGTCCCAAAAATATTGTCCACTTTTTAATTTTTGTGGTTTTTATTTTTATTTTTTCAACTTTAATTAGTTTATATAGTGTATAGTATCTCGAATTTTGAAGGTTTATGATTTTGGCACTAATTAATTTATATGAAGTTTATAGTATTTGGTCAAAGAATGCTACTTGATTGAATTTTTAATGAAGTTTACTCTTGACATGTAATTTTAATTCAGATTATAGTTATGTATGTTAATCAGGGCACGAAAGTTTGTTAATTTTGACGATTGAAAACCGAACTTAGACAATTTTTTAAGGTGTCTTTTTTGTTTGAAAATTGTTAAGTTATTTGAAAATATAGGTATTTGATCATAGTGTGTGTAACTACTGGCTGTTTGACTTTCAATATATCTTGAAATAAATTTTTGAAACCTATATCGAATTTACTTTTAGTGTTGTATATGGTGCAGATTTCGATAATGTGAAGTCCTAATCAGATGGGTCTACTATAGTTTATTCCCTGTGTTTAAGAATGACTGGTATTGCTGAACTCTATGTTAGTACGTGCTATTTGAGTGTCCCGTGTTTGTGTTCTTATGATCACGTGCAGTTTAGATTTGAAGCTACTTACCTGATATAATGCCTGGTGTAATCAATATAGCGGTTTTGTTGTATTTTTTGACAATTATATATTTTTCGTTAGTAATATGTGAACATAGATTTGAAAAGTTTGTCCTGAGTTATCGGATCATCTAACTAGAAGAGCTGTAAAAATTTGATCTTTGAGGAGCGGGGTGGAATTACCAGCTAGTGGGAACCCGAATTGTCAAGTAGCTGAATGGTTATTTTTTTCATTGCAGGAATCTACATTATCAATCTGGGGAAAACCCTGGAAAAGCTTCAGATGGCTGCTAGGGTTATTGTTTCAATCGAAAATCCTCAGGACATTATTGTTCAGTCTGCAAGGCCATATGGTCAGAGGGCTGTTTTGAAGTTCGCTCAGTACACTGGTTGTCACGCTATTGCTGGACGCCACACACCCGGTACTTTTACCAATCAATTGCAAACTTCATTCAGCGAGCCTCGTCTCCTCATCCTTACCGACCCAAGGACTGACCACCAGGTCATTATGCATTCACCGATATGTTCATTGGTATCTGTAGTCTTACATAATTTTGACCTAAGTCTATGAGATGTCGTGTATTCTCTGCAGCCTATCAAGGAAGCTGCTCTTGGAAACATTCCAACCATCGCATTCTGCGACACTGATTCCCCAATGCGATATGTTGACATCGGTATTCCAGCAAACAACAAGGGGAAGCACAGCATTGGTTGTCTTTTCTGGCTCTTAGCAAGAATGGTACTCCAGATGCGTGGAGTTATTGCTCAGGGACACAAGTGGGAGATCATGGTATTCACTATTTATTTTTCATTTTCTTATTTGTTTTGACTTGTTTGGCTAACAAAACTTATAAGTTGATTATAAGTTGATAGAGAATTTTTTTGAGTTGTAGAAAGGGTAAAATGACTTATAAGTACATTTCATTTATATATCATTTTTTATCTTTATGATATAAATAAATTAGTAATTTAATATTTGAAAGAATAAAAAATAATTATAACTAAAAATTATATTTTATGACTAAAAATATAATATTTATTTTTTATTTTTTCAATCAAGAGTAAAATGCTAAAAAGTTGGTATAATTAAAAATTATATCTTTATGACTATTAAATGAAGGATAAATAAGGTATAAAGTTAAATATTGAGAGGTAATTAAGTAAATTATTTGGTCAGACCAACTTATAAGTTCGAGCAAAAAAAGTTGGAAAAAAAAGTTAGAATTTGCTACTTTCTTTATTTCAACTTATAAGTTGATCTTATAAAATCAACTTATAAGTTGATGGTTAGTCAAACACTTTTTCTATTTTTTTTTTCGCCAAATCAACTTATAAGTTGATTTTGACCAAAAATAAGCTTAGCCAAACACCCTTTTGGTTTTCTAACTTATAATCCAAACTTACATTCTTCCATTTGTAGGTTGATCTATTCTTCTACAGGGAGCCCGAAGAGGCCAAGGAACAGGAAGAGGAGGAGGTCCCTGCACTAGAATATGGTGCAGAATATGGTGCTGAGAATTGGACCAGTGGCCAGATTCCTGATGGTCAATGGGGTGCTGATGCATCTGTTCCTGCCCCTGCACTCGAATTTGGTGCAGGTATGCTTTTATTTTAATACTCTTTCCGTTTCTAAAGGATGGTTCATTTTGCTTTTCAAGATTAACTACCTTTGCGCCTATAACTTCTCGATTATAACCAAAATTATTATGTTTTGAATAAATTCGAAATTCGAAACGGGGCCATATTTTGAAAATGGAAGGGGAAACCTTAGTTTTTCTAATGTTTTTTGTGTTTATTTAACAGCTCCAGCCGTAGCAGCAGGAGGGGATGGAGGATGGGATGCGGCAGTTCCACCACCTTCGATGCCAGTCGCTGATGCAGCTCCTTCAGCTGATTGGAATTAAAAGTTCAGATGTTGGAAGCCCTTTCATTTACTTTGTGCCAGTTTTTTTTTTTGTTTGAGCTGTAGACTAAAGAATTTTGACTTTGGATTTCTATAATGATGTAAAAGCTTTCAAGAATTATAAGTTTTCTAATTGTCATTTATTTCTTCCTCATTTATATACAATGGTTTCCAGTGCATGCTCTAATGTGGCTTTTTGTGCAATTCTTTAAAAAAAATAGTTTACTTGTACAAATATTATCTGAAGTGGTTGATTAGTTCGGTTACATTTAGAAGAATTGATTGAAAACAAATACTGCTAGGAAGGTTTTATCTGATTTATTACACATTCCTATTGGTGAGAAAAAAAGAATTTGCAAGACCAAATCTTCAATTTAATACTCTCTATTTATTTATAGTTGTTTTTTTTAATATAATAAATAATATTTTTAATTTTCATTAATTTATGTACAAATAATTAAAATGACGACTAAAAAAAATGGGGGATTACATATGAACATGTTTTTTCCTGATGGATCATATCTTACATGTAAACAGCAAAAGAGCACCTCTTTGACAACATATTGGAGGCAGAATCGTTAGACATCTGTAATAATTTTGTTGCCAACAATATAAAACCATATTGTTAGTTTATTGATTAGAAAGAAGTTAACAATATTTAAAGGAATCACATCAAACAATTTAGATGGTCCTCACCATATGATCCTTCAAAGCCAATATGTTAAACATTTTGTTAGTCAAGGTAAGATGATTATGATCAATTTTGATGTCACAATCCATGGCAATCTGCAGAAGCAATCAAATAAGATGTAAGTTCATTAAGAATTTTATTTTTTTGTAGCAAGAAAAGGTATCAATTTATACATACCTTGACCTTAGGTAAGGTGACATGAAAAACCTGTAATTGAGCTATAATATCCCCTAGTAGTCTCATCTGAGAATCACTATTTGTGATTTGACTAATGTTAACACTATCAATCACCATTTCTACTTGCATGGTTACATTTTCACTCTGGGGTGGTTGCATGAATTTCTCGACGCGAATTATTCCGGAAACAAGTCCATTCTGGAGTAGATAGAACCTTGAAGGGATGTAATTTATTCCAACTTTGTTTGGGTTTGAGGCATCCAATGTTAAAGAAATATATGAAGAAACAAAAAGATTCATACTAGAAGTGAGATCAAGTTTATAGGATTCTATTTTTATTGTTTGGACAGAGAAATATGGAGTTTTTGGTTTCAAGACAAACATAGTGATAACAACAACCAACCCCACCAAGAAAATTATAATCAGGCAGATTATAAAAAGAAAGAAACAACTTTTCTTGAAGACATGTGGGAGATAGGAAGTAACTTGTAGAGACACAAGATTTGAATGGGGGGTTGGATTTTCCATGAAATTTCTTCATGTTGGATTGTAGCATGATGAGGAAGGCTGTGTATCAGTAAATTAATGAAAACTACTTGAGCAACAAGGAGGAATTTGATGTTTTTCTTTAAGATTTCATCTTTGATATACCTTGCTTCTTCATGATGTCTTTTTCTTCTTTAAGTACACCTTTTCAGATATGGTTCTTCTAGATTATCCAAAGAACACATTTAGAATATCTTTGTGGTTGATAAAGAAAGAAGAAAAGGATAACAAAGAAAAAGGTAGTTTTACAAGAGAGCAATGTGGATCGAAAGATATTGTAACTCTTTATTTTTAGCAGTAACAATTACTGGAAATACTAATGAGACTTTTGAGTTGAATTATTTTGGTCTGATCGAGGAGGCACATTCCAAGTCATCTATTGAGATACAGCTTTGAAATTAATCTTAGCGAGCTAAAAGATCTTTAATAAGAAATTTCTGTCATCTGTTTTCTCTAGAATAATTTAAAATTAATTTGTCTTTAAAGCGTTTAAAATTACAAGTTCTACTAAAAGTTAAATTAATTGTTGAATTGGTAGAGGAGTTAGTTTTTTTAGTTTGAATTAATAAACCCAAATGATTTTAAGTTCAAGTGATGTGACTGTGTCATGAAAGGATTGAACTTTTAAAATGGGATGATGAAAATCAAACTTATAAAATAAGGAAATCTCATTTTTGGTGAAAAACCAACCTATCGGGACAGTGTGACTTGGGAGATCCGATCAGTCAAAACTGCTCGTCTTTCTTGGACATGGCTTATCCACGGACTTGATGGGACCTGGGCAATCTCGATAGAAGTCCCAAAGCCCTCGTCATTTTTGACATGGGACCTTCACCAAGTCGATGGGAGTCCGACTACGGGTTTTACGACTGGCAAATTGGGTTAGTCGACTTGGTGAAGTCGATCAGGGTTCGATTAGTAGTTTTAAAGGAGACTTATAAAGAAGAGGTAATTCAAAGCAACTTTAATTTCATTCTTTCGATTTTCGGACCGTTTTGAAGATTTCTAAAGCAAGGCACTCTAGGTATTCACAGGTTATCTTGGAGTTTCTTAATCGTGGAGATTAAGAGTATTGAAATCTCGGTAGTTGCTTGGAGTTCTTAATCGGGGAGATTAGGTGTTGAAAATCCCTTTGGGTTTCTAGCATACAGGATTAGAAGTTTTGCTGTGACCATTTGTATCGAAGTTGCTTGTCTGAACTCGGAGTTAGGCTCCTTTTCATAGTGGTGATTGTTCCTGAAATCCAGAGGTTGGAAAATGACAGTCAAACATAGGAAATGAGCTGTTAAAATAGTTGGTGTTTCTTTCTGACTTTGATTTTGTTACTTTATATTTTTATGCCATATTATTTATTCCGCTTTATTTAATATAAATATTTGTTCTAATTTATTGTGTTTTAATTGTGTGGGGTAGTATTATAATTAATTGGTTACTATTTAAATTTGATAAAATTTATAATTCAATCTTAAAATTAGAAAAATCAAAAAATATAGTAACATTTTTATTCACCCCTCTAAGTTTAGTAATTAGTCCAACAATGTTCCCGCCTCTTTGTATACATGTGTTTTCGATGCAAACAAGCGAATACTAAGAAAAACTTAAAAACTCTTTATCTAGCTTATTAAGCTATAAACTCATTAAATACTTAAACTTACTTTATTGCTCATTTGTTAATAAATTATTTAAGTGCTTAATAATTAAGTACTTAATAAAAATTTTAACAAAAATTAAGTTAAAATTCCTAGTTTATTTTTTTACCTCTTAATCAAATAATCTCACAATTCTCCTTTTACACAATTCTAACCCTAAAAGAAAATAATCTCTTCTCCTTTTCACCGCATACTATTCTTTCTTCTCCAATTTATCATAGGTTAACAATTTTATCCCTTTCTGTCCAATTTATAATATTCGGATCCGTTATTTTTCAATTTAATTATTTGTATTTTATCCAATGTATCAGATTGTTAATAAGGAAATAGCCACTATTATTTTGTCGTTGTTTTGTTAATTCTTTGTATTTCAATTTAATTTTTGTATTTTATTCAATGTATCAGATCAGACAGATTTGCTAATAATTTGATTTTATTTATCCCTAACTAGAGAGAATCAAGTTGCTTATTTTTCCAACATGTTTTTTCAGGCTCTATTTTATTAATATCATAGAACAGATGAATAGCCTCACCATATTTTATATGGTGTGGTTATATTAGATGACTTCTAATTTAAGTAAATTGATAAATGTTGGTTATCTACTCAATGCCATGCATTCTAAGCAGCTGACATGCACTATCGTAATGCCTATTCCTTTTGCTTCTCCTCCCACGGACGCGAGGGAATATGATTTCAACCACTCACTTCTAGCGATCAACACTACTAATAGAGGTCAAGGTATCAAATATATACGACACCTAAGAGATCACAACCATTGTACTGAAGCACTCATGTATTGACAAATAAGAATGTCATTAATACATGATGTCTCTAGATTATAGTTTAAATGAAGACAAGTGGTTATTTTTCATTAATTGAAAAATTTGTTGTTACATTCACTTAATATATTTTTGATCAATTTATTGAATTTTATATGTTTTTACAAATTTTAAATATTTATTTAATTATATTTAGAATTTATTTATATTTAAATATTTATTTAATTAAATTATTATATTTATACTACTATTTATAAATCTAATTAATAAGATTTATTATTTAATTATTCATTATATTAGTTTTATTAACATACATTCAGAGTATAAAGAAGTCTAACTAAGCGAGGCAGAAAAAGCCATTTTCAAACAACTCAATTCTAAGTTTTTCGGGGTTACATTTAAACACCAAATATTTCAGATTCAGATTCACCATAATTCAAATCAAGAATTGGCCACATTTAATTTACCCAGCTTTCAGATTAAACAAACACCTCCCCCACTCTATACTATCCTACCACTACTCTATTCTCATGTTAGCATCTTCACTACATTAAGCATTAAAGGTAGTTTCCATGGATCATTAAGGATGCAACACTTTGCAATGTCCAGAACCTGCAAGATTTGATACTTCCTTATAATAATCGGATGAGAAAGATGTGGATTCCGTATCTCATGCCCCCTTCCAACAAGGTTACCTCCGTCTTTATCAGCTTGACATTGTATAGTCACAACTAGAGGACTGTTAACAACATGCTCACCATCTAACCAGACTATAGAACCACTCTTCACAATACTCGATCTTCCAAGAGGTAGCTGCACAGCCTCAGCTTCCACTCTTTCATGAAAGCTCAATTTCTCCCCCACACTTTTAAATGCAAGCCTATTCGGTTTCACGGACACCGAGGTTCCACCAGGAACTGTTACTGTTACCTTATAAACCGAATTCGGATCACCAACGTTGGTCACTGTTCTATCAAAATGTGCAGTGATATTTGCCTTATCGCGTTGTTTAAACGGGGCTGATAATGAAGGATAATTGAAGTTTCTAACATTCCCTCATCTTTTCACCCCACTGCAACTTTTGTACTTCCTTGTAATTGTTTGGATTTGGTTCTCTGTATACTTCATGTTACATAAAAACGCAACATAATCTTGAAAGGTCAGATCATAAATTAGCCCCAGATCCATAGTTTTATGAGGATTAACATGCCCCACGCCAAAATCCATGACAGTGGATTGATTTCGCATCCACTCATCAATCAATGTTTCATTTGTATTATCCAGGGTATAACAAGTTGTGATCAGAGCCGATCTTATTGCATCCGGACTCCAATTTGGATGAACACCCTTCAACAATGCGGCTATGCCTGCAACATGAGGAGTGAGGACCAGCCACTGAAGCCCCAGACATTATATTGAACTCGGTCCTGATATTCGATGGAAGGTGACTAGGTGGAGTACCACCGTCCAAGCCGCTAGTATATTCAATCCAGGAGCAATGAAATCAGGCTTCAATAACTCAGGCATGCTCGGATTCAGCCCTCTGGACAAAAATGTAGCAACCACTGGTGCAGGCTTGACATCAAGCTTTGTTCCTTCAAATTTTAGAGTAAAAGTTGGAGATGAGTTATCATTTGGTGTTGGAGTTGTTAGCAGGTTCATGTAGAACTAAGCAGCCACATCTTGAAGCAGTTAGACGTATACTGAGATATATCAAAGAACACTTGAGTGTTAACTCTTCTACTTGGTAGCGGGAGTACGGGGTATTGTGATGCTGATTATGTAGGAGATCATGACACTCGTCGTTCGACTATTGAATATGTGTTCAATCTTGGCTCAGGAGCTACATCGTGGTGTAGTAAGAGACAACCTATATGGCTTCTTTTAACCACGAGGGCAGAAAGATAAGTGCTACATAGACGCGCCAAGTTGACTCAACTCATAAAGGATTTGAACCAACCAATTGAAGACGTCACATTATATTGTGATAACTACCAAAGCAGTCCGACTAGCTAGATCCTGCCAGTTGTTTCACAAGCTCGAACCAAACACGTTGAGTAATACTATCATTTCTTACTTTGAAAATGCATTTCCAAGTGAGATATCGAGATGAAATGTACTAAGACAGATGATCAAGTTTCAGAAATATCTTGCCAAGTTAACTTACTCAAGAACAAAGCTGTAGTTCACACTAAATGATTATACGGGAAAAATTTGACAATGAGTAAGCTTGGGAGTTACATTCTCACTATCAACTACCATTCAAGTTACATCATGCAAGTTACATCATCAAAAGGATAGGCATATGTCTAAATAATAAAATATTAACTCCTAAAGCTTAGACTTTGAAAAATTACACCATACATTAAATGTGCAAAAGTAAGTTGTTGGAAATCTTGTAGTATAAACAGAGGTGTTCTCATCCTCATTCATCCACCAAGCAAAAACAAACAGCAAAGTCTCGAAAGTGAGCAATCAAAGAAAGTGTTTTCAGAAAAGCAGAGTATTGAAATGATCTGTATAAATAAAGCGTTGTTCGAAATAAATATATTTAGAAAGTTATTTTCGATCCACAAGTTTTAAAGTTTCTTTTATAATTACATATTTTTTATATATCCACAAAGGAATCAATCAACATAGCGATATCCTTGTGAAGTTTTAAGAACCCCTATGATCATGATAGTAAAAATATTGTTATGTATAGTATTTATATATTTTTGTAGAGAGATATTTATTTTACACTTTCTACACAAATTTAATGAGATTTTGTATTTTGCATAAATTGATGTTATATTTTTTTGTATTTTGTATAAATCTATTGATATATTTTTTAAACCTTCACAAAATTTGTATAGACATATCCAAAACTAATACTCCCTTTTGTTTTTTAGCCAAAAAAAAAATTATTTTTTATAGTTGTTTGGCTTTAGCATAATTCAAGAGTATGATCAAGGCCGCATACTTCTGCATTCTTTGCTAATGCGATTTCATTTTATAATTATAAAATATAATATAAAATTGATAACTTTGTTACACATGATTTCATTATTATAATTATAAAATGTAACATAAAAAATATAGTAGAAAACAAAATTACATCGAATAAATATATTTTATATATTTTAAAGAGTATTAATTTCTTCAGCATCGCCTTCACCTCCTCTTCACGCCTCTTCGCGCATTCGAGAGATTATTCTACGTGCATGGTATCACAGATAAGATAATCAGCCCAACACATGATGTACAATATTATAAAGTGAGGTAGAAGATTCGCCGCAAATTTCTAAAAACTACGAACTATAAAATCAAAATATACTCTACATATTTTAAACTTTATTATCTAAAAATTCAATTATCATAGTAAAATGATCAAAATTTCTTCATCTTTTCTCTTTTTATTTGTTAATTAAAATTGATATCTTCAATGCATCATCATCTTTATCAAGATCAATTTACTTTTATTTTCTGTAAGCCATTGTTTACTATTTTTATTCTTTGTTGGCCTACATATTTTTTTTTCTTAGTGCATTCATCTTCTATTTTTTATTATATATGTTATTCACCATACCTGCCTCAAATTAATAAGTTGTCTCAACCTAAAGAATATTGGCAAAGCCCAATGTTCATACTTTTGGTATATTCTAATAATTTTATCAGCTTAAATTAAAACTATTAAGTATAGTTAAAAGAAAATAATAAGGAAATCATATCATAATTTTATTTCATCCGCACTAATTACTAACTCGCCAAAGATAAACGTGGAGCTGCAAGCTTTCTCATATGATTTCATATTTTGGCTAAAGTATTAGTCTTCTCAATTATGTCTTCAAATGAATTCTTTAAATATTCATTATGTTTTAGTATTTTGACGTATTTGCTTACGCTTCCTATAGCTTTTATTCAAGATTCCTTTATTATTTTCAATTTACTTATCTCATATATTTCTCTCCTCAATAATAATATACGGGTAAAACAAAGAAATAATATAAGCTAAATGATATTTGTTAAAATTAAATAACGTGAAAACTTGTAATACATATCTAACTTGTATGTATACTACTAACCGAAAGATTCACATCATTATTTGAAATATAAATTGGAAAACAAAAATTTTTCTCAAATTATACATATGTATAATATAATATGAAACTTATATGTAATAATTGGATATTATTTTGTATTACTAATTTTAATAAAAATGAACAAATCTATCCCTAATTTAGATCAGAAGTACCTATTAATAGTTTTATAAAAGTATACATGCAGCTATGTATAAAATATAATTAAATTATTATAAAGTAAATCTAATAATAATAATTTAAAAATAGCATGAAGTTTTGAAAAACTATTCTGTGAATTATTATTTCATATATATTAGTAATAAATATATCCTAATAAGCAAAATTTATATGCTATCGACATAAAATTAAAGCATCATTAACTCGATCAATAAAGTTTCAACTTTCAGAATGCTTTACTCAAAATCTGATAATCACACTAGAATGTGATTCTTTCTTAAGAATAAACACATCTAAAATTAAGAAAAATAAATCACATATTTTTAAAACAATGACAATAATAAGCTAATAAGATGACGAGAAATTATACGCATATGTTTAATTTTATATCTCTAAGAAATATAGTTTCAATAAGATTACACTTTAATACGCCAGACAACCTCCATTACTTTAAAACATCAAGTAAGCTTTGAATTTCATTAGTTGGACCTTTTATAAATTTGACCCAATGTCTTCTACGTATAATTGATTGTCATGTTTATAATTTTAAAAATTATTTAAAGCAAGATATCACGCATTTACAATTATGATCATCTAAGTAAATTGAATGACCCCTATGCCCCCTATATCTTTGGAGAAATCTAACTTGTAATTGAACCAATATAATTTTTCAACCAATAACATAAAAAGTTATGAATACTACATACTAAATTTATCTCTAAAAGATCAGAAATTTTCATTTCAATAATCAAAATCTATTTAAATCTCAACCAACAAAATTTTAAAATTATGAATATTATATACCACCTATCTCTAAATTCATTGTTCGATTTTTTTTTTTCTAATAACAAAATTATTACACTTGAACCACTTAATTATGAATACTACACACAAAATCTATCTCTAAAAGTGCATTCAATTTTTTCAATAGGCAAATTTTAAAGACAACCAACAAACTTAAAAATTATGAAAACATCATAGTACCTCCATCTCTAAAAGATTAATTGATTTTCTTTTTGAGTAGTTAAAATTATTTAAAAGTCAACAATCAAAATTTAAAATTTAAAAATACTAAATTTCACATCCATCTCTAAAAGATCGTTCAATTTTCTTGTTCAATCGTCAAAATTATTTAAAACTCAACCGATGTAAAATTAATGAATTATGAAGACTACAAACTACCTCCATCTCCAAAATATTCATGGATTTTCTTTTAATAAAGTTAAATTATTTAAAACTCAACCACCAAAATTCAAAAAATTTATAAATACTAAATATGCCATTGCCTTCTAAAAAGATCGCCTTCAATTTTTTCTTCAATAAATACAATTATTTAAACTCCACCAACAAAATTGATAACCATGATTACTATATACTTATTACCTTCATGATAAGAGATTTTTCAATAAATAAATTAACAATTATTATTTGAGAAAAATTATTTATATTAATTTTTTAATGATTAAATTAACAAACTTGTCATCCTAATTTATTTACATAACACGATTTGAATAACAAATTATAATAGTTTTAGTAAATTGCTTTAAATATATTAATACTTTAAATATTTTTTCATCGTATATTAACAATATTTTTCATCATGCTTTTAACCCGTAATATTCTTTAAATAATACTTTCATATATATAGACAAATGCATGATATATACTTCAGCGTCAAGACATAAGTATTTATGTTTCAAGCATTTAAATTGAGATAATAAATAAAATAATTAACTATTTACGTAAATTTATAAATTATACGTTTTGATTTATATTATACCATTTTGTCTATATTATATTTATCCTCATAATTTTTTTACAACATAATTTTAATAATAGGTTTAAAAATTGTTACTACACTATTCTTCATTTTCGCTGCTTTTCATAAAAGAATGCACATTATGTAATTTTCCTTATTTATCATAAAAACATCACTTTCTCTTTTAACAAAAAAAACGCACCTTACGTTATTTTATTTATTGTTAAAAACATCACTTCTCAATTTATTATTAATAGTATAAATTATTCATAGTTCTACTATTCAAATTTATTTTATGAACTCATTTCAACATATTTTAATCGATTATCACCCAATAATATTTCGCACAAACCGAATAATATCAAGATTTTTTTTAATGAAATTCTCTCAATTTTAGCCACGCAAAACAACCAAATAGGCTCACACATTAGATGTCCTTGTTCGAATGTGAAATACTCCAAATGAATTATATTGAAAATCAATGGAATAAAGATATTATGTAATTCTTTTAAAAAACTATATCTTCAGGCAATAATTTTTTACAAAAAGTTAAACTCAGTAGAATATATTTGATTAATACTTTGATATGAACATCTTAAAATTTTAACATAAATAACGACTTTTTAATATGTGCCAGCAAGCTCATTCAAATAAAGAAATGCATTGCATCTATTTGAATATCGAATGTTCAACGTAAGTATTTATGGCATTCATATACAATAGTTATTCATGCATGTATTTTTTATACCATAATATAGATGAATTATATTTCATATGTGTTTTCTAAAACTAATATAAGTATTATTATGACAACATACTCTTATTTAGTTTACTAATTACTAATCAATATTAAATAAAGTTTAAGATTGAATTTTTGAATTTCCTTTCATATAATAAATTTAACCTAGTTAATTATTGCACCTACGGGTTTATAGATAAAGATATTTTTATTTTACGAATAAAACTAACATGTTATATATATTATAATAAAAAATTAAATTCTCAAATAAAATATCCAAATCTATTCCATACTAAACGATTATTACGCTTTGATTTAAGTACTCCAAATTGATAAACTTTTATGCCTTCATCGATAAACATATTGAAATGATTTGAAATTTAATGTCAATATTAAATTATATTAAAAATATTATTATTTGATAATTATGAAATTTTATACATAAATGAAAAATATTTGAATTTAACATTTAATTGCGAAAAACTTAAATTTAAACCTCACACCCATTTCCATTGGAGTGAGATTAGATAATGTAACTTGACACTTTTATTTCTTACTATTGAAATGTAATACAAAATATTACATAAGCATTTCTGATGTATAGTATTTAATAGTAATTTTTGGATCAATTTTTTTTTTCAATTTATTATTGAATAATTATCATACAAAAAAATTTAGTATTTAGTCGATTAATCTATCAGATTAAAATAAAATTTAATTATTGTTAGGATAAAATTTAAAAAATCAAAAACAATATTATATATCAAATAATTTTATTTGTTTTTAAAAAGATAAGCCGAGATTTTTTATATAATCGGACGAATGCTGAAGTAATTTAACATATTGTTAATTAAGAGATACCTACGAAAGTTAGTGAAAACTCTCAAGTATTATTATAAGAGAATAGATAACTTCAATTATATTTGAATTGTTATAGAATTTTTAGTAAAAATTTAGGGATTTATTAATTATTGAATTATTAGAATCCTTTTAAAAAACTAATTAATAGAAAAATATTATAATAAAGTTAATATAAGAATATATTCTAAAGCTAAAGAACACAACTCTCACACTTTTATAATATGATATATATAGATGACAGATGGATAATAGTTTTTTTTACATTTTCAATGTACTTTTGACTATTTTTTATCTCTTAAAATAAACAACCAACTAAATTTATATCAAGTTTAAATTGATTACTTTATATTTTCAATGTAATTTTTTACTATTTTATTTATTTTAATCTACGCAAGAAAAGCTTTTATAAAACGACAACTAAAAAAATTGAAAAGTATCAAACAATTAAAATATGGAATTATTTAAACCTTCAACGAACATGGCATGGTTAAAACAAAAAAGCATCCTTAAATAATAAGCTTCACAGGATGACATCCACCCCCCCCCAAATTATTTTCCTTTCTTCCACAACAGTTTCAAATTTTGCTTTTCCCACCTCCCAAAGCCCTCCCTCCCTCCTCTTTTATAAGAACCAGCAATGCAATTTTGTATTCTGTACACTCATATGTCATCATAATATAAGAGTCCGTATGCTACAGTAGTTTTAATTTCAAGATTCATATTGATAGTCTTTGTTGTCATAATATTGCATGTTGGTCATTTACTGGTTTACTAGTTTAGGTACTCTATTTTACTGTTCAACTATTGTTTCTGGTATGTACTTATTGCAAATTGTTCTAGTATCAACATGAAAAAAACACTAATTCCTTAAGAGGCGGAGTTTCTACAGAAAAATAAAACATCATTTTAGCTAGATGAATGCAACAGGCAACAAGTACTATGAAGCTCCACCATTGTTTGTGTCTCAAATGGTAAATCTTTCATGCAACTTTTTATTGGGTATAAAGTTTTGCAAGTTTTTTACTTATTCATTCATTTTTGTTGTGATATAGGAAACAAAATTGGAAGAAAATAATTGTGTTTCTAAAAATGGTGCACATAACCCATTTTTAGATACATTTCCTCATGATCCATTGTGTGAGTTGAATCTTAAGGAGACTTCTGAATTTGTCAAATCATTTCCAATGGGGTCATACAATGGGTACACAGAAGGCAAAGACATTCTTGATATTTCAACTCAGAGGAAGAAAGATAGTGGAAGAAATTCAGTCTCAAAGAGGAGTGTGGAAGCTCCATCTACACCAGGTATACAGTGGAGCTAAGGGGGGCAAGAGGGGGTAGTCGCGCTGTAAATTTGTGAAAACTAAAATTTTACTATTAAAAAATAGAATTCGTCAATCCTTCTTTGTTTACAAAGGTTATGTTGTTGACCCCTATATTTTTTATATTTTCTTTCCTTTGTCTAATATTAGTTACTTTGCGATCTTTACATAAATTTGTTGGTTCCCACACTACAGGTAGACCAATATTTAGCTTCAGTACTAGTGTTGGTAACTTTTCAAGAAAAGCCTTCCCTTCAAAATGGGATGATGCAGAAAAATGGCTTGCAAGTAATGCAAAGCATGAGAATTCCCCTGCATATAATCATACCTTCAAGATTTCAGAACAATTTAATGTGTTTAAGCATAAAAAAGCTGAGATATTTGGTGAAAAATCAAGGGTATCAGAAGAAAAGGTCTCTAAAGTTGCCTCATCATGTTTCCAAGAACCTTTACATTTGGACCATCATTATCATTCAAATGGAGAGTTCAATGGGGGGTCAGTATCTACAGATGTACTTTTGGAAGGTCAGAAGTATTTCAATAAATTTAAGTCAGTTTGGCTTACTTACCAGTTACCACATGCTATCTTTAATGCCTACTGTTTACAATATTGTTGTACAACCTTTTTGGTTATTTTTGGCTACTTATTTCAAAGTACTAAATCTGTTGAGCTTCTAAATTGAAACTCTTTTTAAGTATTAGGAGTATTTTGTTTGTTAAATCTCTTAATGGACATTTTGTAGTTTATTTAATTGATGATACTGAATAGTTGGGGGTTCCTAATTTCATAATTTAATAAAGAGATTTTCAGAACACCTTAAAGAATCCTTCAATTCTGATTTCCTTGTAGATACATTCACAAAGGAAATGGAACCACTTTATTCAAACATCAAATGCTCAAAGCCAATGAAAGAAGGGTTTGTATTTGGAGATCCAGTAGAGAATTCAAAGAAAAAAGGAACAACAGAGGTTTATGAGGTTAAGCACAAAGATGTGGGAACAGAAATGACACCAATTTGTAGCTCTACAACTTCAAGATGCCACACTCCATTCAAGAACTCATCTCCGGCACGCCATAACACACCATCTAATGGGTCTGGTCCTTTGGTTTTGGCTAACATGAATAATACTAATCCAATTGATTTTGAACAATTCCAAGAGTGCCATCTAGCTAAGTTGGCTCACAAGTCCCATTTTGATTCTGTTACGACAAACTGGAGTACCCGGGAAGAGGAGGAAGAGGACATATCGAAGAGCCTTAGGCATTGTGAGATTAGTGATGAATTCAGGAAAAGTGTGTCTGAGCCTAGATCTTGTGCATGGGAAGAAGAAGAAAAGGACAAATGTTGCCTTAGGTAATAATTCAATAAAATTATCTCATTTAATTTTTGGAGATGTAGAACGAGGGAAGCGTTGAATTGCATCGATTCTCAGGTACCAGAGAGAAGAAGCAAAGATTAAAGCTTGGGTGAACCTCCAAAATGCAAAAGCAGAAGCTCAATCAAGAAAGCTTGAGGTAATGTATCTAACTCAGTACAAACTCTATTGTACTATTAACTGCATTTGTTGCAAAAGATCATCATATGCATTTCATACACTACCTATTTACAACCAAGTTTAGTTTCAATTTTTAGTAATATTTCATCATTCAATCAAATACTCCGTATTAGCTAAAATCATGTTTAGTAGTTTGGTAGTTCGAGTTCCTAAGATTCTTATTGCCAAAGTGGTTGTACCCTTTCCCATACCGTATGAAGTGTAGACCAGCATGGCCTAAAATTGCATGTATATAAACAAAACGTCAATGGGATTGCGAAAATACTTCGTTTTCAAATAAAATGTGTGAGTTTCCAACTTTTATTAGTAAAGAGAATGTTTCCATTATGCATTAATACTGAAGTTTTGAACCAAGTGCACCGGGTTGTCTTTGTAAACAAATTGCTGGATTCATTGATTTGCTATTATTAATAAGATATTTTCATTGAGCCACCCGCCAAACTTAGAACACTCCACTTAGGTGATATTCTACATCAGCACCCCTGCTAGTTCAATGTTTGAATAAGAAATCCTCATCTCACGCTTGAGTAAAGATCAAGAAAGTCAGCAATAACCTGCAAATCTTGAATGTATGTAGAAATATTTGAACATTTTGGAAGTTACATTAGCATGTGAATAGTGGCGGAACCATAAATTTTATATACGGAGCAAGTAAGACGAGTGAACAAAAATTATATAAACGTAAGAAAATACACAAAATTTTCTTGAAGTGCTTAACAACTTAATTCTCTTTTAAATAAACGTAAAATTTTGCAGAAGGGATGTTTCCCCATGTGCACCTAAGGTGCTTCATTGTCAAAAAATTATTGAACTACTACTTTAAATATGAGTTGGAAGTCTTGTATTCTTGTAATTTGTTTCGATGACTTTTAAGGATCGATAAAACAGTGATTACTTATTATAGATTGGTGCCTTAATTATTTATTAATTCTAGGACCACCTAGATTGTCTCATTTGCATTTGAAAAACTCATTCATGTACAACAAATAGAGACAAAAAGATACCACCTTTATCCATTTAACAAACTTGCTTGTTGGACTATGCACCAAATATTTTGTTAATGCTTTTTGTTCCAAGATCTTCTATCATGATCACATTTGCCATTTAAATGTTGATAGTGCTTATATTAGTAATATACGGAGTACTTATTTATTTGAATGACCAACCAAACGTTTGTAAGATATCGCATATTGTAGGTGAAAATCCAAAAAATGAGGGCAAACTTAGAAGAGAAATTAATGAAGAGGATTGCGATTGTTCACCGGAAAGCCGAAGAATGGAGAGCTGAAGCTGAGCTTCAGCATTCCCAGCAAATCATAAAGGTCAATGGACAAGCTCAAAAATTGATTATTAACAAGCAAAGATCCCATTTATCTGCCCAAAAAGCTTGTTCTTGCAGTTTCTTTCCTTGCAATAAATGAAGAAAACAATGTCTATTATTCATTCTATGGTCAAAAGTCTGATTAAGTTATGTGACTATTCAGTATTCAATGAAGGTAGGATGACATATGAGTAATGCTTTCGATCGTTTTCAAATTGATCCTATCGTGATCAGCTTCTGGCTTTGGCCCATTCTGAATCGGATCAAACTGTATTCAAGCTAAAAATTCGGATCATAAAACCTATCCTAAGCACGGCTTATCCAAAACCCAATCGGTCCTTGTCCGAACCACGGCTCCTGAGACCTAAACCTAAACTCAGATTCAAAAATCGTAATTTATTCGAAACCGTATCCGAAATCGAAAATACAAAAAAAATGAAAAATACATTACCTTAAAAACATATTCAACATTCTATCTCTGAATTTGATCCTGGCTTCTATTTCTCGCTAATCGATGGCCGACTGAATCCTAAGCTCCGATTCACCCGGCCCACCAACAGCATGGGAGAGGTAGAAACAAAGGCTAGGAAATTTTATCAGTTGATTATTCTGGAAAATCGAATATGCATCTTTCAAGTACACTGGCAAAGGCTAGGAAATTTGATCAGTTGATTATTCTGGAAAATCGAATATGCATCTTTCAAGTACACTGGCAAGAGACAGAAGTTGATTTTACATTGACTTAAATATGCTCATTATGTGACATGCATCTAGCTTAGCCTAAAAATAATAAAAAGAGACGTTCAAATTTACGTTGAACCTGTAAAAATGACAATGTAAGAAGTATGCTACAATTGGGAAAGTTAGTGCAAATTTATTTGGCTAAATTTCATCAGTCATCTGAAATATTCAAATATCCACCTAAATATTTTAATATTTTAAATAATCACCAAGTATATTTTGGAAGAATGAACTTTCAAAATCGCCTTTTTGTTGACTTCTCATTTGATTTTTATAAATCGATTTAACTCAAGCGACAAGCAATACATTAAAAATATTTTCAATTTTAAAAGCTAAAAGTTCAGGTACATATTACGTAAAAAATTAATATTATTTTATAATCCTATTATTAATTATATCATTAATTACAATAAAACTAAAAACAAAAAAAACCCAACCCCACCCTCCTCCCCCACCCCACACGTTCAAACTATGTTAAGTTGCTGACCTTCAAAGTTTCAAACCATGTTTCATGTTGACCACAGCAGTAATAATTTTTAAAGAAAAAACTTGCTAGTTTAGAGTCCCTCTCAAAGAACCAATCACTAGTTTGAACTCCCACAATCTTACCCCACCCATTTTTTCCAATGACTTACTATAACAGTTCATGAAAAATAAAAAATAAATGGTTTGACTTAAGAGTAAAAAACACCAATGGTTTGACAGAATATAATCTCGTATTTCAAATAATAGTAACATCAGGTGGATGCTGAGGTGGATACCATTCCATGCAATGGGAAAAAGGTGTAACAAATTTAACATCCACTAGGAGAATTAGCCGCTAATGACAGCTTGCTTGACGGGAACCAGCACCAGATGCTTTTCGCGGAGATACAGCAGTGGAATACCCACGAGGGAAACGCTAGGTTGATATTCTTGATTTAGGGGGGTGGTGGGATAGGGTGGATTGGGAAAGATGATGTAATATGATTAAGTTAATTAGAATATATGATTGAGTTTAATAAAAATTGGTTGACATAATTATCCTTATCAAAATTGATTGTGTTAAAAAAATCTAGTTATAATGATTTTTGAAAGCTTGAAGTTGGCTAAAAATACACTGTATTGCCTATTCAAAAATCGAAATTTAAAAGGAATTATTTAAACGATTTCACAGCCTTTAATGACTCAATAAAGATTATCTACGTACTTATCGATTTATTCAACACCCACTTTTTTTCAATTCTTAACACTCATATCATCTTATCTATATTTTATACACACCAACAATCATCTAACTTTACAATCTACAACGATTTGCTTAATAAAATTCAACACTCTAATTCCCCACCACTTTCTTTTATCTTATATATTCTTATTTAATTATATTCTTTATTTTTATGATTAAATCATTATAACAATCATCGTTTATAATTAAATAAGAATAATTAATACTTAAATAAATTATTTTTCCATATTTTTAAAAAAATAAAATTTATATAAATATTTTTAATTCATATTCCTAATTAATTTTTCATGCAAATAAACACAAGAATTGGATATAATAATTATTAAGACAAAGAAAAATTACAAATAAATAAATACAAGAATTGGAGATAATAAGAAAAAGGATAATTAATCGAATTTTGAATATTGAAATGGTTATTATTAGGATCTATTTCACTAAAAATATATTGGAAGATAAAAAAATAAGAGTTTAATAAAAGCGATAATAATTATATCGAATAGAGCAATTTTTCTATCCAAATCAAATAAAACCAAAGCTTTCTCATTTATGTATCACAAAAAATAATGAATTTTAAGATAACAAAATTTTTAAAAATAATTTATTATCAAACACTGATTCCAAATAATCGAATAAAGATAAAATCCAAAAAGTGCGCCCAACCAATACGAAATGGGCATGTATGAGCCAACCAACTTAAAAATCCAGCCATCACTTCCTTTTTCAAGAGAATTCAACAGTTGAATAATTCTCTACCAATTTAATCCAACTCGGCCCCATTTTTTATTCAACGCCATCTTACAATGGATTCAACTGTTGAATCCAATATTCAACAGCCCCATGGCTCATAGTCTAACATAAATTATCTACTGGGACAATTTGAAAACCAGTTATCCATGCCACGTCAAATTATTATATTCCTCGATTATCATCACTATCGTTTACTCCATAATAAAGTACTCTTATGTTATTCTTTATTATGGAGTAAAAAAGAATAGAGAGTATAATTTACAAAATAATTCGTTTTTACATTGAAGTTTGTATTGTCTCCTAATATCTTTTTTTCTATTGGTTGATATATTTTCTCTCTCCTTAAAAATTGTACAATAAATAATTTTTTTAATAAAAAACCTTTTTTCTAAACGATCAAATAAATTGAGACGGAAGAAGTACTACTCCGTATTATATTATCTTGAACCACTACCATACCCTATATTATTGTAAGTTGATTTTAGGTGGCATCTACCCTATTGAGGTGAGGATGAAAAAGTGATTCCATATAGAGCTATAGAGAGTAGATCGTTGTGGTGAGTTGTTAGTAGTGGTAGATATGATAAAAGTGGAGATTGTTCACGAGAGCAGAAACTGTGTTCCCGTATGCATAACGTAACATAAATCTAGAAAAGCCTTCGCTATATTCAACCATACATCAAATATATTGCCCAATCTTTGGCACCGTGGACAGTGAGCAACTGATGTCCTCTCTACTCAAAAGCTGCCTACTTTCTGCACAACACAACTACACAACCAAAGAGTTTTACTTTTAACATGTTGGATGGATATTCCCAAAATTTACATAAATGTAATAATATACAACATAAGTTTGAGATTAGATATATCCTTATCAAATATTCATTCCGTCTCAAAAATACGATCATCTGTAAAAAAATTATTTTTTTGCTACTGCTTAATTGCTTTTCATTTTTAATATAACTTTTACAATCCCAATGTAGTTTTTACTATTCATTAATAAATCAATTTTTATCTAAACAATCATCTATTTTGAAACGGATATAGTAGTAAGAAAAAATATGGACCATCTTCAAGATAAGTTTGTGATTAGATATATATCCTTATGAACGCTTCCTCTCCAATCCAAAAACAACCGACGTCAATTTTTCAAATCAACTGACCATCAATTATTAATTATTCATTATTTTAAAAATATAAAATTTAGATAATCAATTGCCTTTTAAAATACTTTCATAATATTAATTTTGTAATTATTTTAATAATATAAAGCGAGATACTAAAGATTAAATATTTACCTCGAGCACATGGTAGTTTCAATTATTATTTTGAATCGGGGCTTAATAAGAAGGAATAATATGATTTTATAATCAAGATAAGTTTGCTATTAGATATATATCCTTATGAAATAGTAAGGAATAATATGGAGCATCTTCAAATTACATGTCTCTTAGATAATCGAAAATAAATCAATTAAGGTGGAGACCGGTATCAAGATCCCGACATCGTTGGGATTGTTGATAAGAATTTGACCTCGAAATAATTGGATAACAATACTACTTCCAATTCAAATTAATTGAATTTCTCACTTTTCGAGACATAACTTTAATCATCAATTACTTTTATTTATTATTGGCGAAAAACTACAAAAATAATATAATGAAATATTTTGAAACCAAATTCAAGATATCAATTTTTATATTTTCGATTAAGGAATAAAAAAGTAATTTGTGGTCAAAGTCTCGACACGCAATTTCAAACTTCAATTAATTTAAAATTTTATAATTACTAATCTAATGAGCATTATGACATTCAAAAGGGCATTATAAAAGGACTCTCATCTATCATTAAATGTAATGTTTTTTTTTTGTAAATAGCGAGCATTAGTAAACGGTTCTAAAAATCCGGTAAAAGAATACATGTTTCAATGTAACCTCATATCGTAATAGTAAAATTACAACCGTATTATCGCACTACTTTTAATTAAAATTATCAGCGACTCAAAATAATATATCGTTCAATCAACCTTGGCCCAAAGAAAAGAATAAAGTTCTCGAAATTTATAACAATTAAACAACCCGAGCCCCAACCCATCCTAACCAACGTGCCCGCGCTCAAAGTTAAGAAATCTGAGATGCCCTAATTTTTCTCCCAAGTATAAATGACTTACAACCCTTCATTTACTCAAGCACGCTAAGCAGCACTCGGGAGATCCCCCTTGAAAATCTCCTTCCACCCTCCGAGAATCTTCATCTCCATGTTTCCAGACTTACCCCCTAAGTCATCCCCCAATATTCAAAGTTCAACACCCCATATATATTCCTCGCGTAACGACGCCATGCATCCTCAAACACCAAACGTACATGCAGTCACCTGCAAGCACCGGGGCATCTGGGCGTATCACGGAGTTTCGCATGTCGAGGCGCCCAACGCCTTAAGAGATATCATGGCGGTCAAGAGACCTGAGATCTTCGTATCGCAATATGTCTTTCCAGGTAATCTTTACCAAATTTAACAATTTCCATAGGAGATCTGAAGGGTTTCTTTCTAATGATCAAATTCCTTTGATACCAGATATCCCATATGCAAACAATCCAAAGCCAACACATCCTCGGCAACCGATTCCAATTTAAACTCGAATATTCTTTTGAAATCCAAGACTTTGCTCGCTAAGCTTGTCTACATGTATGTTTTGGATGTACTTCCTCGTGAAAATGGACAAATGATAGCTCACAATTTATTATGTCCCCGAGTCCTTTGACATAAACCTGTAGATATTTGGAACTATGACCCCTCTTTTAACGATTATCCGTCGCTGCGTGTTCTCTACTATGAATAAATTTCTCCGAAAATAAAATGATTAATCTTTGGGAAACATCTACGCCTCCAAATCAACAGATCAATGTTCAAGTCTATTGGTTGTTGCTTCAGGCGCATGGATTCCAAATATTTTATTAGTTTATATGTTCTTTGACTATAAAAAAGTCCTTTCAGATGTCCCTTCCAAATTTGTATATCTTCTGAATTCAAGTTTTTTAGAGGAATTTGTAAAATGGCTTCACAATCCACTTGGTAAAACATGGTGACCTTAACGAAATCCCAAATACCAACTTTTTGATCTATCAAATCACTCACTCTTAAATATTGAAATCCTCGGTCTGCTAGGGGCGATTTACTTTATTTGTTTTTAGGTATCACGAACCCAATTATCTTGCCAACATTTATGGACTCGCCTCGCCTTTACTTTCACTCTATTCCATTGCTCAAAGAAGTCTCTTGACCGATAAGAGACTTCTTCATGCAGTTTCTGGGGAGCCGAACCTAATTTTTACGGTAAAAGTCACTCATCGATAATACTGGCCTCGAGTTCTCGAGTCGACAATTGGTTCAAATGAAACCGACATGCCCGTTTGCATAACAAAGTCATTAAATCTCAGGTTCTTCAAAATCCCACTCTTCTTCTTTCGCTTCTACGCTTGTTCCCAAAGTATCCAATGTATTTTTTCTAATTCATCCCCACCAATAAGCAAGAAGATAATCAATCTCCTTACAAATTTTTATAGTATCCCAAACACCGTATCAGAACGTGGGGACCGATTAAAACCGACATAACGAAACCTCTTTACTCTCGCTTGATAATAGGCCTAGACTTCCACTTATCCACTTTGGTTTTGACTCTATCTACGATGGAGTCGAACACTTCCTTCTTGGAAGAGCCAATGCTGGTTGGAAGTCCTAGGTATTTGCCATGGGTAGACACCCGACATACCCAACACTGAAACTTTACTTTTGGGCGCGAATCGGGACATACGCCATTTAAAGGATCGTAGATTTCAACATCTCACTAGCCGACTGCACTATAACTCATAAGTACTCAATAGAGAGTAAGTGACCAATTCCACATACTGCATGATTAGGTGTACCCATTTGTCAGTCAATCCCAATCGTAAAGTATCTCCCCCAGAATGGCCATTCAATGCGATCATAAGCCTTTAACATATCCAACTTAATAGACATCAACCCTTGATTACCATGTTCGCATTTAATCGATACAGGTTTCATAGGGGCCAATAAAATATTATCAGCATGGCCTCATTAGGGGCACAAAGGCAATTTGAGAATCTCGAGACAACATTAGGCAAAGTTAATTTCTAAGTCCTCGTGAGCCAAAACTTTTAGCAATAACTTTAGTCAGCTACAAGACAACGCAATTGGTCGAAATCGGCATAATGCTTAATCGGTTTCTCCACTTTTGGGATCAATGTAATAAAAGTAAAATTAAGCTTCTTGAGAAACCGACCATCATTAAGAAAACTAAGTACCATATTACATAAGGTGTCCCCAACTGTGTTCCAATAATGTCAAAGAATTTCATGGCATCCCATCGTCCTCCGTGATTTAGAACCAAAATATAGTAAATGTGCATTTTTCACTTCTTCCTAACAATTTCTATATCCAGTTACGTTTATTCGTGGGCTCAAAAAATCGGTTAGTATGCAACTATCCCGAAGGGAACATGTTGCCTTCGGATCGGTGACCCCGAATAACTTGGTATAAAAATCAATGGCAACTTTAAAAATGCTTTCCGTGGTCCCATTCCAGTCCTTTTTCATCTCGCAAGGTCATGATGAGATTTATTTTACTTCCCCGAGCTCACATCGCATGGAAGTAAGTTGTATTTCTATCCCTTGACCTCCGTGACACTTTCGATCTTTTGGCACCAATAAATATCATCTATTGCCCTTAGTTTGTCAATGTCCCGAGCAAGAACAATAAATTTCATTGACGTATATTGTAATTAGGTTTCATTGAGGCATCCAAATTTTACTTGTTTTTCCTTAATAGAGTTTTGGACATGTCCCAACTTAGTTCTCTTCCATCCCATCAAACTCGCACTTAACAGATACAATTCACTAAAACTACCCGGTCCAATTCTACCTAACTTTGTCCCGTGCTCATTGCACAATAGTTTCGGCTTCCCAAAAAGGCACCAACTCTCCTCGAATTTGAAAGTTTTTCTGTTACACCTTTTAGATAAAGCTTGAGTACCCAGTGTCAATAAAATTGGAAGATGGTCCGAATGATTTGATGATAAATGATGACACTGCATCCGAAATAAAATCTTCCAACTGTACAAGCGAGCTCTATCAATAGCCCCGGTGGGTGTGAATGGATAAATAAAGTTATTACACCACGTGAATTGGTACTCATTGTATCCCATATCAATAAGCCCACAGTCATGAACGACTTGTCAAAATTCTCCATTTTCCAATTCGTCGCTGATGCCGCTGATACATGCTCATTGCATCACAGAAGACTTCATTAAAATCTCCTATAAACATACTGCATGTAACCGAGTAGGCCCATTGTGCCCCCATGACTTATGAGTGCTTCCTACTACCCACTTCATGATGACCATAGAACCCACTCACCAACCTCCAAGGTTCCGCCGCACCATCTTTAATACAAGCCTCTATATGATACGTAGGTAAAAGATTGATTGGCACATTAAGGCTCACGAGGCCACAACAATCCTGTAAGCTTCCCTTCCGCCCTTCCTCTAGCATCCACGATCAAAGCATTAGGCATTTTCACCTTTTGTTTAACAAACTCCCATTCTCTACTCCATAGTTTAGTTTCCATCAAGAAAACTAACAAGATTTTATTAGTCATCAACTCGGCACGATCGAACTCGGCTCATGCAGCGGCCCAAACCCCGCAGCCCAGTTTTTAAGATACCACGTATGTCCTGCTACCACAGAACCTCACCTATCAATCTGTGTCTCGAAAGTGTCCTCCAATCTAGAATTAAAATAGGTTTTTTAACCCGAGTAGGGGCGCCCATCATCCCATGATACGCGATGCCGCTCGATACTAACCCTTTAGAGTGACTCCCCTTTAACAAACGCCTTCCACGCGCATTAGTTTCAAGAATGAAGATTCTTTTAGGTCGAGTAATTGTAGGAGCCATATTTTGAAAATCAAAGAATTTAATAGCCTAGCAAATCCCCCAGCCTATACCTACGGAAAGACTAACTTCCGTTGAATTCCGATTTGGCAAGCGTGTAATGATGATTGGGAATTACCGTCAAGCCAAAATGCTGGTGCCGATCCGAATAATCCTCTCTGCCATTAGAGTGAACCTCAACATTAAAACCCGACGTAGTAATTGCCTCCTCATTTGATGCCCCCTCAATAAATGCCAAAGATTTGATCAAATTTGAATTTTGAATATTCAAACCAGTCTTAATTGCTGGTTCAAAACTTGGCGGAAACTCCGGTGTCAACTTTCCCTCCTCCACCACCATTCCCGACGAGTAAATCTTCTTCTCCTCCCAAGGCAACGATGGTTTCTCATGGGTGAAACCATCAAGACGAGTCAATTCAACCTCGACTTTTTCGGGCCGAGCCATCCAAAGGCTATACACCAAACGCTTTACGCTGGCGAATCACCTTTCTCGTAAATCGGGACATTCCCCACGATGCCCCATCAAACCACAATGAAAACAAAAATATGGTAGACGTTCATAGGCTAAATGCTCCAGCACCTGCGCTCTTTCCACTTGAACGCCACTAGCCGCCTAATCAGCCACGGACATTCACCATAGCTTTGACACGGAAGAATTTCTTCCCTGCCTTATCCTTCCGTAACTCCATAACCTCACACGCCATAAAGGAGGAAGAAAGCTTGCTTGCCACCTCCTTGGTATAGAACTCTTCCTTAAGCCCACGAACTTGAAACCAGAACTTACATTCATCAAACGAGACGTCCAAAGACCCCCCTCGTCCAATTCTTGACGATAATTAAGTGGTTGTCAAAGCACCACGGCCCGCTCTCCATGACCTGCATCTTTTCCTCAATAGAGGGAAAGAAAACATGTAGGATTGGCCCAGCCACCCTAGAGACCCGGATATCCTTGTACTTCAAGCTGGGCCATACCAAAGCGAAGCTCGTGCTTACAAACCCCGCAGCATAAATCTCACAAAAGACAAGCCTCATATTCACTACTCCATCAATAAGCATCATTTTCCTCCAAGAACACCGGCCATTTCCTCCTCAGCTGGTAGAACAATTCATCATCAAACTTCTCAAAATTTCTGTATCCATAATAGCACAACAAAATAAAGAAGTCAGTATTAACAAGAATAAAGATAAAAGAAATTCAATAAGGATAGTGATCGATGGATACAAACACCCATCCTCAAATGGTTTGGGGCCAGAAACCAAACAAGACTCCTTCCACAAGAGATCACCAATCCCAGTAATAAACTCAAAGATATCCCCAAATAAAACGAGATTACTTACGAGAATTAATTTAGCGCAAAAATCTTCAAGCATAACTAATAAGACAAGAAAGATCTGGTGCCCATGAGATATGAAATTCCAGATTCCATGCCATCCCCAAACAAGAAAACAAAATGCTAGTATCGAATCTACATTCGGGGACTATGCATGGAATCGGAAACTGGTAGAATCAAACCGAATTTGCCAACAAATCAATATACCAAGATGCTAATGAATAAATTTATTCTAGAAAGATTCTAGAAATATATTTTCTCTGTAGAGATTCTAGAGAGAAATATCGGCTTCGTGAGATATTCTGTAGAAAGCAAAAAATTCATCATTAAATATAATGTTAATTATCAACGTTATACATTTTTGGACACATCAATAACTTAAGTATCTGAATGTCTTACTGACAAAAGTATCAACTCAGATATCTTCGACCTTCTGATCAAGTATTTTGCAGTACAATGATATATCCGTGTCAAAACCATCTTATGTGGAGGCGTCGAACTGGGCCAAAAGCAAATTCGCCTGCTGGCCTCTAAACTTTGCTTTTATTTTCAATACGCCTGAACTACGCCATCTTTCGTGCTTTCCCTGCATTTCTATTTTTCAGTGGTGCCTCAACCTGCTTTTTTTTCAAGACATTTTAAAGTTATTTTTTCAGCCTTAAAAGTGCTTCTCCCATCTTAGTTAACGCGCTGCAATTTCACTAATTTAATAATCGAGGGAAAGTTGCTCAAAACACTTACTTGGAGAGAATTTGGCCTATTAAAGGGTCTTACTCTGATGTCTTCCCCAAATTGAAAGGAAACCCTAAATTGAAAGGAAACCCTAAATCGAATAAAGATTTGACTAAAGAAATTCAACACTATCGCGACCACGAGTCCAATATCAAGGCCATGCCGGGAGATACGCTTATCGAAGCCAGAACTTCACGCAGTAAAAAATCCAGAAGAAGATTTATCAGCGCCAGATGTGGTCTGTGGGTTGTCGGGCCGCTGGAGCCGTCGATTTAACCCGCTTCTCCTCTCGCATCCGCATGGTAGTGAAAAGTCAGCATGGGCCGAAAGAAGAAATTGGATTTTGGGTTCTCTCGCTATTGTTTTATGGTTAATTGTATTATTTTTAATGTGTGGTTTCGGGAGAGTCCGTATTTATTTCACTTGTAATTGTGAATCGCTGTCATGTAGATTCTCAATCTCGACAGCCACCGCATTTTTGATGTCAATTAGGTTATGTACATTCACGGGTAACGTTAGCCCACGGTCAATTAGCTTTGTACCGCGAATTTAATTGGCGCTTTGTAATGTTTGTTCAATCGTGGTATCAGACCGACGTCAGACAGATCTCGTACTTTTAAATGACGGTAATAGATTTGGTCTCAGCACTGATCCTCAGACTATTTCACATTTCCTCAGACTTTTATATTAACAAGCCAGACATATAAACACGACCAACAAAAGTAATGATGCATGTGTATTGAAAGCGGTAATGAAGATATATAATATTCCTTTGAAATAATGAAAGAGACATAATATTCAACCACTTGTTGTGCATACCCACTCCCTACAATTAATTACATAACCAAAAGACATCAAGCCTTTACTTATCATAGATTTAACACATTTATGTTCTAAAAAAGTTGAAGATAATTCATTGGTCAAACGAAGTTCACAAAAACAGCTTCTGCCTTCTTTCCTAGTTTTCACTCTTCTACCCTGGGATGGGTGCATTGACGAAGAGTCTCCCCTCTTCCTTTCTTCCTACCAAGCAGTCAATACCTCCTTCCATTTCGTATCCGCTGCGGACAACTTCTAGCATCACAAGCAGTTAATTACGTATCTTATAAATGCATGACAACCCCCTCTTCAATCGATTCTTGAAAATGCCATCATCCCGTCTCTTTGGCCTTCTCCTTCCTCACCGCCTTTATTTTCTACTTCTCTTTCACGCATATATTTGCCTACATCTTTGTGTCTCCTCGAAAGAACTTTATATCGTCGGGTAGGACGTCTCGATAATGGGCTCTGCCCGTAAAAATGTATTCTTGGGTGGTTCCAATAAGTTGTTATAAGTATCGAACTAAGTGGATACGAGGAAATCTTTATGGACATACTTCCTGATCCTTGTCACAGGACTTATACACGCAAACTCGCGTGGTCACGCGAATCTCCCAACCGCCATTGTGCCCACAAGAAAGATTCCTTCTTTCAATATAAAAACGGTTATGCTCGCGTAAGTGTCGACTTCATACTGAGATTCGGAAGGCCTGCAACGATTCAAATATTTTTCTTCTTCATCAACACTTCATCGACCCTTGGACAAACGAATCCCTTCCACTAATGTACTTTACCCCCTCTATTTCTTCCTTTTATACTTCCAACCTATTACCATCCTTCATCCTAACATTAAATACTCATTTTCTGTGATTTATAGATAAGTCATTCTAACAACCTAAGCCCCCACATTCACATCATCTACCCCCCCATTTTCTTTGAAACCTAAAACCTCACCTCTTCATCATCAATTTCCTCCAAAGTAGATTTAGGCCACATATTTCGCGATACTAGAATACATCTCACCTAATAGCAAACTCGATGTTTTACGGTTGTGGTGGCTTATATACATCCCTACTTCCCTAACCCCACTAATCCATCTAACCATGTCATCAAAATCTTTTCAGGTCCTAACAGACTAAACCACTATCCAAAAAGTTCTTACAGTTTCTTATAATACAAGTGTGATTCTCACCCCCATTTGCTCAACAATACAACAAACTATATCATCGCCAAATTAGGCCCTCAATCAAATTTAGGTACTTAACCCACCCGCCAACATACATGCGACGACCACCGAATTCTCTTAAACTTGCCATTACCCTAAGCTTTATAGTGAATAAGTTAAGGTCCCTTCCCCAAACAATACGCATGTATCAAGAACTATCACAAACCCTAAATTGTAGCTACTTAATCGGGAAAATCGAGATGTGGAAATGTAAAAAATCCCACCCTACTTCTGGAAAGACTATTGTACTATTCTTCTCTCCTAAATCAAGTTTCTGCTTTTCCCTCTTCCTTCTTCCAATTCCTCGCCTTTAAATCATGCTCTTCTATCAACTTATCATTGAGTATGACTTTGGACTTCCTAAGGCTGGGCCATTATCAGAATTTCACAAGAAACGTATGTATGTCATGGTTTCAGTTCGAGTCAATGTAAGATGAAAGGACTCTGTGGAATTTCGGTTATAAAAAAATGATTATTGAGTTTTAGTGTCTACCTAAAGTGTAAAAACGTGTCTGTGGTTTTGACAGGGTAAGATAGTAATTAGAACGAAGTCTTTAAATTTTTAAAAGAAATTTTAAATGTGAAAACTATGAAAAGACTAAAAGCGTAGAAGTGCCAAAAAGTAAACAAAAGCATTTACATGGCTGGTGAAAGAAACTAAAAAATAAAAGAAAAGTTCACAAGAGGCAACAAAATGAATTACCCAAAATAAAATAGTTGCATACTCGTAGATATGCCGTCCAACCATCCATCTATTCGTACTAAGTTTATTTGCTGAGTTAGTTAGTACACACCCAAATAAGTTAGAACTTTAAAGGAAATTACTATTTGTCCCTCTATTTTGTAAGCGCGATAAGCATGCTAGAAAGCAGGGCCATTTCAATACTAAAAACACTATTTGGGGCTACAGACATTGCTTCCTAGCGACGACCATATCCATACACAAGACTCAAATCTCAAACCTACCATACCATGAGAACAAAATCCCTACGCACAACACGGGAAGGATTTACATAGCCGTATACTTTCTCCATATCGAGATAAATATTTCGATGCTTAATTAATGCTTAATTATATTATTAGAAAATTAATATTATCAAAAGTATTTTAAAAAATGAATCCAATGATATAAAATTTATATTTTAGAATAATTATTAATTAATAATCGATAAATAAAATTCAATTTCGGTAAATTCAAACGACAACGTCATGATCGTATGAAAAGAATACATATGCATTTCATGTATAAGTTTATATTCAAATTCATTATACACCTCTAATAATATGATCGGGGAGCTAAAGTCACATCAAAACAATGTTAAAAGGGGGTTAAAGGATTATTTCACTTACTCTGTGGGCAGTGTGTAGTGTTTGAGTGTTTCATTTGCGATAAAATAGTCATTTCACTAATTTTTAACACTATTTCGATGTGAAAATAGTCTCCGTGGTTCGAGTGGGTCCGACCCATTGACAACCCGGGTCATAAACCAGATCCCTACTTCCTTGCTCCATACGAAGGGTTTTGACTTTTAATTAAACAAAACCAATTTCTTTAAATCACCAAACTCTCTATATTCATTTCAATTAAAGGTAAATATCAAATAAATCCCATAATTATTTTTAATTACACTTATTAATTACATTCAATTAATATTTAATTATCTAATTCTACACATTTTGATATAAATATCGATTATTTTAATATTATTTTGTCTATATTTTGATGATTTTAGTTAATTGAATCAGGTTTTTGAGGTTTTTTGATTGAATTAAGGATGTTTCTTACTAGGTAAAGTGTTTTTGGACTTGCCCATGTCTTTATATTAAGCTTAATTGAGTTTAATTTGTTGTTTAATTTTTTTTAATGTTGTTGTTTATTTTGGTAATTGTGTTGTAGGACTGAGTATGATAGAGGAGTCAACACTTTCTCTCCTGAAGGTCGTTTGTTTCAAGTCGAGTATGCGATCGAAGCGATTAAGGTTATTGAATTCACTAATTAATTTTGGTTTTTGTATGTTTGATTTGTACTACTCGCTTGTTTCGTAAAGATTGTCTAGTTTTGAATTTTCATGGCTGACTTTTTAGATTTTGAACTCGAATGTTTTGGTATATGGTGTATAATGTTTGATGAAAAAAATATCGAAAGATGGTATTTTTAATGTGATTTACTAACATGGTAATTTTGATTCAAATAGAAGTTGTGTTTTTCAATTGACGCTGCAAAGTTTGTTAATTTTGACCGTTGAAATGAAAGATAGTATTTTTCAACCTACATTACTGTTAACATGGTCATTTTGATTCAAATCGAAGTTGTGTTTGTCAATTGAGGCTGCAAAGTTTGTTAATTTTGACCATTGAAATCAAAAGATAGTATTCTTTAACCTACTTTAATACTAACATGGTAATATTGATTCAAATTAGAGTTATATGTGTAAATTAAGGCTGCAAATTAGAGCTATATGTATTAGATAGTCTCTTTGTATATTGGCGATGTGTATGTTTAACTTGAAATGATGTTAATCTTGGTTCACTAAAATTGTAGCTGGGTTCGACGGCCATTGGGATAAAGACCAAAGAAGGAGTTGTACTTGTTGTAGAGAAGAGAATTACCTCACCGTTACTGGTCAGTTTGTATTTTCATTTGCTTCTACATTATTTTCCGGTATATGTCCTACATTAGATTCCCTCAAATTTTAGAGTCATGATTGTGTTTTAGTAAACAATGAAATGATAGCTTAGTGCTGAATAGTATTATTATTTTAATTTGGATTGTTGGTTAACTAGAACAACTTTGGGCGACTCTTAAGATTGTTCTCTTCATATGTTGTAATATTATTTCTGTTTGTCTTCAATCCTGTTTTTCTACTTGACTTTGTAATGTAGAAAGAGCTATAAATTGATTATCTTTGCTAACTCAAGCATAACAAGTCTTAAGGTTTTGATGTGTGACCACACTCTTCACATAGAAAATCTTCACGTAATTGAACTGATAAGATTCGAAGGTGTTTCTTTAGTCTCATGGAATTACCTCTATCCTATACATAAGTCATTAGTATCTTCCCTTGACTTACTGTGATTTCTTCCATGTTTGGTTAAAGGAGCCTAGCAGTGTTGAAAAAATCATGGAAATTGATGAGCATATTGGCTGTGCAATGAGTGGCTTGATTGCTGATGCTCGGACTTTAGTTGAACATGCACGGGTTGAAACTCAGGTACTTTTTTTGTTGTTACATATGTTGCTATGAACTTGGTAACTGTTTAAATTTTACCATTGCAATGTTTGGCGGAGTCAATGATTATCGTACTTTATTACCTCTAGAATCATAGGTTCTCATATGGTGAGCCCATGACTGTTGAATCTACAACTCAAGCTTTGTGTGATTTAGCCCTTCGATTTGGTGAAGGGGATGAAGAATCCATGGTTAGTTCCTCTTATCAATTCATTCGGAGACCAAGCTCTTTCCTATAACCCCTTAGATAAATATTACTTCATTTGTTTTGCTGTACCAAAAAAGTATGGCTCACTTAGATATTCATTTACATTGTTTTGGACTTAACCTGAAATGGTGAATAAACATTGTTCATTGTATTGCGAATTCCTTTAGTACTCTTACTGTGCCTCAAGTTCACTTGGTGAGGAACACTGAATATTTTTAACTTCCATCCATCATAATGCTTCCATACAAGTGAATATATACATATATGCCGATTAATGCCAAATTACCATTGATAACTAGTCAAATTTATCAAAATGAATTTATTGTTTTAGCGGTCAATTATTATAGAAACTTCCCTTCTTAGTGTGATGTACATACTCTATCAACAGTTGGATAGTTGTTAATTAAGTTGGTGTGAATGTTTTCATTAAACTTGTACAACTGTTTTATGCATCCTATGTCAAGTCCCTTGTTTATGAGTAATCTAGGGACTTGTCTGAACTTTGAATTTCCCTCATATATATACTTCAAAGTTGCAAATAGGTTCCAGTTCATACACATCTCAAAAGTTTAATCATTTTTTGTTTTATTTGGTTACTGTCCAATTCCAGTCTCGGCCTTTTGGTGTGTCTCTCCTTATTGCTGGCCACGATGAGAATGGTCCCAGCTTGTAAGTAACAATCTGCCGTCCACTACTTTCTTTAAGTGCTCTTGTGAATTTTTCTTAATCAACCTAAGCATGTTGTTTCATTTAGGATATGAATTGTGATACTAATCTAGTAATCTGTGATATACAGGTACTATACTGACCCTTCCGGCACATTCTGGCAATGCAATGCAAAAGCTATTGGTTCAGGTTCTGAAGGGGCAGATAGCTCTCTGCAGGAGCAATTTAACAAGGTTTATTATATTTCTTCCATTGTATAATTGATTTTTCCCTGGTTTCCTCACTGTCGATATGTGTTTTTTGTTCTCTAGCTGTATAGTTGTATAGTTTCATATAGCAGTCTATCGGAGTATTTGTGGTTCTTAAGCTAAAGAAAGGGACACAAAGCACCTATTTGTAAATAAATATTTCTGATTGTCGTGGACTGTTCAAATCTGATATCTTGCTGTTAATACTTATTTGCAGGACCTTACACTCAAAGAAGCTGAAACGATTGCACTTTCCATACTCAAGCAAGTTATGGAGGAAAAGGTAAGACACCTCAATCGCTAACCAAATATATTTCAAAATGAGAATATCATATTAAACAGAAGTAATGTGATGCAGGTGACCCCAAACAATGTTGATATTGCGAAGGTATCTCCATCATACCACCTCTATACTCCTTCAGAAGTTGAGGCTGTCATTAGCCGTTTATGAGAGACAACGTAATGTATTTCGCTGGCTTATTGTTCTCGATATTGATATAATTCGACTTAGTTGCCATTTTCAAGATTTTATTTTGGAACATGATGGTGGGAATGACCATGTTATTATCACTGTCTAAGTTCCATTTCAATTGATCTTTGAACTTCAATTTTATGAACCTAAATATGTATTTCTTCTTTTGAGTCTTCTGTATTTCTTCAATCATCTTTTGGAATTGCCATCATGGACCAAATTTTTAACATGAAATTCTAGTTTACTTGAAAACTACATAAAATTATTCAGATTTGTAGGATTAACTTTTAGAAGTTCGATATAATAAAAGTCCACTTCAAATTAAAAACAAAGTACTATTAAAAGCTGACCTACAACTTTTTTTTGGAGGGGGAATGGTTGGTGTAACCATTTATCCTGAAAAGATCGTTTACCTCTTTTTCCTGTTTTTTTTTTTTTTTTATAATCATCCTCCTCTTCCTGTCTCCGTGCTTCAAGTTGACTACTTATGTAATTTGCCTGAGAAGTAATATCATGTCACCTTTTCTATTTTTATTCAAACAAATCAGTCTTTAACTAAGCAAATGTGATGGAATACGATATTTGATTATAGACTTGGATGTTACAGTAAATTATTGTTAGAAGTGAAATAAAATATGAAATGTAACAATCAGCAACTATTATCATGTGATATCTAATCCAAGCTTGGATTTTGAAACAAAAACGCCCCCCCTTAAAATTACAAAGCTGTATCATATAGTACTCCTGCTTCAGGCAACCAATCTCCTCCCTGAATGAAACTTTCCACAGTGAATTTAGTCGCCTCTGGTGCAGTAACAGAGGATTTATAACCTGCCCATTTAACTCTTTGTGAGACATCTGCTCCAGGACCAGTGTTCTGATACTCGGCATAGAATATACTACTTGGTGGTTCGACCCCTCGAACCCATTCGATCCAACCTATGGGTTGCAAGAACGCTCCAATCTCGGACTGCATGATGATTGTGGTGGAGTACTGTTTCCAGGGGCGGCCAAGGTACGTTGGAGCTGTAAGTTTGTCAAGAGGGGTCAAGGAACACTTTTGGATCGAAATCCCGGTATTTTGGTTAGGATCCTTTTTCCCTTGAGCAGTAATGGTTACAAATTGGTTTGAGAGGGGTTGCCTTGGTTGGATATTGCAGTTTTGGAACACGACTGCAGCATTTCCAAAGATGAAATCTATCGTTCCTGTGATATCACATTCGCGGTAGAATTGGCGGTTGGAGTGAGGGTAGAGGGTGTCCTGGAAAGCGTCGAATGAGCATCGGTAGAATGCTGCAAGATCCGACTGAGACCGCAACGCCACTGCCTGGTGCTTTCCTGCACCGGCTGTGTTCTCAAATCTAATGTCTTTTGCAATGAATCCTCTTCCTTGTATAGCTGTAATGAGAAAGGGAAAAACGTCAATTGGTGGACCATTTTGTATTCCTATTACACTTTAGGATTGCCTTATTTAACACTTGATAGAGTATCAAACTAGTTAGATTTTTAAGAAGGACAAAAATCAATTTAAGAAGTATAAGGTATCAATAATTAGCATCATTAAGTAAGCCTCTTGATCTAGTGGTATAACATTCTGAACATAATCCAAACTCAAAATTATGCCATTGTCAAAATAAAGATTGACTATCGAGGTGCACAAAAAGTTATTTCCAAAAGAATAAAGGGGAAAGGATTGTTTTTTACCTTAAAAATAATAATTTCAGAGACCCTATCACAATCTCCCCACATGCATAAATAGTATCCTAACAGAACCCAAGAGCACAAATAGCTAGCTAAACAACTAGTGTCTCAACTATTCTGAGATATCATCCGACTATTTCTTCCCCACCATTGCTCTGTTGCATTCATGATAATGACCCTCCATAAGAATTCTATCGTGTAATATGTTGAATATTATGAAGTTCACATGGTTGGTCTGACTGATACAATTACTTGAAGAAAATATCCACTAATGTTTAAGTGGCTAATGAACATCATCCTCACATAGTCACATGCATGTAGATTAGACAACAAACCATGTTACGTTCCTATTAATTTCATATGACAATATTCTAAGTGCCCTTTAAATCAGGATAAAATCACATGGACATACCACTATACCTACTTAGTGCTACCCAGTTAACATCTAAACACCATTTAGACAATATAGGGAATATATCAACATCCGGTTGATTGCCCTGTCTAGCAAACCTTATAGAATTAGTGCATCATGTATGTGACATTAGTCCTAAAATGGCAATTGTTTATTATTGTATATTTCATATACAAATTTTCTTACTTTACAAATACGTATATTTGCAACACAAATTGACACATAACTGGCGTAACTTAGAATAGGATAATACAAACAAAAATTATTTTACTGTATTTATAAGTTTATACAATACCAAGTTCCAAGAAGATGCTAGACAGAATCTTAGACATGTTCTCCATGTGAAAATATTAAGTAATACTTAGATCATCAGATGCCCTCTATTTCTATTATTAGTAGTAAATAGACTTTAGCATTTGATTGTGCTAGTACTTACCATTATCGAAAGAAATAAAGATCAACATACTTAATTTATTTTATTGTCGAGTATTCGAACTTAACAAGTAAATCGTTACAAAGTATTTTTTTTCTTCTTAAATTGAACCAACCTCAATTTTATAATATTTTTACTTCCCAAACGTAAGCATATTTTCACATATTAACTTTTAATAAAGTATAAAAAACATAATAAGATAATCTAAAGATGAGTACATTTTCATTTAAAATTGACAATACCCTTTTAATATGACCATTTGATCATGATTTAATTAATCACATAATCTAGGTTAGGTAAGGTGACTAACTATTTTCATTAGACTTCATATCTAAAGAACAATAATCTAAAACATGGAACAAAAGTGATTATTGAAGACTTACCAAATGTTGCAGTATCAAAAGTTGGTGTTCCATCAACAAAATTCTTACTTCCAGAAATGATGGTCTTAGTCTTGCCATCTCCAATCAACATTATGTTCCAAAATGACTTGTCCAAAACCACATTTTCCACATATTTACCAGCCTTAAGATGAATAATGGTTCTGATTTTACTCTTCTTTGCAACAGTTGCAAATGCCTCCTTAAGTGTCACAAAATCCCCTGTCCCATCTGCTGCCACGGTGATATTAGCCGTTACATTAACAGCCTGAAGCAACCGCCTTTCGGCCTCCCCCATCCATTCAGGAAACTCGGAATCCTGATGTCCGAACTCTATGTCACCGTGATTTAACCTCCTCACAGACTGTCTGGTCGGGTCTTCAGCGATCAACTTCCTATGCAATGGGATCTTGAAGTTACCAAGAACTTCAATGATTTTAGTAACAATAGCCAAACTATTGCTAGCAAATTCAGTTGAATTCTTCATCAAGTGCCTCACTTCTTCAACTATTGTAGCATTCACTTCTTCAAGTGCTTCTAAACATGTTTCTTGATCTGTGATTGCTGTACTCAACCATGTTTTGAGGTCATTTACTATTGAAACAGATTGGATTTTTTCACCATTATTAACTTCACTCAAAGCAATGGATTCATTCAGCCTATCAATAGCATCATCAATAACATTTTGACAAATGGTGATTGCCTTTTTCACCATTGGATTTTCAGCTTTGTTCATCCATTCTTGAGGCAAATTTGACAACTTCTGTAAAGAATTTGTCACCACTTTTAAAGAAAGCTGGAAAATCTTTTCTGGGTCAGTTGTATTTGTGGATTCAAGCTCAGAAATGCTGCTGAAACATGATTCTTGATTCTGAGTTACACCACATACAGCTTTCAATGCTGCAGAAGGATCTGAGGATGAAACATAACCATTTTCATCATGTTTATTGTTCTTATGAATAAGGGTGCCTGCAACAACTCCAATAATAATTGCTAGTAAAACAATGGCTGAGATAATGACAATGATAACTCTTTTTCTGGACTTCTTCCTGAATGCTTGTTCTTCTACTGGATCTACTTTGCCATAGCCTTTGAATGAATTGATTGAATCCATAAAAAATGCTCAAATTTGCTCTGTATTTTCAGTATTTTTTGTGTATAGTGTATACCATATGAAGTTGAATCTTGAAATGTGAATGTTGGAAAATGGTCAATGTTTTGAGATAGTTGTATGTGATAATGTGAATGTGTGAGATATTATTTCTAGGGAACTAAGTGTTTGAGGGCTGGTTTGATGTCTTCTTGACTAGTGCCTTCTATATATAATGCTAGTACTACATCTGGAGGGAGATTTTCTTAGATTAAGGATAATTTCTTAGATGCTTCTTACCAATAGCTTAGAAAACTCTCTACTCCTTATCAATTTATTCATTATGATATTTCACTCGAACTATAAAAGTTATTCCGTATAAACTTAAAATTATAACCTATCAGTATTCAAGTTTAAAATTTGAAAAGTCTTAACTGTGAAATTTTTTATATGGAGTGAGTATTGCACAATAGAAAACGTATAGGTGGTAGAATGAAACATTTTAATTTGTTTCATTACATCTAAAACCTAAAGAATATGAAAATTGATGTTAATGAAATGTGGAAAACATTAAAAAATGTATGATGGTTTTTAGTCATGCCCAGGAATCCCAGATTGCGCAAGTAAACCGTGGGAATGATATTACACGCTTTTATCATTGTCTCCTTGATATAATGCTTCTTATATTAGTTTTCTAATAACGCAATAATTTCACATAGTTAAAAAACAAATTGAGAACTTTTCATAATAAGGCGTGATCCATTCTTTTTCTTTTATGTATTTTCAGCGATACGAATCGGACGGTATTGGCTTTAATTGACCGCATCAGCGTAAAAATTCAACGCAGAATGCGCTACTACCACCGACGGTCAATCATTAATTCAAATTTTAAGATCGCGACATTCATCTATGATTCGACCCCCGTGATTTCCTATAAATACCATCATTTACTCATTTCATGTAACGCTAACCGAGAATCCCACCGGCTCAATAGCAATACCCAACGAATTCAGTACCTGAGTGGTCGCTGACGACTTCGTCGCCGCCCAGTACCCTAACCCCCGGTTTCATCACGAGAACATGGACTGGCGATGACTAATAAATCCACTCTGCAAGTTCAACCAATTTCTGAATTACATCCACCAATCCCGGCATCTAAGGCCAAAGAAGTGCATGGCTTAGTGAATCTCGCATTCGGGATAAATCCCCCTGGCCCCTCCATCAAGAAAGAATAGATGAAGCTCAGACTTCCAAGTTCCATCCACCTAGCACTGAAAATAAGCACTCATCAATTAATCAGCCATGGGGATCCAAACGATAACAATTCACGACAACTGCTGTCAAAAGATTCACAAGACAAACCAGCAAGCACGTCCTACCACAAGTATAGGACACACGAGGAAGAAGCCTGGCCCATCTAAAGTATCATTTAAAGTGTGGTCTCATCGACCACAAAGACTAGAAAGGTCACCTAGTCCTTTCCGCCAGTAGCATAAGGAGGGTCGTGATCACAAATCAGCATTATTCTTCGATCTCACCAGTAGTCAGCTCCTTACATGTGGACAACCGAAAGTGGTTGCGAATGCGGTAAACTCACGAACGTCTCCCCCCGCGGAACAACCGGCACGAGCCACCCATACCTCAAGTGGAGTTGTGCAGAAGTACCACGAGGAGAGGACAATGTCTGGGGCAACGAGGGATGCGATAGCAAAGCTCCAAAGACAAAGTAGAGCTAAATAAGAGGCTTAGACATCACTCCAAAGTCCCGGAAACATAAGATTGCCCCTTTCAGATGTGCTACATAATTTGTCGATTAAAAGTTTCCAAAATGTTCAAAACGTAATTATAATACGGAGATCCCGAATCACATCATCAAGGCCTACGACTCACAATTATCCGGCAAATGAGGATGATATTTATAGTGGCTTCCGAGTAGTTTATCGGGAAATGCGATTAAAACGTTCCACGTCGCCACCTAACACCATGTAATCGTCATGTGACTCTGTGGACGCTCTTCATGGATAAGTCTGGCATCCATCATATGAACAAGCATGGTGAGGACTTAATGAATATGGCAGAAACGGGGCGGTATTAATCGCAGCGAATTTCATTCCAATCGATTCCAGAAGTTTTTTAAATTACAACATACCGCCTACTAAGCAGGCGTATGTAATCGCTTATCATGGCTCAGCTGGAGTATCAGCGAGTAGGTTGGGTATCGGAGTTTCCATGACCACCGCACATCACCGGCCTAACTGACATTAAATACACAAAGTCGGTGAAGCAAGAATCCGGGCCGAATTAATAATCGAGGAACAACCCCAAAGTGGAATAAACTGAGGTCCCTTAAACGAAAATCGTAATGGACAAAGTTACAAAGAACCCAAAGAAGAGCATTCCTGTGACTATCCCCAGCGGGAAGATCCCCGAGGAGAGAGAACGGCAGGCGAGGGCAACCCCAGGAGGCTAATATAGATGACGCATAATTCGCAAGAATCAACGGTGTGAAGAGTGTATGCCCAGATGCCCGGATAAGATACCGCCGCCGAACCCTGAAAAATTCCGAGGTCTCAAACCCAAGAGACCCAAAGCAATTTATGAAAATCGCAAGGATCACGGTCATGACACCGACGATTGCCGAAGCTAAGGTCGGGAACAGAAACTCATTAGAAGCGGGGGCATCTCGAAAAGAAGTTCAAGGGCAGTAACACTCCCCAAAAACGCACGGACCTCACCTCGAATGGAAAAGAAAAGAACCTGAACCCCGACGGTCAGATGACGATACCATTTCGAGGATCAAGTGCGGCATGATACTCCAGTAATTCCCAAAGCAATACGCTGGTGGCCGTATGCTCGCACCAACGGGCCACCATGTATTAAAGGCGGATAAAATTCCCCCGAATAGGTTTTAGGATTGCATCCTCAACAGATCCCCTAATAATCATTCCGGTAATTGCAAACTTCTAGTGGCGCACGTCAGGACACAGGAGTTCGGGCGGATATCTCTGTGATTTGTGGGCGATGACATCCGTTACCAAACCTTAAAAACCTACATGCACGCCTTCACGGGTTTACAGACACCGTATATCCTGTAATGGGATAGATCAGACCTTATAAATGGGAGTAAGCCCCAACAACCTGCGGACGATAAAGAGCATCCTTCACTTGTCGATAGACTAATTTCATACAACGGGGCTCATCATGTACCGATCCCATGCCTTCAGTAATCATTTCTCCGCCCATTTAAAGATGAATTCCTCAAATCATGGAGCCAAGCAGAGTCGGGGACCGTAAAGGCCCTGAGTTTGTTACTCCGCCATCCGTATTCTCGAGGAAGTCTCTCTCTCTGAGAACCACAAGAACATAAAAGACATCGAAACCTCCGAAATAATGGAGCGTAGACTCCCCATGGGTGGCTCCTGACAATTCCAAAGAAAGTGGGAGAAAATGTATGGATGTCCTTCTAACTCGAGGTTGTTCCAAAGAAAAAAAACCCCAGAAAACAAATCGGATAAAGAACACAAATGAATCCATGCAAAGACGTGGTCCGTTGATAAAACCTCAGTGATGGGCAGCCTTTAATGGAGCCCTCAAGACACGCTCATACAATACTCAAAAATAGCCCTACATCAACTACATGCGATCCCGCCCACAAGTCCGCTAAACAAAAGTTAAAGAGGAATTTCTCCCAAGAAAATAACTGCTTATCCGGTGTTAGTCGACGAACTCACGGTGGGGTGGCCATCCGAGAATTGCAATTCCTCGAGCGATCGCCAATGTGGTCATGGTCAAGAAATCTAATAGTAGTTGAGACCGCCAAGACCGACCTTCACCTCAACCTCAATAAGGTCACTTCCAAAGACTACTTTCCGTTACCTTATTCAAGATTGCAAATGAAATGGGTACGAGGTTTGACTTCCTAGACGCTCCTTAAGGTATCATCAAATACTCTCGGTGCTTTACCAAGAAAAGAACCTTTATCACTGAAAGTAATACTGGTTGTATCACTGGACTGTATTTATGCTCTTTGGGTCAAGAACGTTGGGGCAACTCACCAAAGTGGACGTGCGAACCGATCTTCGGAGAAAATTGCGTAAAGATGGAAATCTATGTGGATGATATGCTGATCAAAAGCAAAGAGAAAAGGAAGAAAGCATTTATTTAACTCAAAGAGAACTTCGGAAGAGAACTGAACGATGAAGGCAAGTCAGCTTAAGGATTAACCGAGAAGTATTCATTCGGGACGACTTCTGGCAAATTTTTTGGGTTCATGAGCAAGCTGAACGAGGCATGAACCCAATCCTCGACAAAATTGACGCTATAGTACAAATGTGTCCCAATTTACAAGGAAGCGCAAAGATTAACAGGATGTATTGGTACTCTCTAATCGATTCATATCACGGTCCTGGAGATGGGGAACCAATTTTTTTCAAAACTGAAAACTTCCTGTGAAGAATTGCTGGATGCATTTAATGTGCTGCTTTGACAAATTAAAAGCATACCCGCATCTCCAAAATATTGACAAAGTCTGGGTGAAGCGAAGCGGAACCATGCTACTTGCCTGCTCGTGGCGGGGGCAAGAAGGGAAGCTGGCTTCATCAAAGCAAGAGGACAAATCCGTAACCCATCTACCATGAAGTCATAAAAGCCACTTGACCAACAAAGTTGGCCCCCTAATTGACAAATTCATGCTGGCTCTGGTTACCTCGGCTAGAAAACTCAAGGCCTATTTTGAAAACCACCCAGTAAGTGTGGTTACAGAGCAGCCCTTGAAAAGAATACTTTCCAATCCAGCACAAACGGGAAGGCTCAATGGCTGGCCGAGCTGCCGAAGCCTGATCACTTTCTCGCACCTAACTCCGAATAAAAGCCTGTTGGCCGGGTCGATTTTGTCAGCGGAACGCGCTTCCCCATCGATGCCTCAAGAGTTCCTCGATGTTAAGCATAATGGACGGGGCCAAGACCCAAAGTGGGCAGCGACGGATTCTAATTGGGGACCCAAGGGAATTCTTAATGTATGAGATTCCGCCTAACTACCAATAACGGTTCGCCGACATGGCCACGGCGACGGGTTATTACTAGCTCAAAATCTAAGTACACCCGACCTCGTTAAAGGGGATTCTAAGTCATGACAACAAATCAGTGGGAGATCATGAGTCAAAGAATCCAGAACGCCGAGGAAATATCACTTAAGGCAACATTGTCTCAAAGTTCGACCACGTGGTTCGGTTATTATACCCCGAGGAGAAAACGATCACGTGTAAGCATCCAGCCGTCCATCACGTACATCCACCCGCACCATCATTTAAGTCAAATCACAATAATCTGCGCCCAAGATCACAATAATTTGTCACATCTGCATTCCTCGACCCCTAAAAAGATTCTATAAATACTCATCATTTACCTTCATTTCATGTAATGCTTGGGCAACCGAGAACTCTAATGCTCAATAGCCATAATAAACAATTCAAATGAACTTATAAGACGAAGCGTATCGCGACGACTTCTGGCCGCCTGTGCACTTAACCCCGAAGTTTCATCAATGGAGAACACGAACAAAGAGTGACTCTAACACCACTCTATGAGTGAGAGCTGGGCATGCCCTGACTATCTCGTGAATTACATCCACCCGAATCTCGAGACCTGCCACAAGAAGACCAATGTATGGCTTTAACTCGCACTCCTGATAAATTCCTCCATCAAGAAAGAATGATTTAATCAAGATCTAAATTTCGTATCTCATCCATCAAAAAACTTCAAAAAATAAGCACTCATCAATTTGTTCTTTTTATCAGCCGACTTCAAATTTCATAAGACGAGAAAGGAAAAGGCACAAATTATTTTTAGTTTGTCAACAACAGACTAATCCTAAAAATTTTGTTATGCAAAGTAATTATTATTGGAGTTAGTCAATTGTTGCACATATATTTCTTGGACAATATTTTAAGGTTCAATTATTACACTTTATCTTCATATTTGAATCTTGAATAAGAATGTTTTGTACATGGTACATTAGAGGAAAGTAAAAAACCTAAAAATTTGAAGTTACAATATGCATAAATAAAAAATAGAATAGACAACATTTTGATAGATGAAACCACGTTGAGTTAGATATATATGGAAGATTTTAATGTTAAAATTGTTTCCATTATATGTTCATTAATTGTGTAACTTCAAGGAATCATTTACATCAACTACAACACTCATGATCATCTCGCAATTACGTTCCTCATATAGCTCAAGACATGAGGGTGTGGGAATCGTTAGGATGGCATTTTTTTAATGAGTGTCGTCTGACCAATTCTAATATGGTTATGGATAAAGAATCTTAGTGATCACAGAGGCTTTTAAATTTATACCTAGCGCTTTAATTCTTGCCACCAATTCTGAACCTGACAGCCCAGTTTCAGAACCTGGCCCAAACCGGGCCCCGGCATCGATTTATCCGTAATCTGGCCCCAACCGGTATTGTCCGAACCGGCTCCGATATCCAAACTAAAACTCGATCCGAAATCAAAATTTGTATCCCAAACCAAATTAACGCTAAAACTCGAACTTAAAAACATTAAATCGTAAATTCACCATTCGCCTATTTTGCTACTCTATAGTCCAAAACACGAACATGAATCAAATGCATTAGTGAAATCTATACATTAGTCAATGGTCAGTTATTGCACCTACAACATCACTAAAATTATATCAGAAAGACTCATCTTTCTTGTTCCTTGGATAAAATAAAATGAATGTATCAATTAGAAATGAGCATAGAGCAAACATAAATAAGAATAATACAAATACTCACAATACTGTTTTGCCCTTAACAAGCAACAATACCACAAAAAAAAAAAAAAAAAAAAAAAAAAAAAAAAAAAAAAAAAAAAAAAAAAAAAAAAAAAAAAAAAAAAAAAAAAAAAAAAAAAAAAAAAAAAAAAAAAAAAAAAAAAAAAAAAAAAAAAAAAAAAAAAAAAAAAAAAAAAAAAAAAAAAAAAAAAAAAAAAAAAAAAAAAAAAAAAAAAAAAAAAAAAAAAAAAAAAAAAAAAAAAAAAAAAAAAAAAAAAAAAAAAAAAAAAAAAAAAAAAAAAAAAAAAAAAAAAAAAAAAAAAAAAAAAAAAAAAAAAAAAAAAAAAAAAAAAAAAAAAAAAAAAAAAAAAAAAAAAAAAAAAAAAAAAAAAAAAAAAAAAAAAAAAAAAAAAAAAAAAAAAAAAAAAAAAAAAAAAAAAAAAAAAAAAAAAAAAAAAAAAAAAAAAAAAAAAAAAAAAAAAAAAAAAAAAAAAAAAAAAAAAAAAAAAAAAAAAAAAAAAAAAAAAAAAAAAAAAAAAAAAAAAAAAAAAAAAAAAAAAAAAAAAAAAAAAAAAAAAAAAAAAAAAAAAAAAAAAAAAAAAAAAAAAAAAAAAAAAAAAAAAAAAAAAAAAAAAAAAAAAAAAAAAAAAAAAAAAAAAAAAAAAAAAAAAAAAAAAAAAAAAAAAAAAAAAAAAAAAAAAAAAAAAAAAAAAAAAAAAAAAAAAAAAAAAAAAAAAAAAAAAAAAAAAAAAAAAAAAAAAAAAAAAAAAAAAAAAAAAAAAAAAAAAAAAAAAAAAAAAAAAAAAAAAAAAAAAAAAAAAAAAAAAAAAAAAAAAAAAAAAAAAAAAAAAAAAAAAAAAAAAAAAAAAAAAAAAAAAAAAAAAAAAAAAAAAAAAAAAAAAAAAAAAAAAAAAAAAAAAAAAAAAAAAAAAAAAAAAAAAAAAAAAAAAAAAAAAAAAAAAAAAAAAAAAAAAAAAAAAAAAAAAAAAAAAAAAAAAGGTTGCTGGTGGTTGACTCATTGCCTGACGGCTTGCTCGCCTCGGCCCACCAACAAGAGCCTACTATACCCGATAACGACCTTATTTTTGGCTATAATGATCTTAAACTCCAACCCTACACTTCGAACCTACAAACCCGTTACCCTACCCGACTTAACTCAGCAGGACTTAATGGGTAAATTTAGTTTGTCTCTAATTCGCTATCCAATTCATTTAAATGCGATTTATTTTTTCAGCCTAAAATTTTAACCATAAATTATTTTTAATTAATTACAAAAAATTACAATGAAGTAATATTATGAATTTTTTTGAAAACTATTCTAAGAATAAATAAAGTTGTATTTATTAGATAAAGAATAAAATGTATGGGGTAATTTATTATCAAAATATATACGGCAGGGTTTATCCCATAATCTGATCCTAATCTGGTAAACGAGAACCAAGAACCAACCTCCCAAAACCCAATATCTACCAAAAACACTAATTTACTGAGTAGGGTTGATTGGATACTTATCAGGTTGGGTTAAATTTTCATCTCTAATAAACATGTATATTAAAAATCTTAGTTCGATAAGGATTGATAGCTAAAGACAATCACTAAAAACAGCTCAAGGGCTAATCCAGCTGTAGATTTTGGTGATAGACATTATTCTGATGTCCCAAATTATTTGACGCGTTTCCTACCCACAATTTATGGTTTTGTGACATTTGCCTACCTAGCTGCCAAATCATGCCAAAAATAATTAGTACTTAGTTAATTCTCTTCTGAGGGATACAAATGGATTTTGTTTATGCTTTAGATGAAGTTGATGATTCATAATAGATTTTATTTATTCCGATTAAAGTAAGCAACGTTGTAATTTACTATCATATTGATTTTAATCATATTTGTATGTGTCAATTAAGAAATAATATTTACTATTTTTGATTGTTGGAAAAACAAATTATGGAGCTAGTATAATTTCCTCCTTCACACTTTTAAAAATCGGGGCTATGCCACATTTGACTTATTCATCAAGCTTAAAATCAATTAAGTAAGCATTCATATATATTGAGGTCAACTCAATTTAAAGGCGACTCTTCCTACGATCGCTCCTCTAATAGCGGTTTAGATACCTCAGTTATATGCGTCATTGTTTGATAAATAATTCGAAATACTCCGTATGAGATAGCTAATAGGATACCATAAATAAACCCTTTATGATTCCTTTAGGCAATTTGTGCATAACTATTAATTGCACCAGTAGTAGTCGCAAGAATATGAAGAAAAAAAATTGATGAAACTTATTCGTAAAGTTCACATTGGTGCAATGTAATACGTCATTAAAGTTATTTTAAGTGTGCATATTATATTATATGATCCTTGCGGTACAAAAGTTGTATATCCCCCATTAATATTAGTCCGCATGTGTGGGTGACTTGAATTTATGATACTAAATATATTATTAATATCCTATTACTAAAAGGTAACAAATAATTTTATCTATAAAAAACATAATCCATATTTGATTAAGAGAAATGGAACATTCAAGTTGGTTGAAATTAATTTAATAATATATTATTAAAAAAAAATTTAGTATCACAAAACTTAGCTCACTTATTACAAACAATGATTATTTTTGTACGACATTTGAAATTGTTGCAACTATTAACTAGATTTTTGTTGAACTTTAGAATGTTTGTGCAATTGTTTCTATCCTGACCTGTCTCAATCAAACATATGTTTTCGCCAAGAAATAAATAGATATTGGTTATATAAAGTAAACTATTCTGAACACATTAAAAAACTACATTAAAATACTTTCTTCATCGTCACTGATTTAGACAAATGGGATATATAGTACTCCCTCAAATCCAAAATAATTTATACGTTTAATTTTTTCAAAATTAAACTTTAACCATCAATTATTAATTATTTATTATTTTAAAATATAAATGTATATAATTGATTCGCCTTTTTAAAATATTTAATATTTATTTTTAATTTTAATAATATAATTAAAGAATAATTAAAGATTAAAATTTTAACTCTAGATATATGCTAAAGCTTTAATTGCTGACGTATGAATGTATAATTTTTCTCCTTCAAGAAATTAATGAGAAAGCACCTTGCACTCATAGAAGCCTTTTCTTATCAGTTGTATCAATGATGTAATAGTCAGATAAGATGGCTAGAAGTACTAAGTAGTGGCACAACTTCATTTTCAGCCGTGACGCTAACGAACTCCGGCTCGCTGGGGTCAAGCTCGGGGGCCCGACTACCGCTCGGTTCATATTCGCCTCGCCCACTGCAGCCACTCACCCGCTCTTTGCTCGTTGTTTATCGCTCGAAATTTACGTAAAATGATATATTATCTCATTTCAAATAATACAACACATTTCTAAATAAAACTATTTCAACATGGCTATCGATAACTTAAATTTGTATTATTTAATATATTATCTTTATTCGATATTATCCTCTTCAAGCAAATAATCAAATGACCTATTTTAAATTATTAAAAGAGAATATCACGATAATATCAGATTCTTACGTTAATACAAGATAATTATAACCGTCGATTAGCTTCAAATATAATGGCAACAAAAATAAGAGCACGTATTAAATCTAAGTTATTTAATATTATGATATTATTCTATGAAATAAAGTAATAAGATTCTATCAAATAATACCAAACTATTATTCTATCAAATATATTAAATAATACCAAATCTAAGTTATTTAAGATATGATATATTATTCTATCAAATAAAAGTATTAAACCCTTCATTTTATCATACTTAGATAGTAAGCCCATACCTTAACATTTATTTATAACTCAGCTATAATACTAAAACGACGCCAACATAATCAATACGGCTGAAACGGCATCATCGCTTCATTCAACACCACGCTTATCACAATTCTTGAGAATTATGCGGTTAAATCCGGCATCTTAATTCAAACGTTAACACGCTTAATTCAAACTAAGACAACGCTTAATTCGAACGGTACCACGCTTCGAGAATTATTTCAATTATTTATTGAAGGATAATATATCAAATGGTAAAAAGTATATTAAATATTACCATATCAAGTTAACTATCACGCTGGTGCGATTTTTAATCAGTATGTTTTATTTGCTTAAAGCGATAATATATTATCAATCTTACGCTTTTATTCATATGTATATTATTTGAAACTTAATACTTGATTTGATATTATAATAGTTAAAAACTATTTCAACAATTCGATCGATTTTTTTCCTTCAAATTAATAACTTAGAGTTTCGTATTATTCGGATGTATCAATATATCATAATACTAAATAAATCAAATGTTAAGAATGTTTAAAGTTTTCTGAAGCTAAATATATTATTTTTATAGCTATTATTAGAATATATTATGCTTTTATTATACGTATATTATTTTAAACTAAAGAATTGACATATTATTATACACATATTCACAAATCATCAACTCGCTACAATTGGGCTCATAACTTATACTGTGATCATAAGGCCAAAATGCTCAAATCCTACCTACTACCACATTTATTTTCAGATTAATACGCTAAAAATTTCGACCAACTATTAAACTATCAACTAATCCAAACGCATTTACCACGCGTTGGTACTCTCGCGCCTCTTAAAAAGCTGCTCGAACCGCGCGACAAGATTCGCTTAACGGACGGCCCGCCCGCTCGTTAACGCCTCGCCCGTCGAACATGTTACTCGGGCCGGGCCGGTTCGTTGCTTAAGGCCGGCCCGGTTCTGCTACTTCTGACTGCTAGGCATGTTTTGAAAATGTGACTGTTTCAGTTGAACCAGAAGCCCTGAAGGTCCTTAGGCCTTAACCATGAATATCACAAGAACACTGTTTGAAGTTTGGACTACAAAATACAAATACAACTAATCTTTTTGAATAATTATTCGTGGAGAGTGGACTAACTTGACCTCTTGGAAGTTGCAACCCAATGTACTATATGACTGAAATTGTTTTGGGACTTTTGTATCGATGATGATTGATGAACAACGACTATAGGCTATAGCCATTGTAAATGTAATCATGTACCTTTTTTTCTATGTACTCATAGAAGCCTCAACTTCATCTAGTGTATGTCGACTAAACTTGACAATCTCCAAAATCTGGAAAATCCATTTATTGCTTTATCAATCACAATATAATTATACAAGTAATAATACATAATACATTCAATTCAAAGCACTTATGATCAACTTATAAGCTAGAGATACAACTAATAAGAAAGAATTTATAATCCAAGAGAGAATGGGAAAGTAGTAGAGCCCAACCAACTACTTCCAGCAATAAAATTTCCAGGTGTATAAGTTTGAGCCTCAGTTGCACTTGTAATCACTTTGAACCCTTTCCATTTGACCCTCCCTGAAGTCCCTGCCCCTGCCCCTGTATTCTGATACTCCCCATAGAACAATGTACTCAATGCAAATGTACCATCCCACTCATGCCATCCAGCAGGATCAATCACATTAGTGATCGAACTCTGCATGACAACCGTTCTTGAATAGGCCTTCCAGGGTCGCCCGAGGAACGTAGGGAAATTCTTTTGAACCGAAACCAAGTCCGAAGTGGCTCCAATTCTTGATTTTTGAATCACAATCAGGCTTGGTTCGACTGGTCTTCCTTGGAGCGGTAACTATGTTTTTTGCCCTGAATTAGGGCGACGAGCATGGATATCGCAATCCTGGAGAACCGCAGCTGCATTTCCAAAAATGAAATCGACTGTCCCGGAAATGAAACAATTTATGAAAAATTGACGATTGGAATGTACATAGAGGGAGTCTTGGTAAGCAATAATGTCACATTTGTAGAAAGCGGACAAGTCCGACCCGACTCGAAGTGCCAATGGCCAGTTTGATATCTGCTGTGTTTGAAATGCCAGTCCCTCATTAGAAATCACCACCCAATCGCGGCTGCAATAAGTTTCGACAAAACTATTATTTTCTCTAATTCAAATTAATTGTCTTGATATTCATTTTGTTACACTTATGAGTAATGATTACGATTGATTACATTTTGATTAATTGCATTGGCTTTTGACTAAAATAGCAGATGATTACATTTTGATTAATTGCATTGGCTTTTGACTAAAATAGCAGAAATGAATCAATTAAGCTACCAGTCAATGATCAGTCACAATACTATATACGTAGCAGATTTTATGTATTTTATATTCATAAAAACAGGATCGAAGGAATCAAGAAAGTGAAAGTAAACGTATGGATGAGTATTGAAAGAAGCAAGTGATGACAAGAAAAGTATATCAAAAAAATAGACTCATGACATGACTCAACTAGAAGGAGAAACGCATGGGAATCATCAAGTGGAGAAGAAAGTCATCAGTTAATAATGATAATAAGATATGCCGGTAAGTTTCTACTCCATCTCAATTTATTTAATCAGTTATAAACCGTTTTTTATTAGAAAATCAATATCAGACAATTTTCAAAAATATAAACGTTATCAATCAATGCGAAAGTTAATATTAAGATAATACAAAACTTCAATACAAAAAGCTATTAAATTTAATTAAAACGATCACTTATAAATGCAAAAGAGAATTGAAATATACGATCATTTAAATCAAATTGATTGAAAGATAATTTGTGAGTAATCATTTTTGTTTTGAATTTATTATGATTGTTGGAAAATAGACGTCAAAGAAAGGGGGAAAGGATGTAGAATTTTGCAATTGATTCAAAAAATATATTTTGTAAAAATGTTGGGGTAATGTCTATAGATGTAGGGATTAGTACCAAATGATTGATAATGAAGTATTACCAACTAAAAAGCATTATTTTATAGATTTAATGAGTACATTTTAAACATGATGATTACAACATATACTTCCTCCATTTATAAATAAGAATTTAGATAAACCATCATACTATATAAAATCAAAAAGTAAATATATAGGACGGAGAATAATTATTATGCTTGACTGATAATTTCAATGAAGATTTCAATATTGTATTTATATATGAGTAATTCTTTTTCTATGAGTTAAAATAACAAAATATAAACAATAATCATGTAATGATATACACTGGTATACAACAACGTAGATCAATATCGATGATAAATATATACTAACGACTAATTTAATTGTTAGTATCTCTATCATTATTCCAGCTGACATGTCGTTAGATGTTCATGGTACCAATATATTTAAATTGATCTTATATATATCATTATTCATTGGTTAGCTGAAAAGTATAGTTATAGTAAAAGAAAAAAAAATCACAATTGATAGTGACAAAAAAATATGTACATTCCCTTTCAGATAAACAAATGGCCCTCTAGCAAATCCGCTAAACGGGTCCAGACAGACAAACGTTCTAGAGAGACAAGTTGGCCAAAGGGACCACAAACATACAGTATTTTCAAATACTGAAATTATACTGCAATGATTTCATGGCTAATTATTTAATTATTAGGGACTACTATGTTTAAGGCTCGTTAATATTTTATCTGTAATTTGAAGAAACATTTCGAATATCACCTAACAAAGTTAATGTTAGTCTAATAGAAGGTTGGTAGCTACTTATATGTTTGTTTTTAATAGAAGGTTGGTAGCTACTTATATGTTTGTTTAACTAGAATTTAATTCGTCTGTAAATGATGAATTTCATTTAAATTTAGAAATCGATTTTAAAAAATTCAGCACAAAATTGTACTAGTGAATGATAGTTTTAATGTAACATAACAATTTTAATTAAAAGTTCGGGTTTCTTGGAAATATGCGGGCAACTTCTAGTCGCTAATACATTGAAAAAATTATTTCATTGAACGTACTTAAATTTTATTTATGCATGTCAGTTAATATTTTAATTAAAATATATCAAATGATGATATTTTAAAAGAATAGAGCACATATACGCATTTCTTAATCATTGTAAATCATTTGTAATCAAAATACATATAGTGTTCAAATTAAATAAAAATGTATAATAGGAGGGAGTAGTCTTTAAAAGGTGGCGTTCGTTGACGAAAAGAGTAGTAAGTCAGTCTTCGATTCTCAAGCATTTGGAAACTGACATTTATGCTTCCAAACAAAAACAGTATTAATGTCCAAACAATTAATAAATGCTTTCGATTATTGTACCTAATTGGATGACGTTCTTGGGAGAAAAGAGTGGTAACTTGAAGGAAGGACCAAGAAAACGCTGGACAAGTCACAAATGAATACAAATACTAAATTTTAATTGTCATTTCATATTTTTAAATTAAATTTTGACCATTAATTATTAATTATTCTTTATTTTTAAAAAAATTATATAATTGAATTCGTCTTTTAGAAAACTTTCATAATATTTATCTTTTTAAATTTTTAAAATATAATTAAAGAAAGAATTTAATATCAAAATTTATCTCGATATATGAAAAAATCAATTAAAATGAAATTATAGTGGCTATATTCGAATGAGACTACTGATTGTTCTTTATTTTTTTTCAATGATCTAGCATAGTCAACTTTTAGTTGGTTATTAAAAAATATTGAAAAGTTTACACTTTATGTTTAGATAATTTATATACATTTTAGTGAACTATATGATTTTTTAGTTAATACTGTAAAATATTTCATTAATTTTATATTTTTGTGTAAAAAAAATATTAATTAGATTTTAGAAATGAAATGAGATAACTTTTTATCCTTGAGAAATTGTGTACAATCTCAGTCAACTTAAGAGAACCTATAAATTTTGCATGCATAATATGAAGAAGTCATTGTTACTATATTTATGAAGAAGTCATTGTTACTATATTAATTTAAGGATTACATAAATACATAACATGATTATGCATAAGCTATCTTGCAATATTTATTTAAGGATTATATATAGAATTAATTGGTAAAATGGTTCTAGATAATGTGATAAAATTGCAAATTAATTCCAAAAAATTTAAAAGTTTGAAATTTTTTCCGGATGGTTTTATGAATAAAATCAAATTCAATTAATGAACAAATCATTACTTACTACTGCTCCATTCGTTTACAAGTATAAATGTATAATCATTGATATGGACTATCATTGTTAATTTTTAAAGTACTAATGAAATCACCTAATAAAAGGAAACAAACTATTCCTACATAATCAATGATAAATTTAGAAATATAAAATTGAACTTTAAAAGCAAAACTTCCATAAATGATAAGAGAGAGAGAGATTAAACTTACCAACTGTTGCAGAGTTGAAGGTTGTGCTACCATCTACCACATTTTTACTACCAGTAATAATAGTGGTGGTTCTTCCATCTCCTAGGAACATAATATTCGTCTTTTTCTTCGGCACCTCTACATTTTCCCTATATACCCCAGCCTTAATCCTAATAACATACCTTTTACTACTCTTCTCTGGGGCTTTCGCCACCGCTTCCGCCACCGTCTTATAGTTCCCACTCCCATCCGCCGCCACCACAACATCCGGTGTCACGGTGGAGGACTGGAGGAGCCTCCTATCTCCGGCGGACAACCATTCAGGCCACCCACCATAACTACCATCCTCCTTCAACTTCCTCCCCATCACCTTTTCTTGATTTGCAATGTCAGTATTAGTCATGTTACATATCATGGCTAAAGCATTACTACACATTTTTTCTATCTTTTTTTGGCCGGCTAATAATGCCTTCCTAACGTCCTTATCGGCTCCGTCGTGAGAGAAGCTGTAAAAATATGATAAGCTCTCAAGTATTATTCATGAAAAATGAGTAAAATATATATAAAAAAATCGGACTCAGAATAAACCTACCCGTCAATGCAAGTTTCCGGGTTCGTCATGGCAGCGCTGAGGAGAGTCTTGAGATCATCTGCATGTTCTTTGAGGGACTTTTTATTTGGATAAAGCTCAAGATCTTCTACTGCTTTTTGAAGCTCATCAAGAGTTTCATCTATTGTCTCTAAACAATCGTTTAATGCACCCTTTTCTCGTTTTGTGAGTTTCTTTTTTTTGAGGATTTTTTCAATGACTTGGTAGTTTTTTTGGACTACCTTCGTTGTAATGTTTATGGATAGTTCTATGACATCTTTTTGGGACATGACTTTTTTGCTCATTAGCTCTGGCTCATTTGCTAGAGCTGAGTAGCATAAGTCAGGGTATAATGTGGATTCACATGAGGATTTGAGGATAACATGAGCTGTTGTGAGCTCAAGTTTTGCATGTTGTGAAGAGGGGGTATTATTGTTGTTGGATTTGACTCCAACTACAACTCCAATAATTGTAGAAACAATGAGGAATGAAGCAAAAATGGATAAGAACAGTTTCTTTTTTTTATTGGATATTGAAGAAGAAGCATTGCTGGAACTTAACATTCCTGCAGTATCTCCCTCTGGGTGACTCATTTGTTTGATTAGAAATGTGTGGGGGTGTTTGATGGGGTTAGGGAGACGAGTGGTGATGAGGAGGAACGAACTCACAAGTTATATGGATATTTATATTGTAAAAGCTTCAAGCTTATAATAGTTCAATGTTGAGGATGAAATTATCATCATTATTATTTGACTACTTTTTAGAACTCAATCGACTTTAAAATTGTTCAATAATATATTGTATGGTATATATTATAATTACATAAAATTCAAAATTCATGATATATAAACAGAATCAAGTGTCATAAGAAGATGTATAAAATGAGGAAGTTTCGATTTTATATCGAAATGAGGATTTTTTTTTTTTGTAATTACCACTGCGATTTAATAATTTATACTATATAACAATTAGAGTCGAGTATGCTTCAAACAAAGTATAAAATAATAATAATCCTTCAAGAAGAGTCGAACCGATTTCTGGAATTTCTTGAATTTCTATTTTCTCGTTGTAAAAATTAGTTATCTATCAAGTATTTATACTCTTTACTTCTACTCAATTGACATACATTGAGTATTTATCTTAATTTATAAGTGGCTAAAAAATGTCATATCTTCTACAATTGATATCATTAAAAACCTTAGAGTTTAATATTTAAAACTATTTCTTCTATGCAAGAAAAAAAAATGACATCTAGAATTACTTATAAGCTAGCTATATAGAGTGGGAATTGGCTACATTGTACAATTTTTACAACAACATTAATTTACAAATTATATTTTTATTACTCCTTACATGCTTGCCTAACTTAGGAAGGGTGGTCTTATATATGTACTGGTTTCACATGTTGCATCACATGTGACTGTCAATAGCATACATATGGATATTTGACGCCTTAGTTTGCAAATTTGTGATATTGTACTTTGTGTTGGATGTGTTTTCTGTTCTTAACTTCTTATTAATTGGTTTAGTTGGTACTATTTCTCATACATCAATTAGCTCACTAAATACAATTGGATTACTAGATTACTTCAAAAATCTATAAAATGGCCTTAAAGAGTAGTGTCGGTCATCAATGTTAGATTGAGGGAAGATTAAGAACATAATTGCATACTATTGTGGATAGGTTAATAGGTATCAATTAGCAACATACTTACAGTAAAAACTCTATAAATTAATAAACTCTCTAAAATAATAATTTGTTCTGTTCGACTACGGGAAAAAAATTACAAAAATTGACAAATGATAAAATAATAATTTTAAAATCCTTTTATAATATAGTCCCAAGAAATCATAATTAATAATTTTAAATCGAAAAATTATTACAACTTAATAAAAATATGACTCTATGGGCTTGTTTGCTTTTAAAAGCTCAAATTGCTTAATTCATGTTTCACTGTTTCCTATTTATCCAATAAGTTTCGCTATTGTTTTCGATTTATAACATAAAGCTTTATAGCTTTTAGAAGCCAAAAGTGCTTCCTTTCTCGTGACATGAAAGCCTACCGTATCATCTTCAAGACGCCTATATTTATGTGTGTGATAACGTCAAATGCCACATAATAATATTAAAATTTTAAAATCAAGTAATTACTATAACTAATAATGTAAAATAATTAATACTATTTCGCTTATCTATCAGATTTCTACTATCTTCTATACGATTCTACATTTTTTATCCATCTCAATGTATTTTAAAAGCCATTAAATATACATGTCTTCACATAAAAACTCTTTAATTAATAAATTATTAATTTATCGACAATTAATAACTTTAAATTAATAAATTTTACTCTGCCTCCAACATTGTTAATTTATGTAATTTTACCGCAGATTGTGAATAATGCAAACAAAGAACTTTGTTGGAAGGGCATCATGAAAAGTGAAAAGAGATCATGTAGTCCTACTATACTATTGAACCGAAAAAGAAAGCGACTCACCCTCACCCCACCTATTACAAATTTACAATAATCAAAAGGGATTTCGATACCAAAATGTAGAGTACTTTTTTGAGACATTTCAAAATGATAGAGTGCGATCCAAAGGTAAATCTATCCTTTCTTCCGGTAAATCATACTAGTAATTATTAAAGCATTCCTTAAATCATGGTAGTCGAGTGAAATATTATTTCAAAATTGTCAAAAAATCAAAGTGAAATTATTCGATGGTCACAATGTATGGAGACAATGGATCAAAACACACCAATATATAGTGTCAAAATTTAGTAACTCTTTTAACATTTTTACCATGATAAATGCGTAAAATCATTACAATATCGCCTTTCGGTATTCTGGTCTCCGAAATTTCACTTTGGCGAGCTTAAATCACTGGATGTACTCAACTCAATAAGTGACGGTAACTTCCTTTGAACCACTTCAATACGGTATTCTGCCACTATGATGACTCAAACCACACCAAAACGAAAATCTCCATGCATCTAAGTTTTATATGTAACGAAGCTACATTGCTTTCCCAATAATTGAGTAAGTTGAACAGTCTATTTTATTTTCATTTAAAGTGTGAATTAGTCCTCAAATAAACGGAGACGTTAAACTATACTATTTCCATTTTAAATTAATTAATTTTCTTACTTTTTGAGGCATAACTTTAATCATCAATTATTTTTTATATCATTATTTAAAAATTATACAAAAATACATGAAAATATTTTTTTTAAATCAAATGATATCAATTTTATAATTTTGAATTGTATCAAACGCACTATGACGTTTTAATTTTAATCCCAAAACGCACTAATTTGAAATTGGCGTAGAACTCCTAACTTGCGAGCAAGTGGACTACAATGTTAATGTGCTTAACGCCATAAAGCATAAAGATCCCAAGCTTATTATTTCATGTATTGGTTCCTTTGTTCCAAGTTATTGGCATTCTAGTAGTCTTTAAGAGTCTTTAAGATACTAATATAAAAACCTTAATTATACCAACCGTGTTGGTGGACTATGTACCGATGTAGCAATGATAGGGTGGTTTGGTATTATTATTGGTTGTTACATGTACAAATTTATAGAAATAATCAAATTAGATATTACTCCATCTGTCAAACTAAATGATTCATCAAATTAAAAGAATTATAATCGTCAAACTTGTAATATCCAATTGAAATGAATTGCTAATCAAATGCCTACCAACTATGCATGTGAGCTGTCAGATCTTTCATAACATATTGTGCAAATTCATGGGCAACGACCACCTTGATGTTATATGTTTGTAACTACACTCCAGCTTACAAACAATGAATTATTTTTTAGTCAATAAATCGTTTAATTTTTACAGTGTTATATTATTTTTTGTATTAATAATAAATACAATTTGTTCCTCATAGTTTGGGTTTGAACATATATAAATCGATGGTGATAAAAAAAACATGTATTATGGATTATAAAAATTTCCATTTTTTAGTTGTTTAGCAATTTAATACAGACATGAAGTTAAAATAAATAAAAAAGATATCAAAATAATAACACCAATAAACAATATCAATATTGCTTATTTCAAGAGAAAGAATAAAATACATCAAAATGTAAAACGCTATTTATTACGTGCTTAAAACTTAATAACTCTAAAAAATTAAAAATTTACAAACAACAACTATAAAAAACGTATGAGTATAATAGAGCTCCAAATCAATTTCAAATTAATTGACATTTTATTCGTATCAAGACTTCTGCAACTACAAATTATTTCTTATTCACTAATAAAAGAAATATAAAATTAATATCATTGATTTATTTTTTAAAATATTTTTATAATACATATTTTTTGTAATTTGTCAGCAATGTATATTAAAAGAATAGATACTAAAATCAAGGTCCTAAAAGCCGAAATTAATTAATTTCAAATGTAAATAAGAATAGATAATTTCATTGTTTTAAGAGTTCACTTCACCGATGAGATTTTGGGTAAAATTTTTTTTTTTTTAAATCCATCCACTCGCCTTCTTGAAGGAATGAATCTAACTCGTGACCTTTAAAGCTCACCGAAAGACTTAACCACTGCATTATTCGACGTTTCTAATTTTAAGTTAAATTCATTGCAATGATAATTATCAATTTTTTTATTTTGAAAGATTATGAATGACTTATTTGTGATTTATACTCCGTATATGAATCTTCCTGCTAAACTTAGTAAGCCCCATGACTCAATCCCACATATTCCCCAACTTATAACCAATAATTTTGAATTTAGAGCAGGAAATCAGCATTGATCATTACAGGTGATCACCACCAATTGGATGTCAAAATTTGGGGACCATATTCAGCAAAGCCGAAAGTGGTGGGACAAGTTGGAAACTACTTAATAGCTTCATTTTTCGACTAATTTACCCTTTCGATACTTCCTCCGGTGACTATATTTCACATATTTGTATATCATGCTTTATTAATATCATTCGATAATCAGATAAACATTCATGTTAACGAGGCAAACATATAAAATATGAAAGATTTAAAAAGTATCGAAAGGAAATAGAAGATCTAGAACGTAATTTTTCTTATACTACTTCCAATTCATTCAATTTACAATTCATCATTCAAAGTTACATATTGAAGTTTTGATCATATGTTACTCTTTATTTCGTACTTGATAAATATAGATTAAAGTTGATATTATTTATTTGTTTCAAAAAATGTGAAACAACTCAAACTGGACATAGTGGTAGGAACTGAACATGAACTGGATAATATTAAACCCAACCAGATGAGTAGTCATCCCGTGGATTATTCATTTTCTGGTGACAGCCTGACAGGACACGAATGATTCAATCTCCTCACACATGGTGCAATACTAGCTTAATAAAATGAAAGTTGCATTTTTGTTGTTTTAACTTCTTGTAATTAAAAAAAAATCAATACTTGCTATTTTATTGATTAGAATTGAAACCTCCTTTACAAAAGAATATTTTAATGACACACTATTCTTCTAAAATATGTCGATATCGTCAACGCAGGACACGTCTCGCATTTGCTACCATCACCAATGCTGGCGTTATCCCAGAACTACTTTTCTAAAAATGCTTATAATAATAGAGGCGTTAAACTTAGTTGCCATTATTTGGTAAAATTATAGTCAAATTTATTTTACTACATAAATGTAATCTCTTGACATTTGTGAGGTGTAAGAAAAAAATAAGCCTAAATTAATCTTATATAATATTTTTTGTTAATATTTAATATTACTACATCCAAGGATGTAGGGTGTAATATCTAATTGTACAAATATTTTTAATACTACCTTCGCTTTTTTCGACGTTTCATACATCGAAACGAAACTTTAACCATTCATTTATAATTATCATTATTTGTATTAACGCAAAGTTTATATCATTGATTCGCCTCATATAATATTTTTTTTTTTGCTAGATGATGTTCCACGTATTTGCCTTCTCCCTAAGCATGTATCTGGGATTACTTCTATTATTACTCAAGTAGTTTAAACCCTACAAACGCTATATCACAGATCATACTTTATTCAAGCATGATTTATGTGACGCTAGAACCTCCCAAGACATTTCATCGAATTTAAATACGTATGATACGTACTCGACACCACGGGTCTAGGCCTGATACTACGATAAACATCCGCGAGCTTTCAATTTAAAACCAATCGGTAATGTATATAAATTTCAACACCACGTCTGCGCTTAACACTCTCTCTCATGCCAGAACTCCACAGACATACTTCGCCTGACTGAATTTAACATCGCCATATTACTTTAATTATCACCACGTCTGCTCATACTCATGATAACATCTCTGCTACACTCTAAACCACCGACAATAGAGACCAAGATATATTAACCTATGACCTGAGGATACCAACTACCGATGCTGACGTGTCATACTCTAACAATTTTCTTATAATTTTTTAACATATAATTTAAGCATCAATTTAAGGCCTAAAGCTTCCAAATAGTTTAAGAACATATAGTGTCAGTACCATAATATTATTTTCTTATAATTGTTTCAAAAATGGGTTGACTATTTGTTTAAAAAATCTCTCAATTAAATTAATGGAGGAAGTATGTTTTTATCAAGTAAAAAAATTATTAATTGGTTAACACAAAATATTAATCTCATTAAAGTGAAGCACTCAGTCAGTGTCATTCGATATTTGTTTAATTTAAACTTGATTTTAACACTTTTTTCATTAACCATAGAAATTATAAATTACATATTGTATGAAATTCTAATCTATTTAAAAAAAATCGATCATTATCATTGAAGGCGACTCGATTTCTGGACTCATCATTACAGAATATCCCATGAAGACTGTACTAACACTAGTAGTTATTGAAACTCTAATCTAAGAATGGGCCTACACACAATAAAACCACTTACATTCTAGCCTTTTACAATCATCATCATCTTCACGCGAATATTACATTAAGACTCACAGCACACTTCAAAATCCACAAACTAGCCAAAATCTAGAAATGAATTTGTAGAAATTCATAAAGTAGGTTGGAACCTACAAATCAAGATATAATTTTTCACGAGGATTCAAACTAAAAATCTCTTGATTATTAGAAGCAATGTTGCACATAATTTCATATTTAGAGCATATTATCAATGCACTAACTTTTAATTCAATTGGTTGAAATCGATCTGATTTAGCCTTGCTATCCATTCCTAGCTATATATTGCTACTCCTCACAGTTCTTTCTATTTCCATGTCTACCTTTGAAGTTGAAGATAATACGTACATACAAGAAATTATCTTGAAACCATTTTGTTTGTGCACGTCTGTTAATTGCTGCTTATGGTCTATGGACATGGATGATGGACCCTTGTCCACATCAATCATTATATAATTGGATGGACATTACACTGCACATTTAATCAAGTGGATGCTTTTGGTTATTTTGTCTAATTACGACCAACGTGGGTGGCTTTCTTCATAGAGGCGGCTTCTTCTTCCTTGATTTATCTTCTCTTATCTTTTTTATATTCTTAATTTTTGTTTTTTTAAGAAATACTTCTTCTATTCCAAAAATATTATATTAAATTTTGAATTTTTATAATTAAATATTTAAATACATTTATTACAATATGATACAACAAAGATCACCGTTAATGATTTAATTATTTATAATGATTTAGCTAATGCTTCATTATTTTTCAGTAGTAGAAATATCTTTTAATCTATTGCATAATTTTTTTTTTGTAAAATAAATTAAAAGTTATTTTAGAGAGTGTATTTTTCTCTTAATATGATACATTTGATTCAAATGAAAATTATGTATTGAAATAATATTTTAATATTATTTTTATTAATTTAATATTTTAAAATTTATTAATTTAGATCACTAACAATTACATTTGATAATGTTTATAGGATGATAGAAATTATATTTATATTTAATTGGTTACTACACTCGACCACATTCTATCCATTTGGCACTGGACTAACCATGAACACAATCATAGAAGTTCCATCTCCAAACAATGCATCCAGCTTCCAGATGGCTATCCTAAGTATGTAGTTCATCACTCATCCTCGTGGACTCATTAGCTGTTGTTTTCATTGAGATTTGACTTAGATTAACACTAAACTAATTAGCATTTAAAAACAAAGAAGTATTATCAGTTTAACACTAAACAAATTGGCATTGTATGTCACAAATATTTACATACAAGCATGTGTATGATGTATAGCTTCTATATAATTTTGTGAAAATCTTTTAATAACAAATTCTTAACTTAAATGCATTAGAAGTAAAAAGTATTATTGAAAAAACATAACAAACTAAATTGAGATGAAGTCAAATAGAGACAGAAGGACTAATGAATACACTCTTCATCTGGAAAAAAAATTGTCAACTTTAATTTGCAATGATCAAGCTGATAATAATAAAACACATTGAAAATACTAACATTTGAAATATTGTTCATAAAATATTACTTCAACATACACAAATGTATTTAATTTAATTTGTTGAGACTATGTAGTACATCGTCAAATGACAAATGCATTGTTTGGTTGCCCCAACTCCTCTGCTCTCAAGGCCCCCATTCATGCTAAGCTATTTTGTTAGGGATCGGTGAAGCAGGGTCCCAAACTCACTTCCATCATGCTTCCATAGTCAGTGTTTGTGTACTATTATTTCTCTTGGTTACGCTTCTTGATGTTGTTGGATAGTACATCCAACGTTGTGGATTTGTGGTTATATGTGATGTACTTTTGTGTGTGCTCTTCAACATTCCAGGTTGGTGCCACTTGCCTGCTGTTCATCATTTCGAGTGGACACTAGACATGTCAAACAAATCGACGCCTAAACTGGCTCGACTTACTTGAAACCGACACAAGTTTTGAAACCGACACAAGTTTTGATATAGAATCAAAATCCAAAATGGGCTCCAAATATGTGTAAACTGAATCATACTCGATGACTAGCTACGGCCCTCGTATGTTATCAAGTGGCTCCGACGATCATTCGGAATGACCCCTAACCCAAAATCCAAAGGGGAAATGTTATCAAACTCCAAAGGGGAAATGTTCGGAACATATAAATAAAATCACCTTATAATTCATTCACCAGTTTGGTGGTCCTAGTTCATGAGGTCCTATCATGGGAAACTTACAACATCTGAGACATAAGTGAATGTATTGAATCCAAGAAAAAAATAATTAAATATATTTCAAACCCCATCTTGTCAAAAGTATAGATAATTGTGATAAAATCATAGAATGATGTGTAGAAGAAACAACTAATGTGCGTAATAAACTCAACAAAACCAAATCATGCACTCTTTCGATTAATCAAAACTACTAGATCTGTTCTCTTTTAAGGACCGAAATCATTTAAAGAGCATTCGTACCAAATTTTCTATAAATTTCTTCTAAAATTAATTTTCAACTCACTTTATCAAATATAGGGATTACTTTTTAACTTTGACACAAAAATCAAAGTCTTATTTTATTTTCATATTATTAATAAAATACTTTAAGATACCTGATTCATTTATTTATATTTTAGTTATCAATATGAAACATGATTATGAATAACTATTCAATTATATTATCAACATATAAAATTGGTAAATATTAAATTGGAAATAAAATAGTACCTTATTAAATTAGTGAATTAAAAAATAATTTAAAAATGAACTTTTTTTGTTTGAATAAACTCAACATTTAGTAAAATAAATATATATTAATGTTTTAATATAAATTATTTTATAGAGTAGAAAGTTGTGTGACTGCATCAGAAAAGCTTCAACAAAATACAAACCAATTTAACCGACCGAACCGAACCGAAAATAACAGAATTTTTAAACCCATCGGAACCGGAATCGATTTAGGTTCAAGGCCGAGAGAACTCGAATCCAATTTAGGTTCGCCTGTGAATGACCCAACGTAACCGAACCAAAACCAATAAATTCTCAAGGCATTTTCAATTTTTATTTATTATCCTTTTCAAGATTCAGGTATTTGCAATGTGCGCATTTTAAGAAGTGGAAATTTAGATTTAACTTTGTTCATTATTGGTATAATGAAATAAAATATATATAAATCTTTCTAAACTAATAATATAGAGAATACAAAAATATGTAAAAATAGTGGTATTGAATATGTATATAGATTGTATAATTAATCTTAAAAGGAGTTCATTGAAATTACAAGGGTTAAATCTAGTTTAAGGACTTAATTTTGAGTTCAAGACGATATGCTAAAAAATGTCTCAAAACCGAAATTTAACCGAACCGATAGAACTCGATAGTGCATCTTAACCGAACCGATTTAGATTCGACTCCTTTGAAAAAAGAACTAAATAAATAGGTTCGATTCTAATTTTGGCTCAAACCAACTGCGAACCTAGACTGTAATGCCACAAAGAAACAATTAAACCACCACTGTGTTGTCTTTTTTACCTAGGTAGTACTCCCAGTCCCAGCGTTAAATTACCACCAAGGCGAGCTTTGGCAAAAAAAATTAGGCTGAGGGGCCCAACAAATTATAATTGACACGCTTGGGGCAAAACGTAGACGCTCATTCATGCTTTTTTCCATACCTCTTCATTCAATTTACTAATTATACAGATCTTTCACTCACTTATAAATAAAAATAAAGATTTCTACTTTACTTTCGTTAAAATTTCGCATGTGATGTTAATATGACTTTTAAAAGGGTTAATTTCACAGCCTTCTTCTTCCCCCATCTCTTCAACCTTAGTCACTTCAACCGTAGAGAAGGGAAACCAATCTTCATCATTAGGCAAGAGTTGGGCAGAAGAATAAAAACTGCCCAAAAATAAATTCAAAGTGATGAATACATAAACCATGATTGTGTAACATTTTTCCATGAAGTTAAGGTTTTAGGAATAAATATGTCTATATGTAATATTTCTAATATATGTGTGTGTTATGTGTATATGTAATATGTGTGTGAATTATATTGAGAAATATGTAAGTTTATAGTATTCCGATATGTTGATTGTTGTGTGTGAAATGATGCATGTGTCCAAATTGAGAAAATATTAAGGGATCTATATATATAAAAAAAGACTAAGGAGGTATATATTTGGATAACTAAGATGAGGCATTTTTAGGCTCGCTAATGGAGGTTGGGAGCGATTTTCAGTAAGTAAGTGTGGGTTAATGGTATGCTTCACCGTTGAAGTGATACAAGAGATTGATACATAAATAGAAATTACTAAATTAACCCTTTTAAAAAGTCACATGATATACATGTGACCATATTAACATCACACTTAACGAAATCTTTAAAACCAAAGAAGAAGCATCATTTTTTATTCATAAATGGAAATGAAGATAACATATAATTCATGTTGAAAGAAGCTATACTTTTTAAAAGTTTGTTGAAGATTTGCACTTTTTGCCCAGACAAGCTTTTTTACACATTTTGCACTTTCCCATCCCAAATATCTACAATAAGGACAATTTTACACATTCCGGTACAGATGCTCTAAAAAGTCTAAAGCTGGCTTTCTATATATCGAATCAAGTCCAAAAAACCAAAACTAAGTGAGAGCATATTCTCGAGAAATTTGGAAGATTACCACACCTTTGATCTTTTATAAGTTTACGACAGGCAATCGTCTGATATTTAGCACGCTTTCCAAATAACATCACGTCAAAGGTTTCAAGTTGATTTATCTGAATGCTCAAAGTTAGACACACGAGCCAAGCAGCGCTAATTTCACTTTTCACTTTCTATATTTTATAAAATCAGACATATTATCAAAATCAACGGGTCAATGCCGGTCAATCCACAGACTCGTCATCTTCTCCCGACAGTTTAACTCCTCCGACCTTCTTTCACCGTTATTTCGGCAAAATTCGGCACTTCGAACGCTGACCAAGGCAAAATGTTGACCGAAAAGAAGTACTCAAACTCGTGATTTCAGGATTTTCATTCACATTCTCTATACCCTCGCAGGCACCCAAAAAATTCATCAAACAAAATAACAATGCCTTTTCCTACTGAATAAGAAATTAACGAAGCCTTTTCCCACTGAATAAGGTCGGCTGTACAGAATGACTTCCAAAACGAAAAATATTTTGGAAGGAATTATGAATTATGTAAAAATATCATTTCATTAGAAACCACCACATTATAATGAAGAAGGTCAGAGAAAAGGGTTGAGGCTGCCATAAAAACCACTACATTATAACAAAAAGAATAAAAAATGGTCGGGGGCTGCCATAACTTTATCCTCGTACTCATCAGTACCTTAGTTAACATGATGACAATGAAACTGCCCTCTAAAACATTGCTTTCCTCGAGATTCGTCTCATCCTTCAGAACTTTACCTTGATGAATAATCATCTGAAGCAGAACAACTCACTTGAACCATTGAACAACTCACGAAATCAGCCATTGTCCTACATCCATAATGAGTTTCAGAGCTTCTCACCATAGCATTATAACTTGTAAGATTTTCCCCGTTTAATCAAGATTTTGTCCATTGTAACTTGTAGGATTTTCTCCGTCGAGATGTTCATAGTAAATAGAAAAATCACAAAATAAGAGTTTTGGTACTTAATTTGATGTTTTTCGGTCAAAAATGGTGTTTTTTTGCCTTAATTCGCGTTTTTTACCCGCAGTCGAAATTGTTTTTTGCCTGAAATGTAAGATGATCGCGCCGGAAGTTGGCTGGAGAAGATGACTGAGTCATCGTTGACCGGGCGCCGATTTGGTGATTTTGATAATATATTTTGATTTTTTTTTTATAAACATGGTAAGTGAAAAGATAAAATTAGCCTTTACTGAATGCCAAGGATCATATTAAAACGGATTGACTAATATTTTCAAAGATAGGATCAATCGGCATCAAGCCAAATTACGAGCTGAAATGACTGAACATTCAGAACACGCTGACGCTCTCGCCATTACCTCTTTTAAATTCTCCACAACCACATCCCTACAAGCTTAAAACGTTCCTCCCCTTTTTTCTTCCCTCTCCTTCTTCCTCTTTTCCAATCCTCCATCACCACCACCTATCACCCCACCAATTACCCAAGTGTCCCCTCATTCCCCCACCCCTCGCCTCATCGCATTTTCCTATCTCCCCCGCGTTTTTTCCGGGATTCTCCTCGCATTTTCACCCCCATCCGAAATCGGTACTCCCTCCCCAAAATCCTAAATCGCGACCCCTCATCTCTTCTTGCTTTTGTGAATCAAAGGGGTGGGTACGTTTTTTATCATGGACTGCTTGGGGACGTGGTTTTGAAGTCAGGCGGTGTTTCGTGTTTGTTAGTGGTGGCGTTGCTTAAGTGCTGGCGAGACGACAAAGGCTATTGCTCTCAAGAAATTACGAAAAGAAAGATGACATAGCTATTGTAGGTAACGGGAGTGGGAGGGTGGCGGTGAGTATAAAGCTATGGAGCATGGATTTGGTTTTTGTTTATAATTAGAGGACAGAAGAAGCGATATTGTTTTTCAATGCAGTGCCGAAAAGATTATTGTTAAAAAGAAGTTATGTTAGAATTTAAAAATCATTGGCTGACTGCTGTAATTTCCCAATTTCTCTCCAAGACAAATGCGCTGATTTAATAAACTTTTTTTGATCCGGTATGTATAAAAAATTAATTATTTAGTTAATGAAACATATATGGGATGGTTAATAAATAATTAATTTAAGATCCTTAATTTTGACATTTAACTATTGTTATTTGTGACGATAATAATAAATACGGAGTATAATTTTATTTCAAATATTCGAGAGAAAATTGTGACTCGATCGGGTAAATAAAATACTAAAAACATATTTTCATCACAATTCCGTCACAAAATATTTAATAACAAACCCAAGAGAAAAACCCCAAACATCAACATTAATGATATGATTATGTAACAATATTTACATTGTTCAATCACAATCCATTACATAATGACAATTACTATCATTTTCATAAATTGATCATGCTTACTAGTAAAACAAAATCCTTAACTATAAATTAAAAATGATTGATATAAGTGATTGTTTTAATAATTGAACAAGAGGAAGTCCAAAAACAAAAGAAAAATTATAATTGTGACCGAATTGTGTCGGGCTTCAAACTAAACTCAGTCTTTGTGACACAAAATAAAATCGGGAATTTAAAAGAATCAAATTAGAGGAGGCCTCATTTATTAATGATGTATTTGATCACATACAACAAAATTTATCAATTCTAATATTAATCATACTAATACTAATTATATAACTATGTGTACATCATCGAATATAACTTCATCACATTACATAACATTTTATAGTAGTGTTTTTAACTCTATCATTCTATCATTTAATTTCATATGTTGATCATGCTAAGTATAAAACAAAATTATAATATTAAAACATCAATACTAATGATATTATTATATAAAATTTACATTATTGTCGAATCACAATATATTACATAAGAACAATCACTATTGCTTCCATATGTTGATAATGCTTAGAACTAAAATTAAAATATTTAATCGTGATAGTGACTACACAATAATCATTAACTATGAATTAAAAATTATTGCTATGGTTTAATCATTGAACAAGAGGAAGTTCAAAAAGAAAAGAAAAAATATAATTGTGACACTGTTCAAACTAAACCTAATATCTGTGACGGTTTTGTGATGGGAAAATAAAAGGCGGGAATTTAAAGAATCAAACTAAAAGAGAGGCATCATTAATTAATTATACTAGTTATATGTGTACAGTGTTATATGCAAAATATTTTATTATTTTTATAATAAAATTATAAATTTAAAAAAATTTTAAAAAAATTTAAAAAAATAAGACTAGTTAAATGAAGAAATAAAATAGTATGACTAAACAACTTTTATTTTTCTAAATATGGCATTACTTAAAGAGATAATATTTATAAGAGTAGTCATTAATTTACAGCTTACATACCCACGAAAAGTTTATCATTTAAAATTAAAATAAAAAATTTACAGAGGTAAATATAAACACACTACTACTAGAATCATTAATCCATCCCTGCATATTATATAATACTAGTGTTATATGCACAGCTTCATCAAGGCAAATTATTTTTTATTATTTTTATATACAAAATGAAATGAAAAAATTAAAAAAAATCTAAAAGCAAATAATACGAAAAAGCTTACTACGAAAAAATAAAGATGTAAGGATCATGAAACACTTTTTTATTTTCTAGAATAATTATGGATTTTGATGTAGAGATAATATTTATAAGATAATATTTAATCTATTCAGCAGCTACACTACGAAGCACTTACTTAAAATTAAAATTAAAATAATTTATCTAAGGGTAAAATGAAATACATTACACCTGACTTCACTGTAACTGCCAACCCACCCCTCACATTATATATAGTATGACATGTACACTCTCCTCAAGGCCTCAATTTAATTAATTATCTAATTTAAAAATACTTTATTACAATACTAATAACTATTTAAAAGTACTTTATTTTTTATTTAATATTTCATGAGAAAAAATATTAACCAATAAAATAAAAATATTAGGAACAAAACGATTTTTTTTTAACTCCAATACAAAAAGTTAAGCATTGATAAAAATTAACTATCAATTACATGTGAACGCCCCTACCTACAAGACCTGGCCCAGACGTTATTGATTTACGACTCGCTTCACAAACCACCCTACTACGAATCTTTCCAAAGACGCTGTCCTTCACTCACGCGCTTCATCGGTAAACTTCCCCAATGGGCCACCATCCCGCACTACCTCTGCGTCACACGCTTAACAATTCCAGTTTAATCGGCCAGATGAAAGAAGACCAATCAAATCATATCAAACAGTTCTTCCTGGCCGGCATTACATTATAAAAACAAGATTTATGCTTGTTAATCAATTAAAAAGTTGCATTGTTGATAAAGATTAAACTATCAATTATTATAAAATAAGATTTTTTTTGCTTGTTAATTAATTAAATTGATACGGAAAGATTATTTAATAAATTTGATAATATTATGATAAAATTTGATTAGCAATAATATTAACAATACCAAAAGAATCATAATGTCTATAATTATCTCTCAATTCTGAAATGGATCATTCATTCAACAGAAGTAATGGCCATCCTCGAGCGAATCAGTGGTCAAACCAAGAAACAACTTACAAAACCCCTCAAACAAGGAGCTAAAAAATGATACAAAAACTTTTAATCTACATTTCTTACTAAAACATTTCACTCTAACCTCGGATCTACAAATGGGACAACTTGGGTTGATTTGCAACCAAGAATCAATACAGGAAACATGGTACCCATGATTACATTTAGGAAGAATTTTATACTTTTCACCTTCAGACACTTCATGAAGACAAATAGCACACTGCACTATTTCATTATTACCATCTTCATCATCATTGTAATTAAGTTTGTCAACATGAATCTCGTCGGCGCCACCGTGCACGGCGGAGTTGTACAACACAACCACTAATTGACAAGAAAAAGAGCTACCAAGCAGTTGAGGATGAACACAGAGTAGCTTCACTTTTCTTGATTTTTGTTGCCCTGTTTTTCTAGCTCACAAGCATTTTTGTTGCCCTGGTTTGTGGAACTAATAATGGAATATTGGAAATTCTCTAGAAGAATAAAAGTAAAAGAGTAGAATGGTCTGAAGGACAGAACTAGAAGTCCATGCATTTAAAGATGTTTGTCAACCAAAGACCATCTAAAAGGAAAAACTATTTAATTCAAAATGGATTAAAATGTTGAATAACAATAGTGGGGGCAAATTATGGATACAATATGATAATTCGCCAGAACGTTATGATACGATTTACGTATTCGAAGCAAGAATTTATTAAATAAAATTATCAGAAAGCTGCAGAGTACCTGAATGATATCAATTATTATATGTAATGTAAATAAGACGACGCCAATTTCGGTGAAACGAAAAAAGCCGACGTCAATACGGCGATCATCAATGGATAGCTTTAAATATTAAAGTGCGTGGAGACAGGGCGGTGATGTCGTATGCCATTAGATTTGTTGTTTACGTGTCCCAATAAATTGATAACTGTGACATATTGTTAACGTATTATCTGCCCATTTTGTGGAGGGACATATTTTGTTTGTCCATATATATATATGCATGTATCTGGCTTAGTAACGGGTGACAAAATTATTGGAACTAATCTGTAAAGTAATTTTGGCTACATGTTTCTATCTTATCTCCTTATGCTAGGAGTTGAGAATTAATAATTACATAACACGTTCTCAAAATAGTGGAAATCTTTTCAAAAGAAATAATGGAAGATCTTTAATTTAGATGAATCTACATCCATCCCCAAGTGGGAAGTGACTTTTATTGGGGTGATATAGTTACAAACTTACAATACTTTTTAAGTGTGGATAGTACATACATACTACCCGGCCCCCACATACTTCTAGAAAAACATTGCATTTTTTTATGAAATAAAGGTTCTAGAAAGAAGTACTTATTATCTAACGTGTGATCTATTATGATAGTAACATATTTCCAAGAGAGATTAAAAAATATTACCCTTTCAAAACTCCAACGGATCATCATCCATTTAGAATAAGTCATGACGATTTTCAATTGAATCAATAGAAAACCCAAAAAATGGCTTACAAAATTCCTCAAAAAAGCAATGCAAACAAGATATCAATACATTGAATATCCATTTCTGGTTACTACGTTCCATCTGAACCCCACTTCTACAAATTAGATAAGTTGGGTTTTGTTTCCAACCAAGAATCAATACAAGAAACGTGATACCCATGTTTGCATGCAGGAAGAATTTTATATTTTCCCCCTTTAGATACCTCATATATATAAACAAATTGCACAATAATCCATTTCATTGTCATCTTTCATCATTTTCTTTACTTTGTTCCATGGTCACCACCACTCCTCCGGCAACAACCAATTAGCCAAGAAACTAAAGATGAACAAACATGGTATGGTAGCTAAAACAGTGATAACTAACAATTGGCTGTTGAAAACGACACAGTCTTCTTTGGATAATATGCCTTTAACAATAACACTGAAAAACATATTAAACATAATCAGATTTCTTGATTTTTTGCTTATATGTTGCTACATTTGGTGAGTTGAGTTTGGTTTGATTTGCTCTGCTTTTGCTTGTAAAGCATTTGTGGGTCAAGTTGAAATGTATAATAATTGATCACGTTATTTAAGAAGTATGATTTGGTTTAGGTGGTTAAATATGGGATTTAAGTACGGAGCTTAAACTCAATTTGTAGGAATTTATAATGATTTTACGGCCTATGTATTCTACTTGGGTATAAAAAAAATTAAAATGATTTTAGATGGGTTGTCAACCTAAATTTAGATGATGTGTTAAAGAATTTTGGTTCGAGGGGTGTGATGTATGACGTCTGATTGATTTCACCGAATATTTGATATATTTTTATATTTAATTCCAAATCATTCTAAAGCGTATAAAAACATACACTTTGAATTTTTTTCTAATTAATATTTTTATTTTTGAAGGGATATTTTTTTATCGTAAAATAACTTTCTTTTAAATATAATATAAAAAATTGATAAAAAATCGATATTCGTAGAGATATTATCACAGGCGGGAGATAATACATAGAGAGATACAAATATTATTTTAACAATTTGATATCCTCACGACTTAATGTATTGAGAATTGATCATCAATATGTATCGTGAATTATTTTGCTTTTATGTCCGTTAAATTGGTATGATTTAAAGTATAATTTAAATTTTTGTGAATCCTAATATATATAAAATTCATATGCGCATGGAAGTAAAAAATAATATCAATAATAAAAATAATAATTACACTGAATCGTATGACTATTTAACTAATACTTATTATAATAATAATAACAATAGTTCCATAATAAATAATAATAATAATAATAATAATAATAATTCTATAAAAAATATATGATTATTTAACTAACACCTATTATAATAATAATAATAACAATAATTCTACATAAAACATATTACTCCTAAAATCCACTTAAAAGATTACATCCATTTTGACTTTTCACTTTTCATAGTTGAACTTTGATGGCCAGAATATTTTTTGTTTCATAATATTTTGAGAAAAATAACTCAAGAAAAAAATAAAAATAAATTCTTTCCGTTGTTATATTTTTCATCAAGTATTATAAAAAGCCAAAAAAAATATCTGATGGAACCAATATAATCAAAAAAGTGGACAATCTTTGTGAATAGAGAAAGATATTTCTTAAATTACACAAATTATTAAAAATTAGAAATGACAAATGATAGAGAAAATAAATATATTGAAAAAAGGTGTAGTAAAATTAATAATATATAATATATATGAGTCGTATTCTTGTAGAATTGAATCATGAAAGTTATACATGCGAAATTGAGCAAAAATAATTGTGTTATTCAATCATTACGCTTTGCATTATTAAACATGCAGAATAAATAAACAAAAAGTTAATTAAAAGTGGGATATGTTAAAGATGAGAGAATAGCTCACTTGGAAGAATTTGCTGCACATGCATTATATGAACAAGCTGAAGAATATATTACAGTGGGGAAACTATGTGAAGAAACCTAATTAATGTGAAAGATATGGGCTAGTCAACGCTAGTATGTCTAATATATAATAATAATGAAATGCAATGTGCTCACATAGTTGGAGCATGCAAATCACAAATGCCCAACTTGTGTAATAGGAATGAAAATTGTTGCTTCCCCAAGGCCTTGGTCAATATATCAGCCAATTGATGTCCTGTAGGAACATAAGTAAGTAATGTCATGGCCATCTTTTAACAAGTAGCGAGCAAAATGTGTCGAAACATTATGCTTGTACGATCATGAAACTTGAGGATTAGTAAGCGATATGTATAGCGACTTTGGCTATCTGAAAATAAGCCATGGGTTTTGAATGCACAACTCCAGCGAGATATGGCAAAAGATTTCAACCGTTTCAATTAAGTTATACATTTCTTGCGCGATGCTGACTGCGAGGCGTGATAGCCATGTTCTTCTTTGATTATTCCCGTGATGCTCGGGGAGGATCAAGAAGCACGAAACCGATGAGGGACAGCCGTCATAGGACAAACGACCTAGTGTATCGCCAGCGGTAAGTTGAAACTCATTATGTTTGGGAAGAAGGATACCTTGACCTGGGCAACCTTTTAAATAACGTAATACTCGAGCATTAGAATGCGCTTTAGTGCCTCTTAAGAATTGAGCCGGTGTATAAAAAAGCAGTAGGCGAGCTCGGGGCTGGTAAATAGTCAAATAAACAAAGGGCGACCCTTGTAGGTCGTCTATAAGCCTACGGATTTGTAGCGAGGGACATTTCGCTTTGTGCTAATTAGTGATGTTGCTCCGTAGGCGTGGGTTGGTTTACATCCAAGCGTACTGTAACTGAGTCGGAGCATCTAACGCGTACTTGCGTTGAAATATAGAGGCCGTCGTTTACCACGTGCCACCAATGCCGAAAGGTAACAAACAACCGAGGATCAACATGGAAACACTTGTGTAAATAATTCTTGAGTTGTTGAATCGCAAGATGAGAAGACCCTGCAATGATAAGATCATCCACATATACTAGAACATGAAGAGAAATATCACCTCGAATATAGCTGAAAAGAGAATAATCAGCATATGACTGAGTAAAACCAAATTTTAATAAAGCAGCAGAAAGTTTGGCAAACCAATTTCTAGGTGCCTGACGCAACCCATACAATGACTTTCTCAATCTGCATACCCGACCAGGTAGAGAACTGGAATACCCAGGAGGTAATTTCATATAAACTTCTTCTGCTAACTCACCGTGAAGGAAGGCATTGTGTACATCCATTTGATGGAGCTCCCAATTACATGCAACAACAACTGATAAGAAAACACGGACGGTACCCATTTTTGCAACAGGTGCAAAAGTTTCATTATAATCAATACCCTCAACTTGATGATTACCAAATACAACCAAACGCCCTTTAAAACGTTCAATAGACCCATCTGATTTACGTTTGATTTTGTACACCCAACGACAACCAATAGCTTTCTTACCTAGAGGCAAAGGCTCAAGCGTCCAAGTACCATTACGTTCAAGTGCATCAATTTCTTCTTGCATAGCATGGCGCCATTTTGGGTCCTGAACGGCTTCTTTATATGACATGGAGTTCATCTGAGGAGATAAATTTGCCTTAAAAGATTTGTGTGGTGCAGAAAATTTATCACAATTTACATAATAAGCTATAGGAATAGAATTACGGGGCAGATTGAGGGGGACATACGTTAATGACTTTGGGAATTACATGGTAGAAGTAATCCAGCGTATTTGTAGCATTACCCTTGCAAGAAAGCGAGTTGAAGGTTGTGATCTGATGACCCTTTCCTAATAACTTCAGTATTTTTTCGGTAAAATTAGTATGAGAACTCCTATGCAGTACCGGGGTGATGCAAGGAGAAACTTCACAAGGAAGTGTGCAATAGTAACATGTTGAGAAGCGACCGATACGAAGAACCTCGGGGCAGCACGATCCACGAGTGGAACAATAGTACTAGAACTCCCCCTTCGAGCCGTAGTAATAGTCACCAAATCGGCACCAAATGCATCATACCAAACCCGGCGGGAAATGAAGAAGACATGGTTGCAGTTATAGATGAAGCAATTATCCTCAAAGACAGCATCCGACTAACAAAATACTGTAGGTATCCTCGAGCCAAAGCGCCATCCTTTTTGTCCAAATGGATATCCAACAAAAACACACTTACGAGACCGAGGACCAAACTTATCGCGTCATTGGCCTATTTGCGCGGCATAGCGCCCAAACAGCCAAAATCACCTTAGCGAAACCGAAGGGGGCGACCATAAAAGTATTTTATATGGACTCTCTTTGCCTTGAAGAATTGGGGTAAAGTGCGGTTTATCAAAATGAACCGCGATCAGCTACCTTCGCCCCAAAAAGTTTTTGGAAGATTGGATTGGAACCTTAGAGCACGGGCCATTTAATACGTGGCGATGCTTCGTTCCACCGCGTCCGTTTGTTGGCGTGCAGCCGTGAGGTTTGATGTAACGTGCAGTTTAAATCATGAAATTTTTAAGCAGAGAAATTCATAGGAAGCCATTATCGCGAAGAATTTTAACACACCTATGAAATTGAGTTTTTACCATGGCACAAAATTTTTTAATTAATTGAGGGACACCATGTTACCGACCATTAAAATATCAAAAAGTAGCTAAGTGAGCGATCATCAACAATTGTTAAAAATATAGATTGCACCATTACTAGCTTGAATCTGAGACTCAGGACCCCAAATATCACAATGTATCAAGTCAAATAAACCAGCAGCTTTATTCAAACTCAATGAAATAAATCTGAGGAGTTGTTTGCTTTAAAGCAAACGCTCTGATCATTAATCGCCATTTGCGCCATTACTAGAATCATCAAAATTAAGAGTACCACGTAAACTAGAGATAATCTTAAATGAAGGAAGGATGCCACAACCCGGCGATATAAATGTGAGAATCTCTGTCCTTGTTTGGTCGTAGTAGAAGAAGTGGAACTTAGCCGAGACCAATAGACCCGTTAAGGCTGCCTTTCACGTCTGATCGGGTTCCCTCGAAATTGTAGTCTGAATAATACACTTCTTATTAGTAAACATGACAATAAATCGCTCGGCCTCCAAAAATTGAGAAACAGATAATAAATTGCACGTAAGAGACGGAATATATAAAACATGTGCAAGAGTTAAATGAAGTCAAGCTGAATATAGTGCCTCTTAATCGCAAATATATGCAGCACCACGTTAGGCAAACCAACCGGAGAAGTCGGGATATCATATAAATCAAGAAATAAATCAACATTACCAGTCATATGGTTAGAAGCTCCAGAGTCAATTATCCAACCATTAGATGGAGTATTACCATGTAAAGATTCAGTGGAGGACTTATTGCCATTAACTGCAGACATAAGTTGAGCAAATTGAGAGTCACTTAGAGTAGGAGCAGGGAGGCCTTGACCCGACACCCAACCCGTTTGCTACGTGGCTTCCCCAGTTGGTGTTATGCAATTTGCCACAATTTCTTTAAAAATCACAGCGGCCTCGATAGTTACGCCTGAGACCTTCGATCGACCACCAAACCGTCCTCCTCGATGACCACTTGACCAATCCGGGTAACCATGAAGCTTAAAACAACGTTCCTTATCATGACCCTTATCACCACAATGAGAGCAAACACGAGGGTACATCGACATTTAATACTTGACCTTATTTGGCGCTACATTAAACCCCGGTTAAATAACGCCCAGCAATGGCGAATCCGACATTCTCGGAAGCAGGTTTCTGAGCTCCAGCAGCGGCATGATATGGATTCATCGATGAACACACCTTAGAATAAGTAGTTTTAAGAAAGGGCAAAGGGTCCATAGCGAGAAGACCAGAAACCACCGTATTATATTTCTTATCGCCAGAGACCAATAAGGAAGCTTGATTAAGGAGTTTTCATTCTCACTTAGCAAAAATACTAAGCGGCCAATGACAACAAGGTGGCAAAGTACTATAGCTATCTAATTCATCCCACAATTTTTTTAGTTCACTGTAATATTCCACCAAAGGGCGACCTTGTTGTTTACAATTAGAGATACGACGCTTAAGTTCGTGTATCCAAGGACCATTACCAAGAGAATAACGTTCATGAAGATCATCCCACATAAGTTTGACATTATCTGGTAAAAAGCGATGGAGCCGAGCAGGAGCCAGCGTCAAAGTATTATTATAAATCCAAGCAACAAGCATAGAGTTGACAATACCCCATTGTTCAAAATCAGGAGATGTAGCATCCGGTTCATTAAGAGTTCCATCAATAAAACATAATTTATTTTTGGCCCTAAGATTATTACGAATCGAACGAACCCATTCATCATAATTATTATCCTTGAGTAGAATTGGACTAATAACGGTACCTGTGCCTTCAGAGGGATGTAAATAGTATCGAGAAAATGGTTCATACTTGGGAAGAAGCCACCCGTCTAGCGCTTGGAGTTTTCACCATCCTCTGATGGAATAATAGGATTCGTCATCAAAGCAGCGGAGCAGAGAACAAAAACAAACTCATAGACGAGAAAAAGAAATTAATAAATTGTAGATGGCTCTAATTCCATGTTAAAGATGAGAGAGAATGGCTCTTTGGAAGAATTTGCTCTTATGCATTATGAAACAGTGAAGAATCTATTCTGATTGGAAGCCCATGTAGAAGAAGCACAATTAATATGAAGATATGGAGCTGACCCAAAACACTAGCTATATTAATATAATAATAATCGTCTAATAGAGATGCTGCGATAATTATAAAATTATATACGTGTCGAATGTATCGATGTATCGTCATAAGCCCGGAAATGCATTAATAATAATGTGATTCTCTTAGAATTGACGATCTTACGTATATGCGAGAATAGTAGTTAATTACTATTATAACTCCTAAATTTTTAGATTTTAGATGAAAGAATAATTTAGTAATTAGTAATGTGAAAAGATAAGAAATACAAATCTTATATGTTAGTGATATTGATTAGATTGTCAAGAAAGATATATGTACTAATGTCGTGGACTGTGAGTAGCATTGGATTAGTCAAAATAGCTACTTTTCAAATTGATCCACATAAGTCCCATGACTTGAAGTTGATAGTTTGTCTGCCTTTTATCAAGAAGCATGGGAGACCATAGGTTAAAATAACACCTTATTATTTGCTCTTCCTTTTCTAATGAAGGATCTCTGCTTAAAATAAGTGAATACAACCTGAACTATTTTTAATACATAGGTTGAAAATTCAACACGGGTTTAAGACTTCAGACCAATTAGTCTATGTGATGTAATTTATAAGTTTGATCTAAGAAACTCTTAGTTAACATGTTAAAGGAAGTTCGACACTAGTCCTGTTTCTCATTTTTCAAAATAAATCTCTTTGGAAGGCTTATTCAAGATAATCACTTAATATTACAAGAGAAGAACCAAGCCTCTTGAATTTCATAATCGTCTATCGAATGGCATGTTCTTAACTAATCGCATTAGAAAAACAAAACAAAAATATGGATAAGATTTGGAGTCAAATTCGACAGTGAGTAAAGTATTTGCTTTGTTAATGTTCAAACTTACTCCGTATTAGATAGTGTAAATTAGTACATATGTAAGAACTATAAAGGAATAATATTGGAAAGGAATATAGTATATAAACAACTCTAAGATTAATGAGTACCCCATTCCAAACTGGCACATATATATGATCAAGGTTGATAGGATTGTTAACCAACCATTTTGAAACAAAATCAATAGAGACATGAAAATAGAAACAAAATAATTATAATAGGAATAATGTTCTTGATCATCTTGCTACAGGGAACAAGAACATACCCAAATTGGGCAGCTTGGATTTTCAGTAGTAACCAAGAATCATACAATGAGTATGAAATCCATGGATTTACACTTGTATAGACACTTGCATTTTCCCTCAAAGACGGCAGTAGACATATCACATGTGGGAAATTTAATAGGAAGCAGAAGCTATCTGGCTTGATGCTGAAAGAAATAATACAAGTATCATTACGAAAATTCTGATGAGCAGTTACACGAGCTCAAAAGCGAGATTACAATCAAATGATTCGAACAAAAACTGGCTTAGGATCAGTCGCGTCAAACTTTCGCTTTAAAAGCAGTTAGGCCTCTTTAAAAGCGGTGCTTGGGGCGACTAGAGGTGATCGTTTCAAGCGTCTGCTGGTGGGTGCACTAAACACCCTTAATGAGCAAATAAACGTATGTAACGCCAAATCAAATTCGATTTCAAGTTTGAAATGTGCAAAACCGACCCCCCGCCCGCACCCCGGGCTGCATTCGTGTCCAGCGGGTCGCGCTGCATACTTTGGCTTCACAATTTCGAGCTCATTTTCCCGGTTGCACCCCCTGGAGGCGCGTAGAGTTTGCATAAGTAGTGATCACATTACTAAGGTAGGAGCACTTGGTTATAAGCTATCGCTCTACAGTACAAATTAGATGTGAGAATAACTACATTGATTTCGACTTTATGGTTTGATCATGCTGCGCAAAATTTCGTTGACACATAGCAAATGAGGCAATTTTGGATTATTGTTTCTAATATTCACTTTATCCAACATCACACAATAGGTTCCTTGATCATCTTGTTCTTTGATTTTCTCCTTCATTAAGCTTAAATTTTCTTGACAAAAAGTAGCTAAAAATCTTCATCATTTTCGAAAAACAAATATGGTTAGATTGTTACTTCTGATAATACTGCTACTACGATTACTATATTTTACTACTGGGATTTGTTAAACTGAATCATGACACTTGTATTGCTTAAATATAAACATGCGAGGTTGGTAAAAGAATGAAAGTGGAGAGTGATAAGAATAGAAGGAGTCATAGAAGATTCCTAGAAGTGTTTGATGCTAAGTGTTATCATTTGGCAAAATAAATGAAACTAGGATCGTGGACTCATATGGTAGAAATGGGAATGATGAGATGGCATAAACACCAAATTATTATTTAGAGTTTTCTAGGTTATTTTATCTTGTCAGTGCCAAAGTGGTACTAATAAAATGAAATATAATAATCCCTTAGCTTCATCCAAGATAATCCATTTTTAATTTTGATAATATCTTATTCAATTTTAAACTTGAAATATTTTAAGAATGTTTTGCTAAAAATATATGAAACCATGTTATTTTCAACACACGTACTCCCTCCGTTTTTTATTTGTCGTTAGACTTTCACATAGATAGAGGAAAAATAAATGTAGTGAAATCACATTGAAAATGTAGAATGACAATCATTTAAAATTATATCGTTAGTTGGTTGATAATTGGCATGGCGAAAATTAATCAAGAAATGCATTGAAAATGTAGAAGTACATAATTTTACATCTTTGGGAATGACAAAATATTTTGGGGAAAATAAAAATTTAATGCAGGCAGGAAACAAATAAAAAAAAACCCGAGAAGAGTATTTTTTATAGTTAAAAGATTACAATAATTACTGGCATCATATACATAATGAAATTCGAGGCCTTGATGACCGATAATGTCTTTCAACCTACTTTATATTAATAGGATAACATAATAATTTTGAATCAAGTGAAAAATGAATGTCAATTAAAATCATAAAACTTGGTATATTAATAGATAAAAATAATTGGACCATCTTTCTTTTTGAATAATTTAGTATTATTTCCTACAATACATGGTTATAATTGTCAAAGTGAATGTCAACACATCAACGTAGGATTACTGGGTTACAGGCATCACAAAGGTAAGAAAGTGAACGGTGAATTAAAAAGGACGAAATAGGGTGGCAATAGCTTTATGTAGTTTACAATGATGAATATGTTAAAAGAGGATAGTAGGATGCTTTTGTGTAGATTACAATGAAGAATATGTCAAGATGATAGCAGTCTAGTTCAGATCCGATCATCTGATAAATTTGTTAAAAAATAAATGAGTTATTTGTTGATCTGATTTCGATAAATATGACTAATTTGCATTTGCATTTGCATTTTAAACTAGGAAGTGGCAATATATCATATTTGTTCAACTGACACATTGCAATATATATTGATCACTAAAACATTCATTATTATTTTTGAATTTAAAATGCACCCGTATCTACACTTTGATGAAATGAGTTACAGTATCGACATAGGATGAAGTCTGGCTTGGCCAGCATAACCACATCTATAATAAAAAAAGCGAGTATAAACTAATTTTCAAATTTACGGTCATTATTCAACATCGTAATACAATATATTTTAATAAAATATATTGTTAAAAATTCGTAATACATGCAAATTTGAGCTACGGAAAAGCATTCGAATATCTTATTAGAAGCCTTCAATGGCTTTTAAATAGGCAACGTGAGGGGTGATTTTTAGCGGCACGAGCTTTAAAAAAAAAATTTTTTGGCAAGCATGAACTCACACTATTAACCCTAAGATCAAAATAGAAAAATATATGATGACTTTTTCTTTTTTGTGTCAGTCAAAATGGGATTCGTATTCATCCCACTAACTAATCCAGTCTTAAAAATTATCTCCAATGTCATATTTAAAATATTTTTTATAGTTTTAGTGTCCCTATGAAATTTAGTCAAATAGTCATATATTTCACCTCCATCATCAACTAAGTGAAAGCATTAAAATAAATTAGAGTGACTATAAGTATTGAAAAATTAAACAAATTCTAATCTTTGAATTGTTTATCAAGAATATCATTGAATTGGAGGAAAAATGGCAGCAGCAGCAGATTATGAAGATGAGATAAAGGATGAGAAAAATCCACCCCCTCTTGATGAAGATGATATAGCTCTACTCAAAACCTATGTACAAACTTTTTATCCATAAAACCCTCATTTCTATTTTTATTTATTTACTATTTTATTGTTTATTGCATTAACTTGTTGTACCTTTATGTCATTTTTATAAAAGATGAGAAAAGTCCACCCCCTCTTTTTAGAGTTTATTATTGGGGATTTTTTTTTTTGGATAATAAGAGATGGGTTTTGTTTTTATATGTGTTGTATTGTATTTGGTGGAAATTTATAAAAAGATTGTATTTTTAATGTACTTTTTGTGATAATTTGGTTCAAATCGAAGTTATCTTTGTATTGTATTTGGTGAAAATATATAAAAAGATTGTATTTTTAATGTACTTTTTTGTTTACGTGATGATTTGGTTCGAATTAAAGTTCTGTGAGTCGATTAAGGTCGTAAAGATTGTTAATTTTGATCATAAAAATCAAAGTAGACAATCTTCGTGGCCTCATGGGTGGAGGGAGTACTTCAGAATGTAGAGAAGAAATAAAATTATCAGTTATTAGCTGACTGTTGATTGTTGACCAGAACATAGTTTGATCGAAGAAGAGAAAGTGAAGGTGGCATTTAGCTTATAGTTGTGTTTTAATTGTGTACTTCAGATTGGGAATCTTCCATAAATTTAAATCTTAAATCATTGTACTATTATCTTGCTACACCGATTGGCTTTAAATTTATAGAGTTTCTTTTTTTCTGCTTTCTTGTTATTATATCGTTAGTATTTATAGCAGAGTTTTTTGTGGGATAGCGCGTATAAATTTGATTAAATGCGTGTTGGGTTTGATATTGTAGCTAATCATGTTCAGCACTTTGAGTGATATAATTATTAGTCTTACTTCTTTGCCTGAACTTGTAGGGATTGGGCCCATATTCTAATCCCATTAAAGACGTGGAGAAGGAAATCAAGGACATGGCTAAAAAGATCAATGATCTATGCGGTATTTAGTCAATTTAGCAAGTTGTTTCGATTGGATTTCTTGTAAAGATTTCAATAGCTTGAGACAATTTTTATGCTTGTGTTTTGCTTTGCCCATATTGTTAAGCAATATATCTAATTCCTCTTAATAACCTTATTCTGATTTATACTTCAAAAAATAGTAGTGGATCTCCTTTAATGTGGGAAGTATTGGTTCCAGCATTTCTTTTGCAGGAAGCATGCAGGCCATATTAGTGTAGCCACTGTAGCGTTAGCTGGTTGATTTTTTTAGCTAAATTTCAATATCTCCTCTATTGTTTTTACTTATATGGGTAAATGATTCCCAAGGTTTTATCTCTTTGTCCTTTTTATGTTAGGTATAAAGGAATCAGACACTGGCTTAGCTGCCCCTAGTCAGTGGGATCTTGTATCGGATAAGCAAATGATGCAGGAAGAGCAGCCTCTTCAGGTATTGTCTAGTGAAGGTTACTGAACCTGATTAGAAATTTCTCATATTAATTTCGCAGAATTTAATTTGTACATATGTTCAGGTGGCAAGGTGTACAAAAATAATCAATCCAAATACTGAAGATGCAAAGTATGTCATTAATGTGAAGCAAATTGCAAAGGTAACACTCTTGTGTTTGTTTGTGCAGTATATATTTTAACATCGGTAATGGAAACTATTTCATGAAAAAGTTTCTTCTATCATTTTTAAGTATTTAGTAAGGTTCTAATAAGCCAGGTGAGAGAAATTTGCAACTGAAATTTACTTTGTAATGAGTAAAGTGTAACATTGTGCCCGTGATAAAGGCTAACAAATGTTTTGCCTTAAGAATGATATAGCTATAGTTATTGTCTTCATGGAACTTGCATATTTATTGATAACTATTGCATGGATGCAGTTTGTCGTTGGGCTTGGGGACAAAGTATCGCCTACTGATATAGAAGAGGGCATGCGAGTTGGGTAAGCATAATTAAAACCTACTGGAATTGGCTTTGTTCCTGTCTGGATTACGACATGTATTAATGTTTTACATGTTCCCTGACAGAAGGTGAACTTATCTTGTTCATGGTTTAGATATCATTGATCTTGTGAAGACATATGATCGATATGGTTAGTACAGTACAATAATAAATCCTGACTGCATGGGGATCAAGAAAGGCTCTATAAGATGGTTGAAAATTAAGGACCTGTAATGGATTGATTATTCCCACTGTGAGAATTTTGAGGGCCTAGAGGATTACTTTGAGTCATAGTATCATAGAAAATGTAGGCTCAATAAATGTTTTGATCCTGCATATTGTGAGAATCTAAAAGAAAATATAATTTGCTAAAGAAGAGAATCCACACTTTTACCTCTGCTTAAGTTTCTTGCAATTTGATTATTGGATTTTTGCTACAGGGTTGACAGGAACAAGTATCAAATTCAGATTCCTTTGCCCCCTAAAATTGATCCGAGTGTGACAATGATGACGGTCGAGGAGAAGCCTGATGTTACATACAATGATGTAGGTGGCTGTAAGGAGCAGATTGAGAAGATGCGAGAGGTGCACTTATGCTTCTTTCTCGGTCCTAAATGATATTGTTGCTTCTTATTCAATGTTGCATGTTTTCACCATTTTGCTTGGTCATATCTTGGTTGACATCGTAGGTTGTTGAACTTCCTATGCTCCATCCTGAGAAATTTGTAAAGCTTGGAATAGATCCTCCAAAGGGTGTTCTCTGCTATGGTCCCCCCGGTACTGGTAAAACATTACTTGCACGAGCTGTGGCAAATAGGACCGATGCATGTTTTATTCGTGTTATTGGGAGTGAGCTTGTTCAAAAATACGTTGGTGAGGGAGCTCGGATGGTTCGTGAATTGTTTCAGGTACTAGATTTCGTAAGTTTACTATAGCTAGCAATGCCTGTGATGTTTTACCAATGATATATGAAATTTTATCTATGGCAGATGGCAAGGTCAAAGAAAGCTTGCATTGTGTTCTTTGATGAAATAGATGCTATTGGTGGGGCCCGATTTGATGATGGTGTAGGTGGAGACAATGAAGTTCAGCGCACCATGCTTGAGATTGTTAATCAGCTTGATGGGTTTGATGCCCGTGGGAATATCAAAGTTCTTATGGCAACAAACAGGTCTAATATGTTTCCCTTTTCTCTGTATAGTTGTCTTGTTTCTGAGCTGCCTTGCTATACTGTAGAGCAGCTAGACTAGCAAACTTCTCTCTCTGTCGGGGTGCATGTGATGTGCGTATATCAGCCCGCAGCCACGTGCCAGATTACTTGAGTCAATAGAAAACATTAAACAGCTTCATTTAAACTGGGAATCTCTAACAGCTTAGATATTTGTTACGTTTCCTCTAAGGTTACATTTAGGTGTTCTGATGAGTTTATATGACCAAATTACAGGCCGGATACACTGGATCCCGCTCTCCTACGTCCTGGACGATTAGATCGCAAGGTTGAGTTTGGCCTACCAGATCTGGAGAGTAGAACACATATATTTAAGATTCACACAAGGACCATGAACTGTGAGAGGGATATCCGATTCGAACTACTGGCTCGCCTCTGTCCAAATTCCACAGGTAACTCCTCTTATTTAAGAACATCTTAAAATGATACAGAGTCGCTGTTTGCGTATTATCATTATCTTCCAGTAGCATCTCTAGTTACAAACTGATCTAAAGCTGAATGATCCTTTATTTGATGGTGTGTCTTGTGTATCTGAAATATTGCTCAATCCATGCATTCTATCGTGCTTTTCTCCTTCTAGCCTTCCTGTATCAGTGATTAAAGAATGATATGTAGTCAAAGATTATCCTAACATAATAGCTTTTTGACATCACTCTCTTTTAGATGATTCTATTTAAAATGTTGTGATCTAATATCTCTCACGGCTCACCATTATAAAACTTCTCCTAAAAATGACTTCTGGACTGTCGAGTACACTTGTTCTCTTTAAAATAAATGACGACTTCCTCCTTCCAGAGTTTCTAGTCAAAACTGGAGATGAATCATGGGATGTTTACTTATTACCTGTATGGGTGGGTTTTTCAGGTGCCGATATACGAAGTGTGTGTACCGAGGCTGGAATGTACGCAATCCGTGCGAGAAGGAAGACTGTTACAGAGAAAGACTTCTTGGATGCTGTCAACAAAGTCATCAAGGGATATCAGAAATTCAGCGCAACTCCCAAGTACATGGTCTACAATTGATTTGCAAATCATGTTTTAGGCTTCAAACATTCGGTGTTTAAAAGCGTCACGGGTAAATGAACTGTATTGAATTTCATCAAATAGGTCGTGTTTAAACATGTCTGCTAAATGTATTGTGTTGAATTGGATAATTACTCAGTTATATTGTGTATTTCACTATATATTATCTAGTCGGACCCGACTCCAGTACATGTTAAGACTTGTAAACGAGCCTGTTTTTCGAGACGAGTATCAGGTGGGTATCAACTTATCTGGTTTGGTTAAACCCCTAATTATAGTGAAAATAAGGTTAAGTTACCATTTAGCAAACTCTGGCATTCACTCAAAATGAGATTTATATATGGGATTATACTAATACAGTATCAGTTGGAGAAGTTTTATTATGCTAACACAATATCAGTTGGCAGAGACTTATTATTAGACATTTAGATCCCAACCAGTTTCATCAGTAAACATTAAACTACAAGGCAATACTATTAGTCTCTCAGTTCTCGCCTGCACCTTGAAGAGCCCTAGTTTTCAACCACTCCACAACTTCTCCAAACACAAGATCCACATTCTCATCCGGTTCACCGACGATCTGGTGCTTCATGCCTGGATATATCCTAAGCGTCTTATCTTTGCTGGAGGCGCTTTGGAACAACTCTTCAGCGTTTGCAGGGTCACATACCACGTCGTCTCCTCCATGAACGATGAGAAGTGGCACATCTACTTCATTGAACCTCCCTTGCACCTCTCTGCAAACTCTTAGCAGCTCATAAGCCGTGGCAGCGCGAGGCCTCATCAGTGGCCTGCGTGGACTCGCAATTGCTAGCTTCCTCTTCCAATCCACCTAATAAATTTTCACCAACATTATTGATGGTTTTAGTGATATGGTCCCTCACACCTAAAATTGCATACCTCACACAACCACACCAATATAAATTAAGGTCATTGGATCATTTGACACACAATATGTATCAGTTTATGATAAATAACTATCAACTTACTACCTAGTTTATCAACTCATTACCTATTTTTGGATCACCTGACACAAATTATGATAAATAACTGTTATCAACTCACTAACTATTTGATAACTTCAAATTAAAAATATTTTTCAAGTAAAAAAGATTGTGTATATAGAAACTAGTTGTGTCACTTATGGTGTCACTAATAAGTCCAAGATGAAATTACAATCTTATTAGTAATACAAATTCATTTTCCAATTTGACATTTGTTTCTACATCTACAATTTTACCATATTACATACTCACTCCATTCTATATTATGTAATTATTTAGTAAAAAAATACTTCATTAAGGAGTTAGTAAATATTACTATTATACCCTACATGGTTGCATAATATATATAATTACTCTCAAAAGCAAAAACAAATTCTAAACCAAAATTAATTATTAAGATAAAAAACGGGAAAATAAGTTTAAAAGTACATTTCGAAATTACAAAAATAGTCTTACTTTAAATGATACTTGAGGAATAGACCCTTTTGTAGGAACCACACACCAAGTAGGGATTAGGTAAGCCACAACACCAAGCAAATATTCCAAAGGCCATGGAGGCTTAAACTTGTCACTAATCCCACACATTGCTCCATTCAATACCACGCCGTCGAACGCCTTCTTCGGCGCAGCCTCGCCTCGTCTGAGAGAGATCAGCAATGCAATTGCACCACCAAGAGACTCCGAGTACAAAAACGAAGGCACGTCCCGTGGCGCGTGTTTAGCACGAAAGTCGTCGAAGAAGGAGATGCAATCATCCACTACCGGATTAATGTCGGGGATATGAGCAATGAGTCCCTCCGAGAATCCGTGACCTTTGCTCAGTCACGGAATCAATATTTTTATATAAACAATTCGAATTAAAACAAAAAAACAAAAAAAACATAAGGTTATACTTTCACTATAACTACAATAGAAACTCGATAAATTAATAAACTCTCTAAAATAATAATTTTTTTCGATAACTGACATTAATAAACTCTTTAACTTAACATTGGATAAATTAATAAATTTCCCGACATTATTAATTTATAGAGTTTTTAATGTACCTTCATTGCTAAAATATTATTTAAGTGTATTTTTCAATATTGAAAATTAGTTAAGGGTGGCTATATTTCCACGCAGCAAACGAATAACCGACCTTGGTGATCAATAGCACAAACAGCAAAAGGGCCATTTTGAGCCAAATGAACCGCCGTGAGCTGCACAAACCAACTGGATTCTCCGGTGAAGCCGTGTACGACGCAGATTACGGCGATTGGTTTGGCCGGAGGAAGTGGGGTCCACCATTGAGTGAATAGCTTGAGTCCACGTGGATTGGTGACGTACTCTGAATGGTGGTTAACTGAGTGGCGTCTGTAGAATTCTTCTGGAGTTAAGGTGCCGAAGGGGCTGCCTTCATTGGCCTCCGCCACTGGGTGCTTCATTGTTGGGGGGAAGGAAAGAGATATGTTGATGGAGTATGGCCAACTTCCTACCAGTTTTTTTTTTATTACCTTCCACGCACATGCATAAGATATGAGATCTCCCTCCAAGTATTAATTATAATGACCTCAATCAGGTCACAATCGGATTGAACTGGGAAAAGGATCGATATGGATGCATAATGAGTATAGGTGGTCGAAATAATGAATGAATAAAATTCGAGTAGTAGTAGTTGTTAGTTGTACACTTGTACTTGGGTTGGTTGGTTGGAGTTAGACCAAAAATATGTCATGCCCCAATGACTCACAAAGTCGGCCATGAAGGCCTGATAATAAACAATATTATTATCAGCATGATAATAAAGGCGTTGTCTTCGGATTATACTCAATACTAAAAATACCTAAATGGGATAATTTTGAAAATTTAAGATATATGGGTTAAGTCGATGTAAATATTTTAATAATACATGGATGGATATGGATTATTTTTCTGCATCCCTCTATCTCTCTCAACGCTTTTATATTCTATTCTTTTAAATATTTCTACATAATAGCTAATCTAAGATAAATTTTGGGCTTGTGATAAAATATCAAATTCACACACATCCCGGATCCTCAAAAACACATATATTAATCTAAACACATAATACGCACATGAATAAAATAGTTCTTACATCGCAGCCGAAAGACCAATGAAATCAACCTCTCAAAGTCGAATGCCTCGCGTGAATCCCTCAAAGCTCTTCAATCGCTTGTCCAACACCAAAAAGGATATCCTAGATTGTACACATCGCAAGCAAATCGCACTGGTGAAATTGAATCATGTAGTCAAGTTACAATAAAATGAAAGAGAAAACTCTTCCAAACGGGAAGGGCCGCACGTTCTGGTGTGTAGAGGCGTGGTTTTGATTTCATCAACGAAAATCATCAGTTTCTTTCTTTAAATTACTGGCTAATTTTCATTCGCTAGTTTAATTGCTAGTTAAATCAATTAACCAGCTAACTTAACCGCATTGTTATGCGCTTCTAATCAAATAACGAAACACAATAGCTGTTTCTATTTTAATTAATCCTAACAAGTCAATTAAAATAATCCAGTCACTATCAAATAATCCTATCAATTTAGTCATCAATTTCTAATTGTTTAATTGATTAAACTTGCAAGTTTAACTAATCGATGTTCATCAATATATATTTGGGAAATATATATACGCTTGGTAGATACATTTATCAATTTACAGCCTCATGAATCTCTACGCATGAATATAATTTAATATCATCAGATATTACAGCGATATTTGTGCCGATAATAAGAAATAGATATCAATAATAATTGACCAATTACTATTATTATAACGACACTCAGCAGCATCTAAGAACGCTCATAACCCTTTAAATTATCAGCGGTAACTCCACACTAGTAATATATACAATTACCAAGGTAAACACTAAGTTCCAAAGAATCACAATTAACTAACCTAAGAAATTTAATCGATATACAATTGTCGCAACGATATAATTTAAAAAAAAATCAATTTTTCATTGATTTCCAACATTGTATCAAGGTGATTATGCATTTGGTACTTAATGCATTATCACGTAACATGCATGCATAAACATATGAAAATTTCAAATCTCGACTATTTAAACAAAAGGAGAGTTAAGCATGGGAAAGTAATGGAGTTGAATTTTCACCATATCCAGATGAAACTCAATTAATCGAGTTGTAGCAAGCCCTTTCTTTCCAAACCTCCATGTCCTTTTGATTATGTTGGCATGTCATAGTTAATAACATGCTTAATGTCAGGGATATCCAAAAGCAAAATTCTTTGTATGCTTGCTCTGATCTGTGTCCTGTTTTTCCAAACTCTGGTGTTAGTATAATTTTAAGGGCATATGTTTGGGATATGGCTCGAGTTAATCACTTATGTTTTAAACTGTTCTTGTTGATCACTTATGTTTTAAAAGTGGGCTCAGTTGGTACTTCCGCCCAATTTCCTATTAAGTTGTACGTTAATTTACGGTTAATGAGAGGCAATTTAGTAATTTCATACCTTAATTTCCCCAAAAAAAAATTGAAAAAATATTATCCCTAATTTAATCTAAAATAAATTAAACGACCCTAGCCTTAATCCCAAATCCCAAATTCAATTTCTAGGGACTTCGAGCATAACAACTCAAAATTATTATTCTAACATAAATTTAAGAAATAGTGAAAAAAGGAAAAAATTGGGTTATAGATCCACCAAAAAGTGGAGAACCTTGACCGGAAAGCTCGAAAGCTGTTCCCGTCCCTATCGGGGGAGATGCCAACCATCTCTCCTTTCTACGAACACAGTTAATCATGTTACGCTTCAAATATATAAATAAACGAGACAATGCTAAAGCTACCGATGTGGTATAGTAAGAAAAATCATTTTCCCAAGCACATCAATTTGAACATTCACATGGTGTTTCTAATTATGTTCAGTCGCTCTATTTTGATGCAGACAATAATACCATCTTGAAATCATTGTTTTGAAAATTTAGAAGATAAAATTGTCCGAACGATATGTGAATAGAAATATAGGTGTGTCCGAACACGACTTCTTTGGATATCTTACAGATAGATACATGAAAAAATGTAATGAAGGAAAAAAGAAAGAAATCGTACAAACAATTTGATTATCTACTCGACTATCATACAATGGAAGTGGGAAGCCTGCTGTTTTCTTTCAAAGAAAGTAAATTAACAGAAATTGAGACGTGTAGACCATTTTTTGCGATTGCATATCTCACATGTAGTCATGAGAATCGACATTGTTGTCTCGTGGAGATCCGCTCTGATCGTTTCCTACTGTTCTCTTGCTCATGTTTGCTCGTTGAACTAGCCGAACCAATGCCTGTACGACTTCTGACATAGGTGGTCGGAACTCGGGTTCAGGCTGCAAGGGAATATAGTACATTTTGAGGATAATATGTTATAGATCGACATTTAAAATAGAGACGGAGCAGAAAATCACATATAAGTTTCTATGCATCGACACAAGTAGCACAACTGACTACGCTCATATGGGTGTAGTTATCTCTCTCCAAAGTCATGATCAAGGAATTGGAATTGTCTATCTGAAGTAAATAATTAGGACAAAAGTCATCACCAACTACATTACCTGGACACAGAGAGCGATTATATCAGCAAAGCGGGAAAGAGATTTGACTGGATAGAGCCCTTTTAGAGCGGGATCAACCATTTTCGTGAGAGCATCAATATCATGGAGCTGGGGGGTCGCCCATCGAACTAACGATTGCTCAGACCTTGATCTTGAGCTGTCATAAATAATGATAATTGTTATCAGATGGAAACCATTTTTTTCCTTTTCAAAGCTAACATTGTACCACCAATTACCTATCAAATGGTTTGCGTCCCGTAAGAAGTTCTAACATGACAACTCCGAAGCTGTACACGTCACTTTTGATTGTATACTGACCAGACATGCCAACCTCAGGAGCACTGTACCCAGATGATTCCTGCACAATATGGAAAATTCAATGTGAATATAACTCCTACAAATCATCAAATGACTACTAATGTAGTAATGTTTAAACCTCCTATTTACTTTTCCTTCTAAAGAAGCAAGTTGTAACTCTGCATTCATGCTGAGGTTAGTGCAGGGTATATTGTAAAACTAAGAAAACTATCATGCAACTGCTTACTGAGTCCATAAAGTTCTCCAATAGTTTCTCAAGAGAGTAATTGAAAACAATTGTATTTGGGACCAGTAATTACTCCACAGCAAAATTGATTTTTATGAATATCAAATTCGTAAAATTTTCCACAAATTCTACCTGATCTTCCTGGACTATGCTTGCCAGTCCACAGTCTGAAAGATGAGGATTTAGCTCCATGTCAAGTAAAATATTTGCTGATTTGAAGTTTTTGTGAACAACGGATGGCGAACATACTTCATGTAGATACCTGGAGAAAGTACCTGTGTTAAACAAACCATCTATATGTGCTACTTCTTAGAGACAACTAGCAAAACAAAACACCTACATGTACAAGGATAATCAAATTGAATTTTTACCGAAAGTAAGTCAAGCATGTCAAAGTAATCGAGTTGAATTTTAACCATAATTAGATCAAGTGGAGAAGTAGCCACACCATAGAATTAAGATACTTTGTAGATGTTAACTCATGAAAGAACGGTACTATTCATCTTTCTATGACTCTTGGATATCATAATAAATTGTAGCCATGTGAACGAGTTCTACAAACATAAGAATAGCTTAAATTCTATACAAGGGGAAAGAAGAGAAATGCAGTATACTGCAATATCATCATCACTGAATTAACTTACTCTAAAGCGCGTGCAGTCCCGAGAGCAATCTTAACTCGGGTGTTCCAGATTAATGGTTTGCTATCTTCATCTGATAGATGTAAGAAATCATGTAAGGAGCCATTCTTAATAAACTCATGAACGAGCAGATACTGTCCATGTTCTGAACAATAACCAACAAGCTCGGTCACATTAGCATGATGCAGGCGGGAAATCCACAACACTATCTCCAGAAAATCTTCAGTACTGGAAAGAGCTGATGAATTTATTTTCTTCACTGCAAGAACCTGAACACAAACCAAGATTAATAGGAACGAAGTCATGGAGAGAATGCAACATCTAAGAACTAAACATGAGAACTTTTCAACCTTCCATGAGTTCCACACAGCTGTGAAGATTATTGTCTTACATATAAGAAAGATCTAGCAGATACTAGACGTAAAGTGCCAGATATTAAGCCAAGTGAATATCACATCAGGTAACATATTTTACATGACTTATGACAGAATAAGAGGGTTGATGCATAAGTTGTCTATGGTCAGGTGTTCAATGAACACAAAAAATATACATCACTTATATGCTGGACACAGAGAAAACAGTTACCTTTCCATCATTAAATTGAGCTCGATAAACTCGCCCAATTGATCCTTCACCAATAAGATTTTCACCACTGAAGCTATCTGTAGCAATCTGAAGGTCTGCTATGGAATAGGATAAAGCATTGATTGAAGCTGTATTTATTTTCTTGGCCGGAATAATAGGTTTAGCCGTGACATCATTATCATCAAAGGATTTATTACGATCAACCGGTGGCGGTTTAAGATTCAAAGCAGCAGGAACTTCAAATGTTTTTGTACTGGATGCAGTTTGAACAGACTTGAACTCTGAAAACAATTTAAAATAATAATTTTAATCTAATATAATTCAAAGGAAGATGATTCACATTTTACATTGAAAAGCTCTAATTAAATATACAGAGACCAAAATTACAGAAATCTGAGACACATCAAGTTCTGTTATTTCTGTCTTTTGGATTTGATCATTTTATGTTTTTCTTCTAAGCTATGGTTCATCTAAACGGGTATTTCTGAGTTAGAAAAGAAGCACTAAATTTCATAATCGGCAGAACTGATACCAAATATATAAATGGGTCATGACTCCTAACACAGGAATTGGTTAAAGAAAAGTTTATGATACTCACCTCAATCATGCTAGCACATTCACCAATATTTTAATACTCCCTCTATCCCATTTTGTTAGGATGTTCAGTTTTACACAATTTTGAAGGACAATTCGTAACAATTGAGCTACTATTTTCCCTTCATTCATCCATAAAAAATGTAGGGGGGAAAGGAACTTGTATTGGGATTATCCTAAAAGCGAAACATCATTAAGAAAATTGAATGGAGGGAGTATATGATTTTGAGGAAAATTACTAGCACAACACTTTGTGTTCAGTTAACTGGATAAGTGCGACATGAAGCAAAAGAGACCATACAAGATCTCAGAAGATTGCGGGGACCATATACCTTGTACTTCCTGAGAAGCAAGTGGAGCGAAAGGCTGATTGTCAAGCTTTTCAATATCTGTTGATGGTTTTCTCGATCTTCTTTTAACAATAAAGAATGCTGCTATTGCTCCAACAACTAGAATAGATATAACAATTCCTGCTATTCCTCCAGCCCCAATACCAGACTTGCTGCTGCCTCCACCATTGCCACCATCATCTGACGATCCACCATTATTTCCTGACTTATGACTTGGGTTGGCCTTCCTTGCAGGAGGAGTGCCAGGTGGAGGCGGAGGTGCAGGGCCAGAGTTCCACGAGTTTCCACTTGTCCTGCAATAGTAATCACCAGTTCAACTTACAATTCATAGACAGGAGAAAAGGCTGACAAGATTGTTGCTTACTTTAGATTCTTGATGCCTTTTAACTGATCCGGAACCCAGCCAGTAAAACGGTTGTTTTCAATATTCCTGAAATGTTACAAGTATAAATTAGGTCAATGGAGCAATAATGCATTGTACACCACTTTCATATTAAGACAGCGGGCATGCAGTAGGATGTACTAGTGGTGTTAGGAACTCACAGGTTGTCGAGAGGAAGATTGGCAAGGACATCAATTGAGCCTGTTAATCGGTTATTCTGTAAATACCTAATAGAAATAGGCAGTAACATGGTTAAGTCATAACACATCCTAAGAACATGAACTACAGCTTGAATGTTAATGTAAATACAAATTGCTCAAACTTGATAATGAGCTGAAACTGTTTGGAAGATTGCCAGACAAAGAATTCGAAGATAAATCCCTGAAGCATGAATAAAGGTAGATATTGGTCATCTCATAATTGCAAGGAAAAGTTGCTCAAAGATTATTTCATTTTATTTTTATTTTGTCTGAATTGAGTAAAAATCTTGCCGTTCAGGGGTATTAAACATAAGAAACTCCTCAGTACTGCAATTGTCTGGAAAAAAGCTTATGAAAATTTAAGAGAAAAGGAGACAAGCCTCACATGGTGGAGAGATCCGTAAGGGCACTGAAATCAATACCCACTTCACCCGAGAATTGGTTGTGACTGATATCTCTGCAGTAACCAAAATAGCATGATGAATTGTTGATCATCAATCATCAATCATCCATCTAATAAATGGAGGAGGTCTAAGAATGGGACTAACAGGTAGTTAAGAGATTTCAGCTGCGAGATGGCATACGGGAAACCACCATTATAGCCACTATTAGCAAGATTTCTGCATTGGTAGAAAAAATGTTTTAGAGGCTGGTAAGAGATACTTTAAGTCTTAAAATAACTAGAAAAACTAAAAACATCAAGCTTACAATCGCTGCAGATTGGGTGGAAACTGATAGGGTATCTGGTTCCCGAAATTGTTGTTGCTTAAATCTCTGAAAATATAAAAGCATTTTTAAGTAGGATAATAAACATGAAATTTAGATAAAACAGAAGAACAAACGTCTTACAATTTGGTCACAGCATCTAAATTTTGTACTTGATATCCAAGACCTCCAGTGAGCTGAAGACCTGATAAATCTCTAATGACGCACAGAAAATAAAATGTGATTATCTAGCATGAGAGAGAGAAATCCATTCAAGTGAAATATAAGGAATAATAGTAATACATTTCTGTAACCCTTGAGCCTTTGCAAGTAATCCCTTTCCATGACTCTCCACAAGGATCGCCACCATTTGCAGTCCATTTGCTTAGCTGTTGTGGCAAATTTAAACTGCTGTAGATGATTCGAACAGCATCAGCTGCACATCCAAGTTAACACGATAAATATTTTTATTCATCCATAGAACTCTGTTAAATGGAGATCATGCCATTTCTGTCTGTCAGGACAACAAGATACAGCGTTTTATGATAATATCGTCAAAGATTTGCAATATACATCAAACAAAAGATCAAAAATTCTAGCCATCAGAATTCAATGAACATTCTCACATTCGTAAGGGAAGATGATGAGTAATTATTATTTGCGACTTATGACAACCATCGATAATCATTACAGGCAACAATTTATGTACATGTAGGGGATGTTTTCCTAAAAACCTCTCAGTAAAGCCTATCCATAATTCGACTAATTCATTTCTAGTTAATGATCCTGTAAAGATCCTTTTCCAGTTGTACCACAAGTTTTCCTCGAAATGGATGGTCAATACTTTCTAGATGCAATATTGAACAAATAGAGATCAAAGACATAAACTCAAAAGATCTGATTTTGAAGCAAAATCTTGACACTTTCCAATACATAAACCACTAAATCATGTAAAACACTACTTCATTCATAAAAATGTAACCTTTTTCCTCACTTACAATACACAAATCCACAATAACATACCAATATCAAAACAATCAAAAACTCAACATCATCATCATTGCTCCAGACATATATACTTCATAGAAAGACATCATTAATAACCATGATGCAAGAACCGACACTACGTTTTCTGAAGATGGGCAATCATTAATTTACTCAAACACACAATCAACATCACTATGAAGAGTAATTTATGTGACAAGATCATGTTACAAGTTTTATATTCCTTTCTAAATTAACTTTTAAAATATCATCAAGTGTAACACAAATTCATTCGGATAACAAATTTACTAACCATCTTTTGGATCTGTATCAGCATTAATCAAGCAAGGCTCTTGAACAAGAATGGCAATGAGTAGTAGTACCACCCTTTTGTTCATCTCCCTCATTTTTCTCTCTCTATTACACAACAACTATGATGTTTTTCTCTCTCTACACTTGAGAATTTTTATAATTATTCTCTTCAGAGAAATTCAAGAATATATGGATTATAATGCAGTGATTATAGCTTCAAAAAAAAAACCCATTCTCTGAAAATAAGCAAAGCTGGCAGGCACGATCTAGTGGAAGAATCCAAAGCCACAGAATTCTTTACTCTGTTTTGTAGACTCGTATATATACTGTCAGCAACAGTAAATACTAATGGTCCCATTTATTTATCCCGTTTGGTCGGTAATGATCTTCTACTTAATTTACTTTTGTAATGTGTGATTCATACTGGTTAACGATTTCCATGTAATTCTGCTTAAACCTCGACTGACATAATACTACTCGCTAAGAAACTACGCCACCTGGGAATCATACTCAACAAGCTAAAATGACAGACTCACTAAATCGCTTAAGGAGTGATAAACTCATGATCTTCTACTTCCTTTTATAATTATTTATTTAATGATCTTCGGCTTCAGCACACTCCTCCGCTCCTAAAAAGATTGTCCACTTTTGACTTTTTAACTTTTAAATAGTTAAATTTTAACCATAAATATTTTAGGTTAATGACCTTGAACATCATTAACGTTTCAAAAAAAAACCACATCGATCACTCATCTTTAAAACCGTCCTGTTTCGATCACTCGTGTTCTTAAATCGTCCCACTTTGATACTATCGTCCAAAATAGCGGGGTAATTTAGTCACTTCAATATTTAAACATTCTTAATGACCCAAAACACTTTTCTTATAACATTTAACAATCCTTTTTTTCCCTTAATTATATTTTTGCCTTAATTTTATTTTTTATAAGAGCTCCTTCAATTGCCATAATTTATTTGGGAAAATTGAGAATGTTTATGAATTTTAGTTGAAAATTTGGGTTTGTAATATCTCCCTGAAATTGGTGCTGATTGTTTTGCTTGAACCTCATGAATTTTATTTGATTTCCAACATTGATTTTATGCTCTAAGAAAAATTATTATTTCTGCAATAGTCTGAAAATGGAGTTAGGTGTGACTTGGGGGGTGGTTGATTTTTGTGGTTTGATTTTTGGGAATGGTAATGGATTGGTTGTGTGGTGTCCGGTGGAAATGTCGAGATGGGGGTTTGGTCGAAAATATTTTACTTATTTTTATTATTATTAATATTTAGGAAAAATAAAATTAAGGCAAAAATATAATTAAGGGAAAAAAAGGAGCGTCAAATGTTATAAGAGAAGTGTCTCGGATCATTAAGAATGTTTAAATATTGAACTGACTAAATTACCCCCCACTATTTTGGATGATAGTATCAAAGTGGGACGATTTAAGAAATTTGTTTATCAAATGACGGTTTTAAAGGCGGTAGTTGATCGACACGGGCTTTTTTTGAAATTAATGATAAACAATGCTATTATTCCAACATAGCTTGTTTGTGTTGTATAACATTTGATGAAAAATATAACAATGGGAAAGAATTTTAAATGTATTTTTATTGAAATATTTTCATAAAATATTATAAAACACAAACAAAATATATACGTCAACGCTCAACTATTAAAAATCAAAAAGTCAAAAAATCGACAATCTTAATAAAACAAGTGGAATATATGTTAAGTACACTGCAAATATTTATGGATATATTTGAATTAATATATAATATACAAATTTCATAGTAAAAAATTATCGGAATGAGATAGAGAATCCTCCTCTTGTCCGGACACTTTAAACGTTCTATCTCTTCTCTCGTGTCTTGTTTAATGTTCATGTTATGAATGTTTGTAAAGAGGTAAATATTATTTTTAAATACTTTCATCTAGGTTTTTCTCTGTTCATCTTAAAAATTAAAAATTATTTAAACAATATTTTAAAATATTTTTTCTGAATTAATTTTTATGTTTTATTTTATCCTTAATTCACCAGACCAAACGTACAATGAAATATATTATTGTATTTAACCATTTTAATTTAGAAATGAACAATATTGAATTTTTACAAAAGTAAAATTAGAGCACTCAATAATATCTATACAAAGACATTGGGCTTTCATAAATTTCAATGACATCCATCATGTGCTCCTCCAACCAAGAGGCCCTTGCCGAGTCTCAATGGAGACGTATTTATCTTATTAGTTAGCAAAAAGTCTCAAATTTATAATATTTTCATAAGTTGTAATACTCTTATCATCGCTAATTTTCAAAATAAAATAAAATAATAGCCATACAAAGTTCATTATTCACAATAAAACTAGAATTGTTGGCTTCTAATATACTTCATTATAGCGTTTGGGCCACGCATAATTCACCGATAAAGAGTTGAAGAGTTAAAAGCTTCCTTTCATCTTCATATAAGTGGACGGACGCCGCATTTAAACGATTAAAACGAAGCTCTCTAATATCCTCCCTCTCAGCTGGCGAAATGTTGCGATGCATTGCTTCACACTTTTTAAGATGTTTAGCTACAAAGGAGTCCACATAAATCTAATCTATCGCATGCAATTTTATAGGAACAATTTTTTTTCTTTCAAATAATCATAACTCAAATACAAACCATCCACAACAATCAAACTTAAAGTAATACGGAGTATCATAATTCATAACACACTTCTATAATTTATTTCGAACATGATAGGCTTGTGACTTTGACTAGTTATTAAGAAAAAATTAATAATTTCAATAAGTTCACTAGGTGCACGTAGTCTTAAAACGCATTTGGTAATCATTCTTACTAATGATTTCTTGCCTTTGTTTTGGATTTTTCTTTTTTGCTTTTGGTGTTATTATTACTGTAATATTAACTCAGTTAAAATCTGAATTTAACGGATCTTTAATGATTACTCACTTCAAAGTTCTTTCTTTCTTTTGTCTTGTAAAGGTAATCTACACTATATATATATACATATATATAATGCCAAGAAGACGGCTTGGCTACAAAGTCAGTTCAATATTAATGTATTTCCTATTTTACCCTCTGATAAATTTTTTATTTTAATTTTCTATAGTAACTTACCACAAGTAATGCTTTACCAAAGATAAATTCTTCATAAACTACTACTATAAATATTATCTACTACGTAATACTGTGAATTATCACTGAAGAGAAAATAAAAAGTTATTTCCACAAAGACTTATCTTTATTTTCTCAGGGTAACTTTTTTATCTTATTTCTTTTAGTTTTTTCTTTTTTAAATTTATTTTTTTCATTATAATATTATTATAAAAATAATAAAATAATTTGCAGGCCAAGAAGCATCGCCAAGACATATAACTGGGCTTTTAATTTACATGATCAAAGGAATGATTTTCCTATTTCATAATTGCATTTGTTCTACTCATACTTCAATGTACATATGAAAAATACTAATCCATTACCTCATTTCGATACTAAAGTAAATGTATGTATATGTGATTCTTATGACGAGTCTACACTACAATTGAACACTTTTTTTTAATTTTTAGCACATTTTGTTTTTTTTTGGTTACAATACCACACTCTCCTTGAAAGACAAAATGTGTCCCTCATCTTACTTCTCTTTCTCTTCACAAAATCCACTTTCACCACCACCACCCACATTATCACCACTACTACCACCACCATTTGTCATCCACCCCGCCACCTCTGAATGGTTAGAATGCACCTCTCCAATCCCCAACTTTTTGCTAAAATCGAAACCCTACCCCCACCCCTAATATTTTTTTGTTGAAATTAAAATTGCAAAACAAAAAGGAGGCAGGGACGCTGGATTTACAGCGGGGAGGGGCTACGACTTCAGCAAGGGAAAGGGTCGCAATTATGGCGGTATGATCGGGCGAGGTACGGGCAAGAGAGCTGGGGTAAGTGGGCAGCCAAGTGAAGGTACGCGGGGGAATGGTAGGCGCGGAGGTGGGGGCGGGAAGTGGTGATGGTGATTTTTTTAAAGGAGGGGTATTTTTGTATTTTGGAAGGAGGAAGTGTCAGATCAGAGCCAAAAAAAGTAAGCTAAAAATTAAAAAAAGGATGTTGACTTATGCTAATCCTCCAAAATTCTCCATAAAAGATCATAAAGTCTATATATATCTCATGTTTTATAATAAATGATCTTTAAGTACAATTGAAACATAAATGATCATCAACTCAAGCTTCAGATATTCTAAACTTATATTCCCGTTTCTTTACAATATACAATCATTTACTCTCATTCGTATTTATACTTATATGTACGCGCTTAATTTCAGAGAAGCCTACACTACAATTCAACCATAAACGATCATCTACCTCATTTTCGTAGACTATTGTTATAGTATTACACACTATCTAAGTATATTTCAAGTAATTATAACCTATAAATTTCAATTAAAGAAATTATAAAAAGAGACATCGAAAGGATAAAATTGAAGTATAAATAGGACCGAATAACACAAAAAATCAAGAAACAAATTTTTTTTCTCTCTAGCAAGTTCCACCACTTGCTAATACATTTCACACGTTTTGCATTAAAACGTGTTGACCTCTAAAAAAAAAGAACTACAACGTGTTGACCTCTAAAAAAAGAAGGTCAAAACAGTCCACAATTCCTTTGTTTAATCCAATTCTTTTCATTAGTTGCTTGTTAGCTTGTTTTTTAACATGACAAACACCAAAGTTCATCAAATTCCATCTGCAAAATCAACTTAGTTGGTGATTTACTTTCAAAGTTTTGCAGACATCTAGTATTCAATCTCTTGAGATTCTTTGACTGGAAAACAACATCCTCAACTGTAGCAACGATACTCTACCACCCTTCACCCTCAAAAATTTAAAAAAATCCATGGATAAACATCACAGTTTTCTCCCCAAAATTGAATCAAATCCTAAAACAAATCATCATATCTCCAAACAAGAATTCAAACCAACCACAAGTCCTAGCTTAGACAGAATTACTCCATCTATTCCCCGAAAATTCTCAAGCCGTGGGATTAAGAAAGTTTATTTTTTCCCAATAACACTTACAAAGTCGGTGAATCACTCCACAAAGAATACTTTTTGCAAGGCCAGGTGAATATGTTTCAATTAAAATTCTTCATTTACCTTATGAACAAAAAGATACCCATAATTCATGTTGGTGAACCCAAATTGATTTCCTTTAGGAAGAAAAATTCAAACAAAATCTTGAGTATTGACTCAAAAATTCTCTTCTCACACTTCATTTTTAAAAATTCATCTTGTGATGATCATGGGGTATATAATAAAAAATTGTTCTAGTTTTAAAGTAGATGATCGATATTGAAAGACATATGTCAATGGCGTCAAGAATAGTATTTTAGTAACGGAGATGGAAATGTCTTACATTCTGTATCTCGAGGTTGTTAATAATATTAAATTTTCATGTGATCAAAATGGGACGAATTTAGGAAACTGTAAGAGTACGGTGTCCAATAAATCAAAATGATTACAAGATTTTGCATTAGTAAGAAGCATTCTGTCAGCAAAAGGGATTTGTGTCCGGCGACAATTCATTGTGAGTAATAACACAATTTGCCACTCTAGTGACTCAGGGTTTTCTCGACAAGAATTATTGGATAAAGGCCAGGATAGTAAAATAGAACAAACGGACATCAACAACTCTATAGTCAGTTCGGTAGCCCAGGTTTGAGTTCGAGTAATGAGCTCGAGGCAACATTTTTAATGGATCTCAGATTAATCGGGTCATCGGGCGAACCCAAGTTCAGCATGAAGATAACGATGGATATCGAGTTGCTCAATTCTTTAGAGATGGACCGATAAGTTCAATAGAGCATGAGTCCTGCTTGGTACGACGGAGGTGGACTAGAGGATAATTAATTTGATCAAAACAAGAAAAGCCGATGTTTTGTTAATCAAGACAGAGGTAATCAGTAAAGAATGACAGTAAGCTGATTTAAATTGTTTAATCGAAGCTTGATGGTATGGTTCTTATTAACAATCCAGTATGGTTCTTGAAGATGATGCAGTCAAGTATGCCTTTATCCATTAGATACTTCAAAAATTAAGGGTCAGCTCGCAATTTATTCAAGTGATTGCTTGTTCAGTTTTTCACCAAAAGGATTTTAAAGACTGCTCTTTTCAACAACCCTAAACGTCATCATTTAAACTCCTTTCATGTAATCAGGTCCTGGGTCAGCCTCTACGCTCATTTACTTAAGCGCTCTTTTTATGGCACATCATAAACTTGATATTTACTTCTAGCTGTAAATAATTTGCTCTATTAATTATAAATTCTAGATCATTCTAAAAAAATTTCTCTAATTTTATTTTGATGTCAGGCTCACAATAGGAGACTAAGGGCGGTTTCGCCTAACATTAAAACTAAACCCCTCATCATCTCCAAACATCTTCTACTTTTTGAATTAATCACAGAAAGCACATCTTTTTGCTTTCTGACATGTATTTATGGTCATCCTAATCTTAATAAAAGATTAGAAACCTGGAACTTCATTGCCCAACACCTCAAGCCTCTCTCCCATCTTCCCACACTCCTTTGTGGTAATTTCAATCAAGTTCTTCTTAGAACAGAAAAGCATCCACCTCCCAAAAGTACCATTCCTAGATCCTTGCACTTTCTCAATCTTATCAACGATTTGGCATTAAAGATCTCCCCCATAAGGATTGTAAATTTTCATGGTCAGGAATTAGGCGTGGAAGAAATAAATTTGAAAAATTGGATAGAGCTATGAGTAACTTTGATTGGTCCACTACGTTTCCCACATCATCCTATCACGGTCTCCTTATCTAGAAATCAGATCATGGCCAACTTCTCATTTCCACAAAAAATATTAAGCCCTCCTTCTCAAGACCTTTTAAGCTTGAATCCTTTTTAACTCTCCTACCGTATTTCCGCCTTATCACGACTCGAAAACTAACTCTTTAAAATCAATCCAATTCATCATTACTTCGCCCGTATAACCTTAAACACGTAAGAGGGCTTATCAAAAGTTCGGAATGACGATCATTTGAAAATATTTTTATCCAAATCAAAACTATTCAAAAAAATTAACTGCACAAAATCACCCCCTCCATCCAACATTTCCTATGACACCAACCTCCGAAACCAACTTGATTCCTCGCTCAAATCAAGAATACTCCACAAAAGATCCAAACTCACGGCGATAAAATACGTCACTTTATATTCTCACGTTAGACACAAAACAAAGATAAATAATATCCTAGAACTCCAAGACAATTTCGTAATCTCTCATTACCACCTAGGAAGATAGAGATCATCGAGAAAAACAATTCTATACTTAACCTCTTCAATCATGCCGACACCTCTCCCCCACATAATGAACATGAACCCATTTTCGAGTCTTTACTCCATATCCCCAACACCCTCATACCGCCAAATTTATTTCTTGAATTGTCCTTTTACTCTCGAGAGGTCAAGATCGCTTCCTCTTGCAATTGCCACATTATGCAAAATTCCCTGCCCCCGCGGCTCACAAATGAGTTTTATCAAAATAATTGGGACGTTGTTGGCATGAATTTTTCACCCTCACATCTCGTGAATTACATTCTAAAGAGATTAATGTAAATACTTTTATCAGCTCTTCGATCCCTAAGGTGGACTCTCTCCACAGCTCAATAGTGACTACAAATTAACTGGCCGAATGTTATTTATGTACCTGCCTAAAGGTTGGTTAATCGTTGAAATTCCATATGAATGCCCTTGTCTCGCCTCTTCAAAATGGATTGTTCGGATTTAGAGCCTCAAGATATCATCATGGCTCAAGAGATAATCATACTATTATAAACCTCCAAATGCAAGTAGAAGAATACGATCATAATAAAGATTGATAATGAAAGCTCTCACAAAATCGATTTGTAGACTTCTACTCAAACTCCTTGAAACGCTCAAATTCCCGCAACACTGGATTCAATTAGTTAAAGAATGTGTCACTACAGTGCAATATTCTGTGATTGTAAATGGACAAACATTCGAGCCCTTCTGCCGCATCAGGGTCTCTCGACAAGCGAGAATTCGCCACCCATCTTTTGCACTTTGCACCGAAGCCCTCTTCATCACTTCTTCATCACCAAGATATCAAAACCAGTGAGAAATTTATCGCAGTTAAAACGGACTCAAATTTCTCACCATTTATTTGTCGATGACATTTTCATTCACCCGACAACAAAAGCCTCAACACCTTTCATGAAAACATCGCCACTTTCTGTAGGGATTTTGGACAAATTATCAACTTGCACAAATCTATCATAACATTCAGTCCCTGCACACCCAAGCCAATCAAAACCATAGCCCCACACCGTGGAATTTCTGACCCACTAGATTCGAAGCCACTCGGCATCCCCCTTGACATTACCACAGATAGAACCAAATTTTTACCAACATCATTGAAAAAATCAAATTGAAATTTATCTCCACGGCGCTAAGTTCAGAATTTTGTCACGGGTCACTTTATCAAATATTGGTTTCAAGCACCTACACTATTTTAATCTTGCGCTTCTTGCTCGTAATGGTTGGATGCCGATTAATTTTTTCATCTACTCCCCATGCCATTAATACTCAAATCAAAATATTTCCCACTACTATTACCCTCTCAGCCCACTACCAAACCAAACTCTTCATGGATTTGGAAAAGTCTTCATTCGGATATGATATTATGAGTATCTCAAATAACATGACTTGGACTGTTGGAAATGATTCTTTTATTAATATATGGAATGACAGGTGGTTGCCAGGTCGTAATCCTCCCAAACTTGAAGTTTTTTATAACTCTTCAGCCCATCCTCAATACCTTACCATTGTCTCAAAACTTCTCATTAACACCACACATTGGAACGCATCACTCATAACCTCTCTCATTCCACTTCACATCACCTCCGAAATCCTCAAAATTAGCCCCACGGGAGAGCTTGATTCCAAAACATGGCCTAAGAATTGCTTTTGGACCAAGGACCTCTACACCAACTTCACTACCCATGCCATTGATAAAATGAATCTTCCATCTCACTCGAACATACCCAGCCTGGGCATTGAGCAAACTTGGAAAACCCCTTCCCCCAAAAAATAAAAATCTTTCTCTGAAAAATGCTACTCAACAGGTTGCCCACTGCTGACCTTCTTGCTTCTAAAACTAAAAATAATGTTAACCCTCGTTGTAGTCTTTGTCTTGTTAATAACGAGAGCACTCAACATCTCTTTTTTTATCAAGGCCTTCATTCAAAATTTCAAAATTTTAAATTTATCTCCTTCCCAACATCCATTCAAATTTTTATGTCTTTACTATTTACAAAAAATTGGAATCATAACAATATGTACGAGCTCCTTTCTTTTTGGGGCTACCAAGCCATTTGGCTCAGGAACAGTTTGCTTAATCACGATGATCCCAGCCTCCTCAAATAAGATATTCAATGCAAGCTCTCGAATGACTTCACCACCGAGAACTCGAACCTTACCTCACTTTAGTGAAAAGCTCAATGATTTTACAAGAGAATACCCAGAGATGTCACTCTTTCTTGTTTCAAAGAAACTCTATTTTATCTACAAGTAAATGTGATCGCTTTTGTCGAAAATGTGACACCAAGATTTACTTCGGAGTTTCAAATGACAAGAATCCCAAATGGCTTCTTGAAATCTTTATTAAAGAACTACCTAACATTCTGCTAGAAGGGTCTTCCCTTCTTGCTTACGTAAATAACAACGATAAGATATTGACATTAATTTATTCTCTTTCGTCTTTTGGTATGAATATTTACATAAACCTTCTTCTTATGTTAAGCCCTTGATTTCCTTAATAATGTTGGTATATTAGTTATCGATGGATTATTTTCACAAGTTCAAAAAATAATGTATTGAATGCCGCTTTCAGAATGTCATAAGACCAGAAATTGCTTTCGTTGTTCACAAATGTTGGATGTTTTTTGAATTTGAAAGATATTATCATTAGTACGTTTAATTCTGTTTCTTGTAATACTAACTTATGTAATAGTCAAGAAGATTATGGATAATTATTTATTGAATAATATAAGGGCTTACTTATAAAAGAAAGAATATAAGTAGGATACATCATTTATCGTAGAGGATGGGGTGGGGTGAGTTTTGGAGTTATTTGAAAGAGTCACGGGACCTCGTAATTGGAGGTATTGACTATGCGGAGACAACTTCAAATGCCTAAAAGAACCATGTGAATATGTGATCCTTTCTTTTCTTACCTTTTTGTGATTTTAAAGTTGATTGAAGAAATGTAGTTAAAAGAAATTCAATTAATACTTGCACTTTGTTTTTTACTACACACTTCCAAAATCTATAAGAAGAAAAAGTTCAAGTAAAATGTGATTGCGTAGAGGATGGATATAATCAACCCCCAGTTTATTACAATTAGTTATGTCCTTTCAAAATGATTTATTCGCTCTTTTATTTCAGATTTTTAACATTATATATAAATTTATAAAATGAAAAAAGAAGGTACCATATCAAAAATTTTGAATTATAATTTAATTTTGTAATCTATATCATCATCGATTGAGCAATTTAATAATAAGCGATACTAAAATATAAACTTAATTAAAAATCTCCATTCAGAAAATAGCAATAGTAACGAAAAAGTACATTTTTTAATGTCATATTATCTCACACCATCTTCCACACATTTTTTTATTTTTATTTTCTGTCACTTCTTAAATTCTGCACTTTTACTACACTTCTCCAATATCCAGTTATTCATTTGCTTTACGATATATTTGACCACATATTGACCTTTGTTCCGAAATAGCTCCAGTTATTCATTTGCTTTAAGATGTAACTTACCCTATATTGGTATGGCTTTTCAATTGGTTCTAAAATTGTAAAATCGCTGCTCGTTTCTGGCTCTATTTAAGCAGTTAAGCAGTCTGCCAAACGACGATAAGTTTTATTTTAATTCAATCATTTTACAAATTATAATAAATGATTATAAATTCAATTTTAATAAATTAACAATGAAGAAGTTGTTAAGAGTTTGAACCAAAATAATATCATTCTTTTTAAAAGAGCATTTATTAAATTTTAAAGAAAAATGAGGAATAGTTTAATCCATGTATTTAACTTATTTGCTTTTTCTTCGGAAAAAAGCCGCTCAAACGAAAAAGTTATTACTAATGATGAATCGCAATTCAATAAATGTAATAAGCATGTAGAGCTGGGCTTGTTAAAAATAAATTTTAATAAACATCAATAATAAATTTATTTCTATACTGAGTTTGTTAATTAAAACAAAATTTAATTATATTTTCAATAAACTAAACGTATCGACTTTCAACGACAAGAGACCAATTAAAAAAAGTTGCATGCTAAAAAGAGGGGAAAAGGTTATACGCCTTACCACTCACCGCATATGACTTCAACTCAAGGTGGCCAACACTTCCAGTAGTTGACTTTATATTACTTTATAAACCTTAAAGATACCTAGCAATTTAACGAATTCGTAATTTTCTTAATGTTCATGTTCTCCTTGGACATGCAACAAGTACGCATACGCATACACATACAACATTTACTTTCATGTCAAAAAAAGAAATTAAAAAGAATAATAATGGGAGAGCTCAACATGCCACCAACTACAAGTGTTCATGACAACAAATTACAGAGCGTAGTCCCAAACGATTGGGCCGTTAAGGAAACATACATCACAATTAGGTACGTGTGATTTCTTGAAGGAAAGGCTAGTTGTTGCATTATACTTATATAATATATACAGAAGTCATGTACGGATGTAACTACTACCATTCTTGTCCACATCACTCTACTTCAGCTAACATGTCCAAATGCTCATCCATCTTTCAATTCGAAATAAGTGATATATGTTTGATGAGGCTTCAACAATACTGATTTAATTTCAACCATATATATGTTTATTGATCATCTTCTTTCTTTTTTAGCACTACTCACTACAACTTTGAGTACATGCAAGTACTAGCTAGTTACATGATGCTGAGCAAATACTATTCGTTGGCTCGTTGCATCCCTTTCACCCTATTTGTTTGAACATAATAGGTATTGATTAGACTTTAAGTCCCATGACAACCAAGGTCTAACCTTGCCAATTAATGAAAACACAAAAAAAAAACATAATGTCCAAATATCAATTGAATTTTAAAACACTTATTGGTGGATACAAGTGGAATTGGACTTCATTATTGGAGGGACAATCGTCTCTATCCTACATACTGAAAACTTCAACAACAAAAAATCTTTAAGATTCTGATAAACTTTTTGATATTTTCAAATTTATATAATAAAGTAATAAAATTATGAATCTGTCACGGTTTGAAAGAGTGTATGATAGGATTGAGGGCATGGTCCTTGATGTGAACAACAATTAGTGTTACACTAGTAAGGACACTGGGCACATACCTTCCTTCACTCCTACGTTTGGCATTGAGTACAGCATAAATAAATGTTTCTAATCTATTTTCAAATGATCTTCAAAGATATCCGACATCTAACTTTATAGTGCCTCTAACTTCTGTTTTTGTTTTCAATTTCATCATCAACACAAGGTAAAATTAATTAATGCAATTAAGGCATTATATTATTGTTTGCAAGACATAGCTTGCTAATTTGATGATGGTGACTGTTGATAGAAGTGTTAACATATATATATATATATATATATATATATATATATATAAGGTTCATATATATGAAAGAAAATAAATGAGATGGGAGCGCTAGTTGTGAAATGTTTTAATTATAAGGACATAATAAGTTGTTGATTTATTGTTAACCCTGCTTTAAAAAATTATTCGCCGTAGAGGCTGCATTATATTATTATTAAATTTTGGAGTCATTGAGGATATATATATATACAAAGAATAAAAAGCTGAGAGGCATGACACGTCGTATTACTTGCACACAGGTTGTCAAAACACAATTGCAATACATATATATTTGAGGCAACAACCAATAAATTCACTCAACATTTATAGCTGGGGGGGAGGGTCTCTCTCATAATATAATCTAAATATAATAGTTTTAGGCTGACTAAATATAATGTTGTCGGTCTTAGTTGGAAATTGTTGCCTTGCTTGCTTGACTCGGCAATCCATCAAGGCCTCAATTATTGCCATGAGAATCAACCTTTGATACGTGTTATTATCTCAGAACAAGTCGTATGACATTCGGTTCATCGAGCATATCTTATTTGGTATTTGGTAAGTTGTCTATGTATACATGGTTTTAAGAGTAGAAATCTGTTGACCATTAAGATGAAATTTAATGCATTGATGATTTACTATTATTGTCGTTTCTATTGAGATTGATGGCACATTTAATTACCTTTCGACATTACATTTTCAACATTATGAATTGGATTTATTGGCCTAATGACATTGCTAGGTTAGGTGGACTCTATTACTGAATCTTTCATCTGTCCGGTTTCTACTTTGTTGGGCCTTGGTACTGAACTCCCCATCAATATGAATATCAAAGTATAGACATGGCACCGAACCGGGCCTCAGTGTCGCTCGGCCCCGCCCACCACCAGGCTCCCCGACTGCCTGGCCCACCTGTGGCCCAAGGAATGGGCCTGATTCGCTTAGTGGGTCGGATTGGGCCCATGCCTGCCTGCCTCGAGCCCACCCAATATTTGGTGGGTATTCCTGGCCCAGCCCTGGCTCGAGGCCTTAGGCTCCCCATTAACGCAGACCGCTTCATATAACCCGCACTACATTACTACCGTAATTAATTCATTCTTTCTGTTATAAACGCTGCATCGCTCCATCTAAACGGTACCACGCTTATGTTATAAAAGCCGTTGTAATCATTCCACACACCAAATATATCACAACATTCACAACATATCAAACACATCAACCATCGGTAGTCAACATATTAAAAACGCATTTGACAAACATAGTTAATAAGCAACAATTAAGAATACAAACATTGTTCAAACTTCAATCTATTTATAATAATCTAAACTTAAAAAACCAACAAGTTCAAACATAACACGAACGTAACTGCTCAAACATCAAAAGTTATAACAAAAACATCGTCTAAACTTCAAACACTATAACATCATACATATGAATATACATTCGCCCACAGCTTTCAATGGCCATTCTTCAACGATCATGTCGGGCATCATCAAGAGGCCCAGCGGGAGTGAGCGGGGCATCATTGAGTCTCACTTAGAGCCAGGAAAATGTTGTGTGACCAATCAGCCTGATATCCCACCATTTTAATATATCAAAAGGATTTTTATCATTATATTGACTCAATTCAAAGTTAGTAGTTAAATACGAAAGTTAACTCATTAGTGTCTTTGGTGGAGCCATTGGATTAGTTTCACCTTTAATAATTGTAAAGCATTTGCCACTTCAGATTTTAACTCCCAAGGACACATTAAAAGCTCAGACACTTGAGGTACCTGGCCTTACTGGATGAATATCGCTATACATGTTAAGTACATATACGCTTCAATTCCATCTTTCCATTTAGCGAACATCAAAACTCTTACGGACAGTAAGACTAAAGCTTCATAATAATGCATTTCCTCACATAAATTAAAATGACTTAATTTAGCGTTAAATCCAAGATTATACCACTGCATATGCATGTGGTATAGGATGAAAATATTTTAAAAAATTATCTTCCATATTCGAACTATGATTTTAAATAATATAAATCCATCTCTATGTTTAGTCATATGAATGGAAAGATTAACGACACATTCTAGCAAGATGAATATTTGGTTCATATTGTGTTGAAAAATTAAAGATAATCTTTAAGTTTCTCTTAAACTTACAATTCAACAATATTTTCAATTATTATACGTTAGAAAATGAACATAATATTCACCAATCTTATATTACATCTCAAAAATAGTTTGATTTCCTCCTTATACATATATATAAATCTAACTAGTAGATTGTAAGTTTCAGTTCCATCTAGTATCACAATCCAAAAATTAATTTTTTAAACTTCTTACCTAAGCCTCAAATCTCAATTTTTATATTCATATCTTCTTACCCAAATACCATTAACAACAAAAATTAAACGCCTTTGGCTAAATTGGTAAAGAAACTCATCTCAAACAACTTTTATTCCATATTTAGCAACTAATCAAGGACGGATATAAACATCTAACATGAAAAGTTAATTAAAATCCGATGTTTAATAGGCATCTTTAATTTTTCACCAAACAAGATATGACGCATTATCAAATGAAATCAAGAATCCGGCCTCAAACATTTGTAATCATTGGGCACATACGAGTATATCTTCCGAAATTTGAATATTGTTATGTTTAGCACCGATCTAAAAATATATAATTCTCATTTATAAGACTCAATCTTGATCAATCCAATATTACGTTACACACATTATATCAAAAATCCAAAAAAGACACAATATCACTAGTCAAACACATTTTATAAGTCAAATTCATAAGAGCTACCTAGAAGATCTCTTTCATTTTTAAAATACTTAAAAGCATATTGCAGTACATCGGGGATATGTATTGCTCAGGATTAACAACATCAATCCATTTAAAAAGTTTTGTCGGTTGGGCGATCAATAGCCTCAGAGTACCACCCTCCCCACCGCTATCTTTAGTGATCTTATGACCACCTAAATGTCAAGAAAGATGACCGGTTCCCTTACCCCAATCTGGGCTTCCATGATAGAGTACTCTTACAATTTAAACAAGTTGTCGTTTGCTTTTCACGGTCTCCATGAAAATATTTCCAAATCCATGAAGTTTTTTTCCTTTCATTAGTAGCATTCGTAGCACTAGATTGAGAGTTAATAACTTGTAGTTCATCCATACGATTATCATCCTCTAAATTAACATAATCATTAGACATACTAGCACTATCACTTTGAACATTTTTACCAAGATTACATTTTGATGCCATTAATTTAGAAGAACAAATATCACAATTTATAGAAAGTTGATAGATAATAATCCGAACCGAAATGGAAAAACAGAAGATTGTCGGGATCTAACCTAACAAAGTTCTCAATAACTTGAAAAAAGAATCTAGACTTCAAAACCAAACAAGCATTGAATATCAGAAATTGCTTAGAAAGTGATTGTTGTCAGCTTTTGAGATTGCTTAAGTTAGTTCATCGCGTAGCTGTAGTTAAATCTAAGTGGTGTGTTGCTCCCTTTATAGAGAGCTTTTCATCGCGAAATATGAAAACGGCGATGGTAATATAGGACCAAACGTGGTACCGCTTAGATGAAACGGTACCACTTTAGGTACAATTATATCCGCTTGAACAAACGGTACCGCCTCAATCAAACGGTACCAAGATCATCAAGTACAATTTCATAAAAGTATCTGCTGTCAGCTTTGACTTAAACGCAACACGCCCCGACGCAAAATTTATACGAAGAAAGGCCAACATTTAACGCTGCACTAATACTCCATCCAAACGGCATTTAGTTGTGAAATGCTAACTATCCGTTATAAATTATCGGGTACCGTCAGATTAAAAAGGTATACCGCTTGTATAAAAATGTGTAAATATTTTTCTTGATCTGGCAATAGACAATTTTTCATGTTTAATAATCACAATTCACAAGTTCACAAATATAAGTATCAACTAATAACAAGTTCACAAATCACAAGTTTACTATGCTCAAGAGAGAAATTCCGTATAAGGCTATAAGCAGATTCTTCAAGGTTATCATAGATCCAAAAGCCGAAAAACGTTACTCCCCGCCTTGCTCAAGTGTCAACTTTTTTGCAAAGCGCGATCAGTTTCAAATTACATTTACTCTAGTCAGAGGACGTGAAATCGAAATGGAAGGTTCGGAGATGGTGACGAACACACCATCAGATACTTCACTTGACGGGGCGGTCTAATTTGTCAAGATAATACAAACCCAACCGTCATGACGAAACTTTCAAGTCCCGAAAGGACCGAACGTAATCATTGTATTGTATTCGTTGTCCGTTTGTACGGTATGAATGGTTGTGAGAAAATACCTATATCTTAAACTAGCCATTTGAAGTATTAATAAAAAGTTATTTCATTTGAAATATTATTTGTTCAATTTTAAACAAATTTGTTGGTTCAAACGGGTAATAATCGTTAAATTCCAACGTGGAAAATTGCTTATGCAAAAAAAAATTATAATAAGTTAAATCGCTTAAAATCAAACGTACCACGCTGGCCCCCCGATGATTTAATCCCTCGAACCTAACGGGGCCTGCGATTCTTTAACGGACCGCCTCGCCCTGCCCGGTTAACGGGCTTTGGGGCACGCCGAACGGTTACAGTGGTCGCCCTGCCCGCTTGTCACGCTTAAAGTATACAACCCGAAAATTCGAGTAGTTTACCTTTAGCTCACAATTTACAAACTCATAAACAAGTGGGATTCGAGTAAAATATATTGTTTGATATTCAACCCCTAATTATTGCTACTTTATGCATATTTTTATGTACCGATTAACCGGATAAACAGTTACTATTTATATCCGACCAAAAAATCCGACTCCATATACATTCAATTGAAATAATATTGTAAATATCTAATTCGATAAAGCGTCTTATTTGAAACCCGACTCAGCTCTAACCAAATCTGGATTGATTGGTTGAAGGTTCATCCCCCATAACTTATTTTGTTGTGTAAACCCACAACATATATAGGCAAACAAGGTGTATTATCCAATGCACAAAATGACAAAACCTTTCTAAAAGATTCCATTGGATTTTATAATGGAATATTTGTTTCAAAAAACCCAAATCCCAAAGATTAATTTAATCACCGGATAAAACAAAAGTTGTAATTACACAACAGTCGTCCCAAGTCAAATTAAAGCCACAAATAAATCAAAAAATAGAAGTAATAAGCATTTTAATTTAATAGTGATAATGTATCATTTTGAATTTTGATTTATAATGATACGACGTTGTATTTCGATTTTCAATAACGATATCAGAAGACTTTATTTTCGAGTATCGAGCATTATTACTATCAGAATCAAAGTTACAAACTATCATAAGGCCATTTGCAATCCAAACGCCATATTGTAAGTTATTATCACAAATCCAAGACTACGTTGGCCATCATCTGGCATCAAAGCCAAGAACTTCAGACGACTAACTAAAATATCGTTGTAATCCACTTAATAATAATATACTCAATAATTTTAGTTTTAATTTGGTTTCATGTAATTACGCGCTTCATCTAATAGTCCCATGTTGTAATGTTTTTTATTAATATAAATGAATTATTTATATAAAAAAAATTTAGTTATATTATAAAATGTTTCAATAATATAATATTATGAACATATTTATACACCAGACATAAACGTAGTACTACTTTTGAGGCTTGTTCTGTTTTTCCCTTTCTTGGTTTAGTTTATCTGTTTATCTTTCTAGTAGTTGAATTTCAGTTCAGATTCTTACCTGAACTGGAAACTGTTTTACTTTCGGCAGTTGGGTGTAGTATGGGCTGTTCATTATTTTGATATTACTGTACAGTGTTTGTTAAACTCTGTAAATTTATTACTTCTCTATATATAATTATTTTGCATTTTAGGTGTTCTTAAGATTGAGATTGGTTTCCTTTTTGGTTGTTTTTATTATTTGTAGATGTTAAGCTTATATGTGCAAGAAAATGTTTGTTCTTAGCTGATTCTTGATTGTTTAGTAAAGAAAGATTGCAGCTTTGTAGTTGTTTTCTCCTTTTTGGATCATTTTACTTGGTTGGTTATAGAATCATGTGAATATTTTGCTACCTTTAATTGTAGAATCATGAAATAAATCGAAATGGCTCGTGATACTACCTATGCTTCTTATATATAGTGAGGAATATGTTTGCACTTTGCTCTCGGGTCAATTTAAAAACAGCCTCCTTGTTGTTACAGGGAAGTCTGTGTAGTATGTGACCCCCTTACCCCATTTAGGCGGGTGACTCTTTAGAGGCATTGGGGCATGTTGATGTTGAATCGTAAAATTTTGTTTATTGATTATTCAAGAATTGTCTAGTCGAAGTGCTGAGTACTTAGGGTAGAAGCTTGAGTTGTTTGTCGCTCTTTTGTGATGTTTGAATTATGTTTTGGATAACTGTTGTGTTATTTAATCAGGGGAGAGCTTGGTTTTCTTGAAATTCGGGCTTGATTAAACTGAGCTCAAATTTCATTTTAGGTTTTGTGCAATGTACCAAGTTGGCAATGTTTCTGCTTTGAACTCGAGGGGACAAGATAATGTTTTTAAACTTTCAAGCTCAAAACGTTGGGGGAAATGCGGGTGTGAACTTGGCGCAAGGCAACCAAGCCTTTTATCTTTTGTTGGAAGTGATTCTATGGGTCACAAATTGAAGATTCCAGCTGCAACAGTCATGGCAAGACCAAGGAAGGATATGTCTCCCTTAAAGGTCGAAGCTTCAAGTTTTGAATGATGATCTGGTGATTGGGAAGTCTAATGTATGCTAATGCGTTTTATACTTATTGATGCAGGTCGTGTGCATTGATTATCCCAGACCGGAACTTGAAAATACAACTAATTTTTTGGAGGCTGCTGCTTTTTCTGCATCTTTCCGTACTTCGCCTCCAACTAAACCATTAGACATTGTTATAGCTGGTGCAGGTACTGTCATTCCTGTGTTAGGACTGCACCTTTATTACTACTTCTATGTAATGCACTCGGAATGTTGAGATGTAGATGTAACATAGATTAATATGGAATTATAAGCCTTATACACTAGTTGCTCTCATGACATGATATGTACGTTGCCCATGAAGGATTCCTAATTGGTTAGTCGTACCCCAAGACTTCTGAATTTTTTAATTCAAGTCTAAGAAATACAAATGGGATATATTATATGATTTACCCTTTTTATATGTTCTAAGCATGAACACTGTCTTGTTTTGCCTCATGATCTCTATTGTAGATAAAAAATGTGAATATATATCTTAAGTATTGTCAAAACTCAAAAAGACATCGTTAGAGGTCTTAAATTATGATGCCATAATGGTTCTTTTATTTAATTGTCCACAGGTTTGGCCGGTTTATCTACTGCAAAATATTTGGCGGATGCAGGTCATAGGCCTATATTGCTGGAAGCAAGGGATGTCCTGGGTGGAAAGGTTTGTCTCCTAGCTGTTTGAAGATATGATTGATCTAACTGATAGGTTGCCTGCTATCACTTATGGCTTACATGAGGAGATAGTAAGATATCAAAGAAATTATCTAGTTTTTTATCTCATATTTTAAGAGACTAAATGAATGTTATTATGCATTTTATTAGAACATGTTTGACTACATTTTAGTTAATGGAAATATGCATTTGTCTTTACAAAGTGTCTACTGTCTTATGGCTTACATGCCTTCCATGAATGTCATTATGCATTAATGTTCCAAGTTCCAACTTCCATGGGGCTAGTTTGTGATCTCATATCAAAGAGAGGAAATGAGTGTTATTATGTATTTTACTGAAACATCCTTTCTTACTTTTTTCAGCATTAAGGTATTTGCATTTTTCTTTTGAAAATTGTCTACTGTGGTTCAAAGTTTTCTTCATTGAAATTATTCTGTCTGAATTTAGGTTGCTGCCTGGAAAGATGATGATGGTGACTGGTATGAAACTGGCCTACATATATTTTGTAAGTTAAATTTACACTGCTGGAATTTGTCGATAGTGCTAATTTGGGGTGCTGTGGCTTTATCCTTTTAAAGTTATGCTAATAATTTGGTGCACTAGTTAAATCTTGCAGGCTATATCATTGTTCATATCCATTTCCGATTCTGAACTTTACTGTTCATGTCTTATAGTTTCACTTCTTCTGTATCAGTTGAGTCACAACTCATGAAACTGATCTTAATTATAAATTTTTATTTAAAGTTGGGGCATACCCAAATGTTCAGAATCTCTTTGGAGAACTAGGTATTAATGATCGGTTGCAATGGAAGGAGCATTCTATGACATTTGCAATGCCATCCAAGCCAGGGGAGTTCAGTCGATTTGATTTTCCTGAAGTTCTTCCTGCGCCACTGAATGGTGAACTTTTAACATTTACTTTTAGTATATAATATTAGGCAGACAAAATGTTCTCTTTTAACTAAATGTTTCTATGATAGGATTTTCTTCAGTTTTTTGCTTTTCATTTTATCATTAAAAGTATCCAAACTTCTTCCATCCCAAACTTATTTGGGAGGTTGATTTTTCTACAAATTTTAAGAAAAATGAAAAATACTACTCCGTATTATTTTCTTACACTCTCTTTCCCTCCTCTTTTAAGTCTCACAATTTATTTGAAATTTCTCAAAAAGGAAAATATCTAAAAGAAAATGAAATGGAGGGAGTATTATGTTTCTTACATGGATTTGTTACAACAATATTCTTGAAATCTGAGACACAATTTAGTTATTTGGTATCAAGACAAAAATCTGAACTCTTCAATATCAGTGTTGACTCAATTAATAATTTAATATAATGGTATACGGTCTCTATATTTGTATTTCCATCATTAGGATTTATATGCACTCTCTAGCCTTGCATGTGGAACCTCACATTTGCCTCGTACTCAGGAATATGGGCCATCTTAAAGAACAATGAAATGCTTACTTGGACAGAGAAGGTCAAGTTTGCTATTGGACTCTTGCCAGCAATTCTTGGTGGACAGCAATATGTGGAAGCGCAGGATGGAATTACTGTCAAAGACTGGATGAAAAAGCAAGTATGAACTTACTTTTTTATCATCTAGAAGGTTTCATAGTTTATAGACCAAATGATGGCAAGTTGGTCAATGGTCAGCATAACGAAACTGTGCTAAATGCTTTCACGTACTGTAGGCATATATACTTTCGCTTATTTGATTTCTAAAAATTCCCTTGGGATAAATGCTACATCTAATCACAGGGTGTACCAGATCGAGTTACTGACGAGGTGTTTATTGCCATGTCGAAGGCTCTGAATTTCATAAACCCTGATGAACTTTCAATGCAGTGTATTTTGATAGCTTTGAACCGGTTTCTCCAGGTAAATTTTATTGTTCTCTCCTTCTTGCCTTTCATTTCTCTTGTAGTCTTGTATTCACCCGCACTGCTGTGACCTACCCATGTTTCTTTATTCTATATCTTTCGGAGTGAAAGCTTCAGTAATCTTACATTTATTCATTCTTGCCACTTGTGAATGGATAAACATGTATTATAACATGTTGGTCAGTTGGTGGTAAATTAATTAAATTTATCCCTGTGCCCTAGTTCAATGAGTTCTTATTTCTATGGAATAAAATCAAGTTGAGTGCACGTCTTTCGTAATTTGTAGGATATAGAGTTCATTATCTTCATGTGGTAAATGCAAATAGAATACCTCATAAATATTATAGTATAGGATCTAACTAAATCCCATTAAGTAATGAATATGGGATGCAGATCATGTATATGCATTCGGAATCCTCTCTTTCTTGTACTATGCAACTCTAGTTTTCCATCCACGTGAAAGATGAAAGGAACTGCCTTTATTATGATTTGAAGGTGACCCATTAAGTTTTGCTGATTTTGGCAGGAAAAGCATGGGTCGAAGATGGCTTTCTTAGATGGTAATCCTCCGGAGAGGCTTTGCATGCCAATTGTTGACCACATCCAATCACGTGGTGGTGAAGTTCGCTTAAACTCTCGGATTAAAAGAATTGAGTTGAATGAAAATGGAACTGTGAATAGTTTTTTGCTTACTAATGGATCTGTGGTTCAAGGAGACGCCTTTGTGTTTGCTACTCCTGGTAAAATGTTCATCCACCCTAGCCTCTTATAGTTTGTCCATTTCCTTTTTCTTGGATAACCCATTGCCCTTGGTTTGTCGTAATTCAAATAGTTGATATCCTGAAACTTCTTTTGCCCAACGAGTGGAAAGACATCCCATATTTCACGAAGCTGGAGAAGCTAGTGGGAGTTCCTGTCATTAATGTTCACATATGGTATGTAAATTGTCCCACCCCAGCTGCAAGTATAAAATATTCAATTAGAAAAAGTTGGTCATCCTCATAAAAGGTTTGTAGGGAAAAACTTCTACTATTGCTCGAGAGAGGTTAATTGAGGAAACAAATTTTGCTCTGTTTAATCGCTTTGGGAATACATGTTTTGTTTTCGTCTTGAAGTGACTATCACGACTATCCCTTGTTTCATAAAACCTTGGAAGGCTTTTTTGCTTTCTTGCAGCTAAACCGAGTCAACAATATTTTTCTCTTAAAAGTAGTATACTGTTTCAGCGGGTGTATACATGATAGTTCAAGTAATGATTGAAACAATTATTTCACTTGCAGGTTTGACAGGAAACTGAAAAACACATCTGATCAGCTTCTGTTTAGCAGGTATCACTAACACATCTTGTTAATATCTTAATCAATTTTGGTTTATTTTCGATATATGCATTTATAAGCTTAGTGCACTGTCGAGAGAAAATGATGTGCATTATCTTCCATTTTCGCTTGCTTGTTCTCTGTTTGCACATTAACTTGTTTTACAGTGTAAATTTGGAGTAACTGCCTTAATTTGGAGCAAGTTTTTAAAATATATATATATATATATATATATACAGGCATATATATATTAAATGGGATTAATTTGTTTATACGATTTCTACCGAAATCATTTTGCGATTTTTCTCATGCAGGAGTCCTCTCCTAAGTGTGTATGCTGACATGTCAGTGACTTGTAAGGTATTGTTGTTTTTTTCTAGCTTACTGCTATAGTTATGTGTCTAATGATTCACCCCTTTTGGACCAAATAAAAATGATGACAACCCAACCCTCAGTCTGTTTGAACCCCCCCCAATCCCGATTTGTTATTATATTTGAGTAGAGAAACTTGTCCCCTTTATATTCTGTTTTACCTCAACCCTAGTAATTTGATATCACTGTCGTCTTTTTGTGTCCTTTTTTCAATGCTCTCTTGTTTACATATGTATATCTCTGCAGGAATATTACAGTCCGGATAAGTCTATGTTGGAATTGGTTTTTGCACCTGCAGAAGAATGGATTTCATGCAGTGATGCAGAAATCATTGATGCTACAATGAAAGAGCTGGCAAAACTCTTCCCTGATGAAATTGCTGCAGATCAGAGCAAAGCAAATATATTGAAGTATCATGTAGTCAAGACTCCGAGGTTAGACATTGTCTATCAATCCACCACAATCTGTAATATGGAGACTCCCTCATCCATATTAATGCCATTCTTATTGTAGTGCTCCCTAAACTTGCAACGTTCTTTGTCTAGCCAATTGAATTTGACCTACCCATTGAAATTTTACTTTATTTTATAAAATTTTAATCCTAATCGGAGTTTCGTATGTAGGTCCGTGTATAAAACTGTACCAGGCACAGAGCCTTGTCGACCTTTGCAAAAGTCTCCAATAGAAGGGTTTTACTTAGCTGGCGATTACACAAAGCAGAAGTATTTGGCTTCTATGGAAGGAGCAGTTCTATCAGGGAAGCTTTGTGCAAGGTCAATTGTACAGGTAATTTCATGTCCCGTGTAATTGCATGTCAAGAATATGCTTTGTACAAGCAAATTTCATGAGTTTTTACAATAGTCATCTTGGAGGCTTTTGGTTAGATTGTCAAAAGCCATTTGTCAACATAAAATTATGAAGAATTAGTTATTCTGAGTCCCTCTATTCTAACATTTCAAGTTTATAAAACTCATTGTAGCATTTTCATTTCTCAGGATTATGAGTTACTTCTTGCTCGGGGACAGAAAAAGCTTGCCGAGGCTAGCGTGGTATAAGAATGATAGGCAACGTCACTCACACTCAGCACTGCAACAGTGAAAAGCGGTGCACGAGGCTGATAGATAATTACTGCACACAGAAAAAAAACTGAGAGCAAAAAAGAACAAGGCATAAGCCCCTTCAAGCCTTTTTGGCTAAAACAGTAAACATTGTTGTTGTATATCACAATATCTTATCCAAGAAGTTATTATTTAAATGTAAATTATGTATGGTTCCTCTTTTCTAATCCTCTTCATTCACCAAAAACAAAAAACAAAAAACAAAAATTCTTCTTTCTGAGCATGATGTTCAGTAATGGAGCTTGAATAATTCGGCATAAGGGTTAATTGCATATCGCCTTTAGGTGTTGCAACGCCATTGGTGAAGATATATAAAGATTTCAAGAAACATATTAACTTGAGCTACTCTTAAAGAAGCAACTCTTTGAGCAGATCAAATTTCCAAAGAAGTTCTTTATCTAGTAATTGAAAGATTGGTAATGCATTAAAACCAAATGTGAATGAAGAAATCCAATTGGACTTGCATTAAGTACAATACAATTGTAGTTAAAGAATAAGGAAGTGTACAAGGATTACATTCACCAATTCAGAAGCCCCACATTTGAAGAGTACAAGAGTACTATAAATTCCTTCTAGCTAATTAAGCACCAACAAAATCAGCCTTTATACAATAGGATCACAAGTATGGTTAGAGTATATGTTACATGACGAGTGCTTTCTCCGTTCCTAGTAGGGCGTGTTCTTGAGCAAGGAGAGCTTTTGCAGGCAATCTGAAATTCCTATGTTTGATCCAAGATTTATCCTAACTGAAGCTCCACACAAAATCGAGCAGTCTGGTTGACTATCAAATGTACTTTTGTTCAGGAATCAAACTTTCTCCTTAACAAAGTATGCATGACCAACAGTGTCCATTGATCCTTAACTATCATCTGCACCATATTACAGGTCAAGAATACCAATGTCAGTGGAGAGATACTACATGCGAATGTAAATGAACCTTTCCGTTATAACATGGTGGTGTGAATAATGACCATTTCTTAGTAAATACGGGGTACATCATTAAATTTTACAAATCAGATGAGAACATCATGATATAACGTTAATAGTTTTTTATTTCATCCCATGACCAGAACATCCTGGATCGATTCTCAATGGCTGCTTGCTCACATTGCTCAAATGATAAAGAAGAATATGAATGCAATCTTTTGTTATCGGTCGTGTTAAATAATTTACTTTCGCAATTATCTTAAATGATGACTTACCATTGGAGGGATCAACATGGACGAAGAAACTTGCAGCAACAATGAGATAACACAAAACGAGCATCAAACCTTTAAAATAGTTTGACGTTCCTTCCTGCGACAATCAGAAAAATTGTAATATTTTATGCCCCTAAAGTGCAGATGCATATATAAAGGCTAATATTTCAAATGATTGCTAAAACAACATATAAGTATGTAATGCACTAATGCCTCATCCCCAAACCTCAAAAAAGAGAAAATCCATATTTCCCAACATGAAGAGAGAAGATATACAGATGATAATACAAGTAGAACATAGAATGAAGAGAGCAAACCTGTAGCATAAATGCCACCACTAGTACAGTAATAAAAAGTGATGCTGTCTCAAAGAGCTGAAAATTCAAGTCCATAGGTTTTTCCATGATCCAACCAACAACAACACAAAATGGAATCTGCTTACATAAATAGTGCATAATTAGAAGCTCTATAATACTTGCATACTCTACTTTTGAACAACGTAAGTGTCAAGCATACATTTAAATGTAATTTTATATAGACAACTGCAACTGTTGAGATATTTCTTACAGAACTGGAATTCTAGCTAGACAATCAAGATGCAATAAAAGCACCTTACCACAAACATCGATATCTGAGTAGATGACCCTATTGCAACTCCAAGGGTGATATCCTGCAAGCAGATGCTATTAGCATAACAAGTTAACACCTAATCAACATTATGGTTGAAAGCATTCACACCAGATGCAATAAAACCAAAGCAAAACTCAAATATAAGATAGGTCAACGCTAAAAAAAATCTGAAAATGTGAAAGCGTATGGAAGGGGGGATGTAGATTCTACAGAGTCATATCTTTAAATATTCATCAAATTTTTAGGCCAAACCTTGGTCAGGGTCATATTTGTTCCTTCTTCAAACCACTTTTTGTACTTGGTAACTATTTTATAATTACTTTGGGTGTTGTGATTTGTATAGAATAAAATAGGGAATTTGGTTTTATGTAAAAATAAAAAAGTAACACCTATATTTGATAAAGTGACATAAGGAGTTAATTTTATCGGAATCTGGTGTGAATGCTCTTAGTACTTACAAGCTTGTCTTTCATTGCAAACATGATAGCACTCGCATGTTCTGCAGCATTGCCAACAATTGGAAGTAATATTACACTTATAAAAGCCACCGGCATGTTCATTGAATCAGAGGCTCCCTGAAAAGGTACAGGTGTCACTAGAGAGAAAATAAATTCATAAGTTAATGCAACATTTGTGGATTTAAACTTCCTAATTTCATTTGTTCATCGAAATTGCTATCAAGTGGGCATCCAATATAGACACAGAAAACTAGAAGCATTGGTTTAAGGGACTGTTGGCAACACAATATTGGAAAAAGTTAAGATGATACATGTAATCTAGACAATACAAAGTTTATATATTTCACTTCTTTCAGCTGAGTTTTGTTCTCATTTGCAAAATGATACACCAGTACTTGGATCGCATATAATAAGAATCAGAAAAATACAAACTCTGGAACAGTTATATGATCTGCAATTCCACATAAGGAAAGAGGTGATATACCTGTATAGCATCAACGAGATATCCAGACAATACAGAGATCCATATAGTCAAAATAGCAAGCCATCCAATGGATTCCCATTGAGTAATTTCAGGGACCTCTTCTTCATCAGTGTCTTCGGAACTATTTTCTTGCTCGTGCTGGGAAACCAGCAAAAAGTATATAAATGAATTACCTAATTTTCAGGACACAATGAATGGAAAGGTATATAATATATATATATGTGCCAACTCATACTCTTAAAAAACTTAAACCATATATTTCAATGCCTAGGCGCAGCAAATATTTTTGGAAACACGTAATACGATTAAAAATTTGCTTAAATTGAAAACTGAAAAGAGCAGCTGCCTGTAGGCTGTAATGCAATGATTAGGGTCCTACAGAAAGATATACCACTAGCATACAAGTTTAAATAGAGCTACTTACCCCTTCAATAGAACTGTACAGATTATTTTGAATTTTAAGCTGAAAGAAAAGATAGCTTGCATATGCGATGAGCATTATGCAGCTGCTAAATCTTGAAAGAGCCAGCTCTGATTTTCCAAAATGCACCTCGGAGTGTGTAAAGTGAAGAACTGCAGGAAACAGTATGCCCATGACAGCCATCAACAACAAGCCTGAGTTAAGCAAAGCAGATGCCTGAAAGATACCAGCTTAAATTAGTGTGTGCTAACCTGTATTGTCCAGACTCTTCTTAATGTCTATAATAGAATGCAGAGGAAAAAGATCAGGCTGAGTGTACCACCTTACTAAAGACCTGGACTTTTTGATGATGAACAACGCCACCACAAAAGAAAGCACACCCAAGAACTAATAGCATGTTTGATAAGATGGACCCAAGCAATGATTGCTGAACCACCCTGATCATATCACTCTTCAGGGCGTAGATAGAAATTATCATTTCCGTGGCATTGCCAAATGTAGCATTCAAAAGACCTCCAACTGCATTTCAAAGAAAAAAGAAAAAGGATGAGCCAAGAGCTTGACAGATACACTATTATCAATTAGTCAAACTGATAAGAACCATGTTTTAGAATTATCCTTCAATAAGCTATTTTTGATAAAAATAAGTACACTTCGGAGAAACAATTGATTAATTGGTCTAGGTCTGTTTTAGTCAAATCTATATTATGTTTCCCTTTTGTGATTAATAACTTGGGACAGTCATGTTCCAAGTTCTTATTGTAGTTTTCAAGAGAAATATATCACGAACTAAACTTTCAAAAGTAAGATTGGTATGATGCCCTCAATAGATAGATTTTACTTTTTAGATATTACAAGAACATCGAGGCCAGTTGGAAAGGATGGATAACTAAGCTACCTGTTGGTCCTGTGAAGAAGGCAAGCTGCCTGCAGTTAAGTAGCCAGTTAACAAGATTAGTTTCGTGGGTGTAGACTAGACAAGATACTAAAGAGGATTCAACTAGATAAAGAGACTTACTCAGTTGCATAACCCAGGCGCTCAGCCAAAGGTGCAATCCCCACGAGGCTGATGAGGAATACCCATCCCTTGAGAAAATATATAGAAAAGATCATACATATGTTCTAAATAATTACTCATCCATTACACACACCCAATGATTAAGAATTTCTAAACTTACATGGTTCCTGGTTGTGTAGTGTAGAACAATGGCAAGCGGGCCAAACGGAAGCAACACATTGATCTTTGCTTTAATAAGGACAACATATATACTTCTAAAAAGGTTGAATCTTTCCATCTTTCCAACCTCCCCCAATCTTGACATATTAGCATGTGGCGAGGCATGAGAAGTCTCGAAACTTAAGGGTTCAAATTTGTGTTCTTGTGGTGGGCTTAAAGGAATTTCTTCATCAGATTCAAGGTCTACCAACACCTCTGCAGTTCCCATTCTCGCAGACGACAATAAAATCCCTGATATTAACAGGAAAACAGTGAAACATAATACAGTTAATCAATAACTACAATACATCTAATTAACATTAACATGCCCCAATGCCTTTGAAAAGGCTACCGCCTAAGCGGGGATAGTATGCAGGCTTACTCTGTGATAACAAGGAGACTCTTTCAGAACAATACCTACAATACCAACAACATAACTATGCAAAGATCAAATAGTTGACCAAATTTACCTTAATGAACCAAATAAACCTTCCAATAATTTTACATCAATGCACCAGTGATATTGAACCACAAATCAAGGCCATGCAAATGCTGCAAAATACCAATCATCAATCATAATCAATCATCAAACATACAGGATCACAAATAAGCACCTTAAAAAAAATACTCTTTCTAACCCAAAAAGATTGTCAAGTTTTTTAACTCAAATATTTGTGTACATCTTGTTTAGTATTTGGATAAATACATATCAAAAGATAGTGTTTTTAACATAATTTACAACTAACATGCTAATTTAGACTCAAACCAAACTTATAGTATAAGTCAAATAATACAACAAAGTTTGCTAAAAAAAAATGATCATTCAAAATCAACAATCTTTTGGGATGTACAAATTATGTAACATCAATTTTTCATTAATGGGTATTAGTTAAAATCAATATTATGTTAGGGAAAAAAACATTAGCAAAAATCTAGGTAACCATAAGAGTAACTGAAAATGCAAAACCAATTCAACAAAGAGTCAATTTTAGTCATACCAGTTCTCATAACCATAAACTTAAGATTGTAAAATATATATAATGGACATAAAAAAATGTGATCTTTGTCCCAAAACAATTGTCCAATCTAGCAAAAAAACATTATACAAATATTTATATTAAGTTGGATAAAAATGGGATTTTTACCAAAAAAGAGATAATTCATTACTTGAAAGAAGTTGAATGGATGAAAGTTCCAAGAAATTATGATTCATAGAGTTGAAGAGATTATAGTTTAAGAATATTAAATTGTTATTTTAGACCTTCAATGCTTAATTACGAATATGCGATTTCCTTGGGCGAAATTTCGTTTCATAGACTTCAGGTGTTCAGAGTTTAAGGCTATTAAATTCTTCTATATATATACACGCTGACACGCTTAACGTAGACGCCCCGCACTGGCAATTCCATCACCACCCGAAGGGCGTTATTCGAGACAATAAACGATCCGCAGTTTCACCCCATACCAAAGATAGTCGCAGAATCCCCACAACACCGATAAGACGACTCGATTCAACAACAATTACTTGCCGGCCGCCGTAGATCGAACTCCACGCCGACGCCAGCAGGCGCACCCAGCGGCGATCCGATATCCGCCGAGATGTGCCTCGTGGACAATTTTCTATATATATGTAACGTCAATAACTAATAGTAGCTAGACATCGGTCGATATAATACGCAAATCACGTCAATAAATTACACTAGTCAACCAATTACGCGATGTACTGACCAAGCAAAGCGATTGCATTCATAACTCCGTCACATGCCTAGTTACTTCACCAACTTAAATTTATCCCTTTATAGGTGTAGCGTACATATGTTTTTTTTAATAAAGACTTATTAAAATAAAATTCAAAGCATACAAATCATCCCACTTGATTCCCTCACGCCTCAAACGACATATAGGATAAACTCGTATTGAAACACATAAACAAAGATAGATAGAAATCAAGCCCCACAAGACCAAGTCCAAGCGGCCAAACTGCCTCCAAAGTTCATTGTTAAACTCAGCTCCATGAAAGATTGCCGCAAGATCAGCAAATCCAAAGTTCGAGTCAAGCTGAGCCAAAGTGTAGCCAAGCTGCGAGTCAGCCAAACTAGTAAAGTCAACCTGGCCAAAGGGACCATGAAGGTCTTGAAGCCAGCGGGTGCCAACCCAAGTCAAGAGAGCCACAAACCGTTCACCTTCCACCCTTTCGTTTTCCAACCGTTCAACTCCCAACCGTTGGTCTTCCCATCGGTTCCCCAACCACCGGAGCAGCCGCGTAGAACCGCCACAACCTTGCCACACCACCACCAAATTCCACCGGACAACCACCCCTAACAAGGCCGGGACATCATTGGCAAAATATGGGAAATCATCAAACAATAAAAAACTTGAAAAATCGGCGAAGACCATCAAGCAAATGTCGCCTATTATCAAAATCAAACTTCAAGAACACCAAATTCACATTAAACTCGCCAAATTTCTTCAAGACCAAATCGCAAAAACCAATGTCTTGAACACGAAGAACAATGAGGGATCAATGGATTGAAGCACCACCAAGTCGAACCACCACATCCAACCAAGGCGCAACCAAAACATCAATAACCACCCAAGACTCCATGGAGGAAGATTTAACACCACTAAATTAGACCAAAACGAGAAGAACTGAAGGAAAAGGAGGGAGAAGTTGAAGAAACCACCAAAGTCCATGATATCACAAACCAACCTTCAAACTATCAAAATGGGCAGGTAAGCATCAATGAACAACCAAGCAGAGAACCCAACCATCACAAGACCTTCCACCCACCATCGGATCATGGTCAAAACCATCCATCTTCCAAAGCAAAACAACAAGGAAGCATGAAGATGAAAGGAGAGAAACCAAAAGGCCTACCCGGGAAAGAAGTGGGGTTCACGGCTAAACCATCAACCATCAAATCACTGGGGCGCAAAGTGGAAGATGAAGAAGCACGAGAAGCAAGCCTTGAGCAACCCATGGCGGTCGCAAGATCCCAACACTAATACCAACAAACCCCACCGGTTTGGTTCCAAAATGCTCCTTCATTATCTAAAAAGAAAAGCAACGAACGTGAGAAATCAGCATGTATGATTCAATCATACAAGCATGCTATGTAATTCAAGTCAAGGTTAAGCAAAGGAAGAGAAGGATTAAAAGGCCCAAGGAAAAGATGAACTTTTCTTGAGAGAGAATTTCATCTCTAACCTCCAATATTTTCGCCCATAACAAGCCTATCGAGGTAGAAAAATAGCAAATATAACATCACTAAATGGATATACGGGTTAAGTGAACGATAGTACTAGATGTTACATTGTTTTTAAAATGGATATATAACGTGTTTTAAAATGATATATATCTCGTTATGTGATATATTAATAATTACTTCTTCATTCCATTTATGATTTTTATTTTTCACAAAGTAAGTGTAAAAATATAAATGAGATCAAAATTAACTATTTTTTGTTACTAATTCATGTACAAGTATTCAATGAGTTCTATAAAAGAAGATATTTGTAACTGTTAAAAAAATTTTATTATTTGTAATGTATGCGCATCAATACAATAAAACCCCTTTCTGGGAAATCCTCTATCTAGGCACAATGAAAGTTTATTAAACGATTGAAGTCCCGACTATCGGCCTATCAGTTTCCTTAAACGCATTCTCAGATCAAGCCAAATAATCGGATCGGATTTGACTCTATATAGTCTGACTTGACTTCAGCTTCGAGTCTTGATTTGGATCCCTATTTGTGGTTGAATTTGTGCTGATTTTGTGTCTCTGACCGCCTTATGTGATCATGTCGACTTTAATTAAGCTTGCATCACAGATGATCCCAAGCCGATTTGGATTTTGTGCCCAATTTGGATGCTGTAGATCGACAGAAATGGGATCAATATGATTCTAGGACTAGATAGAAGACTTGGAGTCTTTGGACTTGATCTTGACTTAGAGATATCTGAAGCCTGGGAACCCTTAACAACAGATACCAAGATGGTTGTCAGACTCGATCTTTAGCTCTTTATTACGAGTCGAGACTCAAACTCGATTTGGCTATATGTTCAAGCAGTTGTGGTCTTAGCAGCTTGGATCTTGGTACAAATTAGAGGAGTCTGTGTAAGCTACTAAATTATTCCTCGATATTCAAAGTGCCATCCGTGGATATGCTTTTACTATCAAGAGGATGCCTAGCACTAATTCGTTTTCTCCGGTCAGATGCATAAGGTCCATACAACTTATATCTAGCCTATGATTTACTACAGGCATTTATAGCTTAATTCGTAGTTTTATTTGGATTTGCGAGATCCGACTATCGATTCTCATCAGCTTTTGGCCTTGATCTTGAAATTACCAAGCAGCAAGCAATTCAACCTCACCTAGTTCGGGCACTTATTCTCGTCCGGGGTTGAAGATTTTTATGTTCTTCACTCATTTTTAATTCTTATGCAACTATTTGTTTTATAGCTTGAAGATTTGGAGGTTTTTGTCCCGAATAGTTAACAATCTTCGCATTTTCTATGAAAAATACCTTCCGGGTCGTTTTTACGCTAAATTCTCCTCGTGGAGCTTTTTGTTGTATTTATTTGTGTGTTTCAAGATGATTATTTGACCATTGGGGGTATTTATAGGCTGGCTTCCTTCCGATTGGTCGATCCATTATCACCGGATTTTGATCTTAACCGTTGAATTTGAGGCAACATTCTGAAGCCTGATTTATAAATTACTTTTGTCTCCACTCCAAGCATAATAGGCGCCTATTTCATGAATCAAGAAGGTTCGAGATTATTTTCTAGGTCAAATGCATTTTCATATCGGGCTACAACTCTTGGAGTGTTCGCTTTTAAAACCCTCGCTCTTTCTGTAGTCTTTATTTTAAACCTCGGCTTTCCTCAGAATTCCATTTCTCTGTGCCAACAGCGTAAATTGATGCAATAAATTTGGGGATTTTTGAGCCCTACTTTCGATTGACATTTAATTCGGGACCATTTTCTCGGGAACCCTCGTTTGAGTTAAAAAATTTGTGTTAATTAATGTATAAAACCTTAATTTTGACTTTAATTTAATTTCGGGAGCTTAATTCCCGGAAACCCTTATTATTCCATACGTGTTTAATTTTTATTAGGCTCGAAGTTGAACCCTAATTGCCAATGGCACTGTGTATCACTTTTCTTTAATTGATTTCACTGATTAAAATAAATCTATTTTTATTAAATTTATTTAATAAATTTCGACTGTCTACAATATTTACCTATTATATAATGCGCCATAATTTTAACGGTGCATAATAATATTCATTATATACTTCTGATTTAATACTATATATACTATTCTTCATGAGCAAAATATGTTGTCTATTTAAATAATTATCGATCAAATGTGTTGTCAAACAAATATGAATTGATTTTTCCTTTTTCTAGTTTTTTAAAAAATCATATAAATATTTGCATATTAGTGTTTTGTATGTGCATTACAGTGTGAATATCTTATGTGATATGATGAATTCTATGAGAGTAAATTTATCAAAGATATGTTGATACGCTCAATGAAGTGGCGCCGCATCTAAGCAATTCATCACCAATGCGGAGAGGTTATCACAGATGTGTCTCAGACGGGTCCATAACCACCTCATACACAACGCCCAAGATAATCGTAACCCGCAAAATGAATTGATGTATTAATGAGAATGATGGCTGAGACTTGCATGATATATTAACCTAATAAATGCAAATAATATGCCAATCTTCATGTTAGAAGAAAGACAATTCAAATGCAATTTCATAACTATATTTGAAAACTTAGTACGAAGGTGACATACCATCTAACATGCCCACAACTCACTCTTCCTTCAATTATTGACATTTGAGTATTAATGGAGATATTAAAATATGAATAGACATGCAATGACTATAGACATTGGAGGATTTAGGGCGCATGAAAAGTATTCGTCTTTCATAAAAATTTAAAAATAAATTTTTATTATTAAAAAAATGGATTATTATTTATTTATATAAAAATTAAATTGTTCATCCCTAAATTTGTATATTTTTCTTTATTTCCATAAAATTAATTTATTCTACTTCATATAAAATTTCTAATTTCGCTATTAACTATAGGCTCCGTCCATTCATTCAAATCTTTCTTCTCCATTTAGTAAAATCGAATTAAAGTCGTACCAATTGATTGTAGCCCACTTCGTAATTCATTCTTATCCTAAATTTGAAGAAAAATTATGAAAATCTTCACCAATGTTATTGTTTTGACCAGTCCGGATAGGGTTTAAGTTCACGACCGACACCAACATCAATGGACCTTAAACTAGTAGCATTAGCAAATACTTGAAAATTATAGTGTTGTTAACGATTCGGATTCAAGCAAGTATTAAAGTGATCGAACTTGACTATATATATCATATATCGAATAATATTAGATCTACATTGTTAGGTGGTAGTAGTGGGGGTTTTGCCGATTGTAATGTTACCTAATTCACTAATAATAGTCTTAATTGAGCGATTTGTTAATAAAAACCAGTAATAAACTAGTACAATATTTTTTAAAAGAACTTGCATTTTCAGTTCTCTTTTGAGAGCTATGGGCAAACATGTTTTCTAAAAGATGCCTATGTTTTTATCATATTATTTATTTTGTCATTGATGGATTTATTTCACAAGTTTGGTCTCAAAAGATTGGAGAAGACAATTAGATGAAGTCGTGGAACGAATTTATGGCCGTTTTATATTCCCAATCAATATCAGATGTTTTTTTTAATTTGCTTGATGTCATGTAACAATTAGAATACTTTTAATTCGATGAATTGTAATATATCTAGCGCTGCTAGCGATGAACTTGATGTTTGTAGCTCATAAATCAAATTATGAAATGCATTATTTATAAAAAAAAAAAAAACTATAAAGTATACTCGAATTTGTGTTCCTTAGTTGACTAGCATTGCTTGAGATATATTTTTTCGGTCATACTCATTTCAGTACTAGTATGAGCATGCATATAAACTATTATTGTAAGTTAAGGACATTTATAGTTATTCATTTAACTATGAGAACAAGTCATACCTATTTTATTATACTTTATATATTGATGTATAAGTTATACTCATCTATATGATTCCATTATTTTGCCAATCACAATCCCATGAAAAGAAATGCCAAGAAATTTCATATTTTCACCATATCACTATCACTAATATATATAAAAATGTAAATAAGGATTGTTTTTCTTCCGTTTCTTTCCTTTTCACAGTATTAATGATTAAATTGTCATTCTCTCTAAAACTTAGGTAAAAATATAGTTTGATGAAATATATTATAAAAAGAATACTAATACTTCTATTAAATTAATATTTAACATAATTTTCTTCATATATATCATATTTAACCGATATTAATTATTAAATTCTTTCTTTTCACATAGAAAACATTACCATAAAAGAAAATAATCCAAAGTTGACAACATTAGTACTATATATCAAGAGATGTATATTATCAATAAATTTGTGCATGTATATATTTGTACTGTAATATGGGACTTGAGATTTGAAAGACTTCAATTTAAAAGAAATTGGATTTCATAGTGTAATTATAAATTATTTTATACTAAATATAGAACTTGATACCGCCAACAATAAAAAATCTTCTATTTAAATAAGTTTAGAGTTTTGAATCCTCTCGATATTTGTTCAAAATTCGTCAGTATAATTAGGAATGATTTTCATTAACATATTATGTCAGTAGATCTTCTAGTCCCTGCAAATATGGCGATAATGTTCTACACTTTCTATTCTTCACAAAACCAAAATCACTCACCACCAACACTAAACCACCATCATCCAATTCGCCACTCCCACCAATTTATGAACTCTGAACCCCCCAATTGTATTGTATTTGAGGAACTCCACCCCTCCCACAATTTCCAACTTTTGCTAAAATCGAAACTCTACTCCCTACCCCTACCCCTAATATTTTTTTTTGTTGAAATTAAATTGCAAAAACAAACAAAGTGGAGGAGGGTCATGATTTGTAGGGGGGAGTCATGGATTTGTACAAGCGGGGGATGGATGCGGATTTGCATGTAGAGGGGAGTGAGCGCGACATGCGGAGTGAGTAGCGGGCATAGAATCGAAGTAGGGATGGAGGCGGTGGTAATGGTAGCTGGGGTAGGGCAGCTGAGCTGAGGCGCAGGTGGGGGTTGGGGAATGGTGCGGTCATAGGGTGGGGGGAAACGGGAATGTAGATTGTGAGAAAAAGAGGATGTTAAACTTGTATTAATCCTTCAAATTTCTCCTATAAATATTTAATAATGAATTTGGATCGCCTATTACATTTTTATAAAAATACTAACGTAAAAAATACAAATAAATTATTTATCATAGTTTGAACGAATTACGATATCATATCAAAACATAACATACAATGTCCCTAAGTTTTAGACTTTATATTTCATACATTTTGGATCTATAGAATTAATTATATTTGGGAATTATATAATTATATAAAAACGTAGTACCTAAGCTTCAAAATCAAGTAACATCTGACTCAAAATATGATTAGACAAATTTAACCTTAATATATTTCATTTATTAAAATCTTAATAACTACACACATTTATTGAAATTTATTCCCCAAACACCAAATATATTACTTTCTACAGATTTCGCCACTAAAATCTGTGAACTCAATAAATTAGTTCGCTTATCATAATGTTTCTAAATACCAAATCAAATTCTTTATGATGAGAGAAGATTCGATGGATTCAGAAGATTGAGTTGGGTTGAAACTCGAAAAATCGATGATTCTAAATCGACACTGTTTCATAATTGAATGAATTTTTTTCTTATTATTTAGAATAGATATTTTGAATATTTATTTTATTTAAGTTGTTACTAATTTAAATAATGCATCTAAATATGTAAACGACATCTTTCTCATATTATAAAATATTCATTCTAATATTCATAAAAAGTAATAAAGCGATATAATAGCTTCAAATAGCCTAAATGTATACGAACATTTGACATATCAAGGAACCATGGAATATGGGCCATCTTTTAGCTGCTTCAAGGCTACTCATTAGTGAACTTTAGTGTGAACTGTTATGTTTAATTTGAACTTCTGCTTCCATGGGCTGCTACAGCGTACAGCCCATTAATAATGAAGATGATCCAGACAATAAAGTGGTCCTAGACTCCTAGTTGTGTAATTTACCAAAGTCCAAGTACTTGCTATTTTTTTTTTAATTCTGAAACGATAATTAGCTGGCTAATTTATAAACTATGTAACTACTACGTATATAATCAATAAAGCGCGATACTTTACATCAAACGAACATAAGTACTTCACAAAAAGATAACTAATCGTGATGAAAATACGACATCACATATCGATATCTACCAAAGAAAATTAAAGACGCATTAAACAAAATATTCCTACTAAACAATATAGTGTTCTCCCTCCAAGCCCCAAATGCATTACGATATACATTTTTATCTTCGTGAAAGATATCCCCGCTGAGGAATAAATTGCATCCGTAAATTAACTATCAATTGAAGATACCGACGAATCCAATATTAATCCAAATAGACTAAAGAAAACTACACTAAACTGAGTGTAAAAAAAATGCTGGGATTAAAAAAGATCTAACATTTAGATTATTGAAAATGAAAATAAAATATTGAAAAGGGAAGAAAAACCATAAAAAATGGTGGTTATTTCTGCCCAAAAGTGGGGCGGTTCTCGATAAGGATAAAAGTTTTTTTTTGTTTAGAGAATGAGGACGGGAGAGGATAAGTGGAGAATTTTTTTTGAGTATTACTTACTGCTAGGATGGTAATTGGTGCGATTCGGTGCGAGCTTTCAAACCGCCTGTGATGCTGTTCGTTCGGGCGCGAATCAAGCTGGGTTTTGTTCGATTCGTGGAAGTCGGTTTATCGGTGCGATCTGCTATTTGGTTTTTTTCAAATAAAAATATTAAATACCAAATCGGAGACCAATTTGTCAAAATACATATTCATCAATTCTTCAACAAATAAGTAGTCAATTTGTCAAAATAAATATTCATTAATTGTGAATAATAGTTGGGACCGGTGATGAGTAATTATGATTTTCAACGGATCATTAAAATCATATTGTTGAGTCACTACAACAATCTAAAGTACTCACAAATATAATCCTCATCCTCCTTAGGATCCAATTGATAGGCCATAGAGTAGAATATGTCAAATTTTTTATGGACTTGATACTAAATTGTTAAATAAAATTATAATCTCAATTTAATTATGTAAAATACATAATATATTAAAATAATATTATCGGGTACGATTTTGGTGCGGTATGTTTTGGTAAAATCGCAAACCGCAAATGCTTTCGTTTTGAAATTGTTTGAACCATACCGCGCGGTTGAAAATTCAACAAAGTCGGTTGAAATCTATGTGAGATTCGTTCGGATTTTCTGTTGTTCTATCCCTTAGCTTATCAAGTGATAGTATTTAAAATACTATCACATTGTTATAATATATTATGTAATAAAATTTATAATTCATTAAAATTCAACAATATATTGTGTACTAAAATATAATATATTAGTTCTTATTTTAGTGTGAGAGGTAAACGAGACGTTTGATAATTGTAATATATATTTACTTAATAAAAATAATAATGTGATAGTATTTTAAGTAAAATTGTACTTTCTCCACCTTTTATATTTGCTCTTTCTAGGATAATTTTTTATTTTAAATTACTGGTTTTCATGTAAAATTGTGATTTTACATTTTCAATATACTTTTTGTCTATTTTTCTTATTAAATTATCAACTAACCAATAATATATTTCAATTAATTATCATTCTACATTTTCACATATTTTTGACTACTGCCATTTCTTAGTCTATGGATAAATGACTAGTAATGCAATTAAAAAGGAATGGAAATAGCATCTTCAATCTTTAGAGCATCTGCACAAGAGTTCTCAAAATCTTCCTTATTATGTATATAGGCCAAACAAATGTAAAATGTTGTAATTTTTGTAAAATATCAGATGCCTCATCCTAAAGTGATCCCACCCAAATTTACCCATCAAGTATGAGTTGACGTAAAATCTATTCTTGGCCTATACATGTACTTCCATTATTATAATAATTTCTCTTTTTTCCTTTTATATTTTTTTATACCTTTTTTGCTTTCTTAATAAATTACAATTATAGCTCACAAATTGTGTTAAAGGATACGAAGTATCTGAGGAGATAGAGGAGCAAGGTGACGGAGAAAAGAGGGGGGACTTGAGTGTCGAACCACATTGAGAACATAATCTTGCAAGTCAGCTGGAGGGTGCTATTTCCCTCGGCCCCGATCAGATTCCTCCGTGGGGCTACAGTGCCTCGACAGAGGATGTCATTGCCTCGGCTGGAGTACCCACCACCGCGCGGCGTGGGGCGTTGCTGAGAGCACCGTGCCCGACAGCAGGCGAACCTCCTCTTCGAGCACCACCACCGTATCACACGGCTCATCCAATCCATAAAAACCACCGTCAATAGGACTATTTTTCTCACTAGACCCCGAAGCCAAACTAGAAGAATCACACACCGGAAATTCTGTGATTCTCCTAAGTTCCAAATCAAACAATTTACAACCTTTTCTTATCTAAAGGATAGCCCACAAATGTATTTTCGACTGACTAGCAAATTTATCCTTACGAGATGTCAAATCAAAGGCATAACAAAGACATTCAAACATTAGTAAATTTTCATATCACTAAGAAGAACTGTGAATTTATAAGACGATTTAAAGTTCAATATTCGGGAGGGAGGGAGTGCGGTTAAGTAAATAGAAGCCCCAAGGACACACTCACAACAAAAATGATTAGTAAGATGTCCCTGAAACATTAATTCCTCGCAGTAATGGTAAGAATATGTCTATGGTTCTTACCTCAAGACATTCTACTGGGTGTACCACACGAGGTTTGAAACAAAATACACTGACAGCAGTATTTAGGATTTTCTGCATTCAAAACTCCTTGCCATTATCACTACGAACCCGACAGATATCCAAATCAAATTGGCGTTTCACCATAGCAACGAATTTAAGAAACATAGCAAAGACTTCAATTTTATCAGTTAGTAAAATCACCCAAACAACACGGGAATGATCATCAACCAAGGTTAAAAAATACTTAGCACCACAAGACGAGGGAACACGATAGGGACCCCAAAGATCACAATGGATAAGCTCAAAATAACGAAAGTATTTCATTGTTATGACGTACATCCCGAGTATGTTTAACACGGTGACATGTGCCACATGATTTATTCAAAGCAGAAGTACTACTGCTAATAAATGGTAAAGATTTTAAAATCGCCTCAGACCGATGTCCCAATCTACTATGCCAAAGCTCCAACCGAGGTGTCTGAATAGCCAACAGAGATGTTGTAGTAGTCACCGGAAGCTCACATAAATAGTAGAGTCCACCTCCGCTCACCTCCTAAGCCTCCAATCACCATCCTCAGACTTCGGTCCCGAACAAAACACAAATTATGAGTAAAGACAATATGACAAAATTGCGGCTCAATGCTAACCTAGAAATCAAATCAAATTACAGTGCAAATTAGGCACATAGAGAACATTCAGCAATGTTAGAGAATCGTGACAAAGACAACTCTAATTAATGCCTAGTAGAGTGAATAATACTACCATCATGTAGCGTAAGAGGACAATCACAATCATCACATTGATCAATTAAACATCAAAGATTACCGGTAGCACGAACTGCCTGTGATCAAAATCCAAGAGAGATCAACGGATCTACCTCAACCGACGATGTGGAAGGAGAATTTAATTACCGATGACTCATCAAACGCCGCTTACTAGTCCCGAGATATCATCGGAATCGACTCGCCCGCCTCGAGACAAGACGCCCCCATCTAAGAACACGGCATAGAGAGTTGCTCCACCCCTCACCAGACCCGCCTCTCGCAACTCTGTTCCTTGCAGCTATAACCGACGCGCCCCCACGCCCCCGAGGATGCCACCGGTTCACTTCTCTCGTCTCGGTCTCCCACCATTCCGGATAACCCACCTTCAAGAAACAAGTAGCCTCATGACCTTGTTTCTTGCAATGAGTACACCATAATTAGCCTTATCAACGTAATCCCTCATCCGAGGATCGATCTCAAAGATAAATCCACAACTGCTGTAACATCACTCGCCTCCAAGCAGATTCTTCTTCCCGGATTTTCTGGTAGGCCGTGTCTAAAGAAGGCAAGGGCTCCTGTGTGTTTAACGAGGAGCGAATAGAACCATAAAGATCACGATTCAAACCATATATAAAGCAATCCTCCAACCTCATAGTCATCAACTGTTCTGTAATACCACCACACGCACAAGTGGGCAACGATGTCAAATTATGCAGCTCGTCCCATAGAGGTTGCAACTTCCCAAAATATTCTCAACGTATACGGGAGGACGCTTGAACACGTCGCTAACTCCATATTTCAACCGTTGTTTCATTTAGTAGCATGGCTCGCACTATATCGTTTCTTAAGCATCTCCCATAGAGAAACTTCCTCATAAAAAGAAATTTGCTTCTTGATCGTAGGATCAATGGTGTTCAACAACCATCGAACGAGGAGGCTCACCACAACGCCAATCAAATACCTCAGGAGGCTCATTAACAGTTTGATTTCAGTACCTTCAAGAAAAGTGATCTTCCTCCTCGAGGTAAAATACAAAAGAATCGAACGAGCCTGTCTTATCATAATTGCATCGCTGTGAGAACGACGGGGGTAATAACGTTGTCCGGAAGACGCTTGAATCGGTATACGCGGTCCTATGACGCTCTTCCGTATAATAAGGGCCTATGATCGCCAGACTTACCGGAATCGCGAGATGGATCGGTTGTCTTCGGTGGATCCACCATCGTCGTAGTAGGTACGAAAAAGCGGTGTGGTTTTGTTTTAACCTACGCCTCAAAACCATGTAACAAATAATGATTCTATGGATTAATTCATGAGTTTAGAGTATAATATATAGACAATAGCCAATGGGCCTCAAATACAACGAATTAGGTCGAACTATCTACTGCCTGACAAGATCGTGATATCGTATATCCCGATTCTACCGAGACAACACATCGAAAGGTCGGGACATGGGTCGGGACCGGTACCTCCCGACCTCATGTCTCAATCAACATGAAACATGTACCTTTTAATAATTATGGGTATAGAATAGGGAATCTGATTTTGTATAAAAGTTAAAAATTGATTCCTAAATTTAATATGGTAATATGAGGAGTAGATTTTAGGAAAAAATTATAAGTAATCTGGTGTGAATGCTCTTAACCATGGTGATTTTCTAAATAATTTCTCAAATAATAATGGCTCGGGGAAAGATGAGAGAGAGTGGGGTATCAATATTTTTATTTCTTAATTTAAACGACAAAAATACCTCTTTAAAAATTCGGAAAAAATCGGTAAACGCATAAAATCGACGGAATGACCAACTTAGCCCTCTAAAAAACATCACGATCAAAACAAATATAGCTTGAAACACGTAAAGCGATCGAATGGAGACTTTTAACAAACATAATTGATCTCCAGTATCATTCCCCAAAAATAAAAGTACAAACACATTATTTTCTAATTATGCATCAATTTAATATTCCATATTAGTACATTCATTTCAAATTAATTGGATTTTTTCACATAAAGTAATTGGATGATTAGTTTCTAGGCTTCAAAATTAAAAAAGTCAATTAATTTGAAATGAAGGTAGTAATATGGAGTATTAAATTGATGACTTTCTTATTTTTCGAAACAAAAATTTAATCATCAATTACTTTTTATGTACATTATGAAAAATTACAAAAAATAATATTATGAAAATATTTTTAAAACCAAATTCAATAATAATAATTTTATATTTTTTTGACAAATAATAAAAAAATAATTTACGTTTAAAACCTTAAATTACATAATCCTAAACGTAAATTAATTTAAAATGGAGGTACTACTGTATAGTCTGTTTAAATATCTGATACCCATCCAATTATTTCCCATTTAAAAGACTGACTTATGTTCCCTGAGAACAAGATTCGTGACAGAAATGGAATTTCAGTGGACAACAACCATACACTACTTTAAGGCCTTTCATAGCCTCTAAGGACAAGGACACTTCACAATTTATATCCAGATTTGTTAATCAACATAATATATAATTAAAACTATTAATACTGATAAATTAATAAACTTTAAAATAATAAATTTGTTTCAAATTCCGACTCGAACTGGGCCTAAAAAATTACAAAATCGAGCAAAATAATAAGATAATAATTTTCGGAAAATCCTTTCATAATATAGGTCCCAAGAAAATCATAAATTAATAATTCTTAAAAATTGAAAAAATAATTATTACAACTTTATGAAAATTTGATGGAATTAAACTTATGAAATATGGACATACTAATTCTATATTTATAGTTATAATGAGAAATACTTATGGTAATAATAATAAACTTAATACTCAATTAATTACTATAACTAATAATAAATAATTACAGTATTTTCATTATATTTTTGTATTTCTACTATCATCCGATATCTTCGGATGACTTACATCTTTCTGATTAATTTCAATAAATCTCAAGCTCATTAACGCTAGATACTACGTTGTTAAATTGATAAATTAATAACTTTCTAAATAAATAAATTTTATCGGTCCCAACACTATTAGTTTATAGAGGTTTTAATATAATTTCAACCAAAGTGTGCTAAAACAAGATAATTCAAGTACTGTGTAACAGGCAACACTAGATTGCTAAATCTAGCAATGCCAAAATCTTAACTGAATTGAATATAATGATGATGATTCAATGATTTTAGAGCAATTATTTACTGGTTATTAGATTTACTCTTGTTAGTTGTTACTTCAAATGATTTGCTCAGAAGGTACTGTAGTTGTTTCCATGACAGGCAATTATGTGTGTTAACTATTTTTGTTAATGATGATGTTATAAAAACTGTGGATTATGACTTCTTTTTTTAGACAAGTTGCCTTGATTTCTTGTTTGGTCATGTTCATCACCTCCAAATTATTTTTCTTTTGACAACCTAGTTTAATGACCATTCACTGATTTAGCTGTTCAACCAGTGAGGTCTTTAAAAACCACTATAAGTGCACAGGATTAGGCGATCATCGCCCACTAGCAAGTAGCAAGATAATCAATGAATTCATTTGTTTGAATGATACTAATGTGACTTAGAGCATACCATTCAATCAAAACGTCCAACTTATGAATAGCAAACTTAGTTGCTAACAAAGATGCATTATCATATTTGGAAGCTAACATTTCCAAAGATATATGTTGTATAATTGAGGGAAATGTATCATTCTATATCAAGTATATGCAGACAATTAGAACAGTTGCACAATAGAGGTCCCCCATACTGTGTCTGACGACATTACCACAAAAGAAAAGGTCGAAACAGCGACACAATGCACAATCTACGACCATCGATATAGATGGGTGGAAACAAGGGCAGGGATTCACCAACAAAAATAGATTCGATTCCACTTCATTAACAACACCAGAACAATCCATTCAAGGAATTAGATAAAAATAACCCCATTATCAAGGGATATCACGAAACTTAAGCGCCCAATAAGAATCGACCTAGAACTTATTAAACCAAGTTATCTTCCGTGGTTATGTCTAATTGAAGCTTTATAGTCCTCCACTAATTGTGTGATGAGAATAAAGTATCAAGAAACATGATCTGATATTTGCAGGACATAAGGGAGCAATTCAGTATGCTAAGGGTGCTTCATGACAGTTCAATGCTGATGTACTGCTCCTACCCATCAATAGGGCTTTACATAGAAAACTCTGCTCAAAACTGTAGCCCAAAAATCCTTTATGAATAATTGAAACAAAATAATTCAAGCAGCTAGGCTCAAGATTTAAGAGAACATTGAGATGCATGATTCGTTGTCACAGATAAAGAAAAAGGAAAACAGAATCTTGTAGGTAGACAACCCACTGATACTCACAAGGGGAAAAAGAAAAAGAAGGGACAAGAACCATATCATTCACATGTCCTCATTGGTGACAGATTTCACCTTCTTTTCATAATTGCCTCAAAAGGAGAAGATGAAATATTGAAAGGTGATCATTTTAACTCAAGATTAGAATTCTTTAGTAATCATGGTGAAATCTTTTCACTCAAAAATCAAAATCAAGAATATGAGAAGTTGTTGCCTGATTTGATCATACATGAAATGCAAACAAAAGATAAGTGCCCAATATGTTACACTTTGATATATACTTCAAATTAACATTAAAATTTAGGCAGTGATCAAGATTTTACAACTACGCAATACTTCTTCCATTATCCATGTAACCTGTATGCTACTAGAATGAACTTGAAATGAATGAAACACACAATTTAAAAGCAAAGGATTGCTGGAGAATCCAGGTGGTGATCTTGAGAAACAAGACAAGATTAATTTTCTAATAACTAATTCAAGAAAAGCAGCAAAAAGATCAAATTTTTACTATCGATTATCAAAACATATGAATTAAACCTTCATTTCATACATTTTGTTGAATCCACAATATCCCCACATAACATTAAACTAACTCCAATTATCAACCAACATCCATTTGATTATGGTAGTAAAATAACCCAACACCTTAGACTTACACAATCTTGAATCCAGGAGAACTAAGACCAGATAGTCTACATGTAATCTAGAGTCAAAATGAAATATGATCTAACACATTAAAAAAATGTGAAGGAAAAGCCATTACTCTTAAGATCATGAAGAAAATCTTGGAGGAGGAGGCAACAACTGATGAGACTGCTGACTCTGATTGCTCCTACCGCCACTGCCACCGCCACCATTCCCGCCACAATTCATCACGATAAACGGATGCTGCAACAGCCTCACCGCGGTCCACCTCCTCGGTGGGTCTCTCTGCAAGCAACAGGCAATAAAATCCCTAAACTCCCTCGAAGCAGAACCCGGAGCCTCGGGTGGAGGAGCCATACAAATAGCACACATCAAACTAGCCCAATCACCCTGCCTCCCAACAGCAAAAGGAAACTTCCCCAAATAAAACTCCAAAATACTAACCCCAAGACTCCAAATATCACCAGCATACCCATCATACTGACCATGATTCAAATCAGTATTAATCCTCTCGGGACTCATATAAGCAATAGTCCCCACTGAACTATTACAAGGGTCCATAGTCTGGGACAAAATCCTACTCACCCCAAAATCAGCAATTTTCACATGCCCTCTACTATTAATCAGCAAATTCGACGGCTTTATATCTCTATGCACAATCCTATGACGATGAAGATAAACCAAACCAGTCAAGATTTGCTTAGTGAAATCAGCTAAAGAAGGCTCATGTGACACATGAACACCTTCCAAAGATCCTTTATCCATAAACTCAAGAAGCACTTGGATTTCACCACTATGATCACACAAATCATGACATTTCACAACATTTGGATTATCAACATCTCTCAAGATTTCGATCTCTCTATAGATCTGCCTTCTTACAGCTTCCTCTGGATTACCATAAATCACCTTTAAGGCAAATATTTTTCCACTTGTTCGATGATGTACCTGCTCAAAATAAGTTTATATAATTGACATTAGCGACTTCTTTTTAGACTATGATAAAAATAACTTCATATAATTGACATTATCGAATTCTTTTTAGACCAAATGGTACCTAAAAAGTACCACAACGATAAAAAAAATTATAAAACGATATAATTTGCATTTTTGATCGTTAATGAACCTTGTACACTGTGCCACCACTTCCACTACCAATTCTACTGATTCGTTCTAGGTCGGAGAAATTCAAAGGGGTTGAAGATATTTGTTGACCGGAGATTGGACCGGAGGAGGCTGGAGCTGAGGAAGGGGGGAGGGGGAGAGGGACAGCAAGTCTTGGGTCACGTTGGGGTAAAGGGAGGGTTAAATCTGGACGCCGCCGTGGACGGTTGCCGGAGGAGGCGGCGCCGCCAGGTGATGGTGGTTGGATGGGTTTCATGGTTGGTTGGTTGGTTTCTTGGGAATAATAATGAGTTGGGTTTTGATTTATTTAAACAAAAAACAAGAAAGTACAGATTATTATTACAGGAAACTAGAGAGACAGACACATGGGAAGTGAATAAAGATTTGTCTCGAAAATCGAAAATGTTAATTAAAATGAATTTTTTGGGTTGTAATGATGTTATAAAACGAATACGTTAATTAAAATAAAAAATGGAGCGTGTAATGATGATTTTATCGTTAGTTGGTCGGGTTTCGATTATTTTAAGGTGGGGATTTTGGAGGAAGCTTTGGAAAATGTTAATAATAATAAAAGAAGTGGGTATATTATTGATTGGGTGAGTGGTGAAAATGAATTGAAATGATTAGATGGGGGACTTAAAAAAGTCTCAAATTGGTATAAAGATTGAAGTTTTATGGAATTTGAAGGGTTATAGAAGGGCTTAATCCATATTTTTGTTGAAGGAATAATATTCTTGGAATGGTGAAAATGAGAGGAAGAAATTGGTGAAATGGAAGAGAAAGAAAAAGTGGAATAAGAACAAAGAAGAGGAGAAATTTGGTGAATAAAAAGTTTGGTTTATGATCTTTGTGAAAAGAGAGGGCTTGAAGAGATACTGAGAGTGGTGTATATGTAGTATGTGCTGGATGCTATGATAGCATTTTAACATCTCCATGTACTTGGATCCTATTGCCACTTGTCTTGGTACTTAGAATGACCAAAGTAGCCTTGAAAGATAAATTTAAACAAGAATAGTATATATAAATTTATTGTTATTTGTGTATCAATATAATTGGATTACGTATTAGTACTTCATTTATTAAGAATATGTTTAATTTTTTACATTAATTAGAAATAATCATTACATATTATGTTGAGGCGTTGAGCATTGAAACTTTCTTAGAGACAAAAATGTAAAGATAATAAAAATGATCACTTTTATTCAAAACAATCAAGTATTTTAAAACAAGAATTTTAATACAAACAATCATTTATATTGATACTTAAGGAGTGTGTTATACTTTTTTTTTGGTTAATTAGTGATGAATTTTTGTGATAAACCCATAAAACTTTTCAAAAAGGCGATATTATCGTGATGGGATGTTTTCTGCAGTGAGGTGTTATACTTGACCCATTAGAATCTATTGTAAAAGATAACCCATCTATAGGTGTAATATACAGCAAGGAGTGAGTTTGATCTGAGTCATCTCACAGTTTCGTTAAATGAAAATTTAAATTCTCCGATTAATTAAGCACACATTAACTCTTCCTCAATATCCTAGGGGCAAATGATCTCGATGAGCCATTAGCGCTATACCATTTTATTGGCAAGAAAAAGGGTTGTTGAAATCACTACCACAATCTATTTAATGTGGGATGACAAGCAAAAATTAAATGTTTATATAATTATGTACATTAAATATTCTTGCCAAACATTTAGATACGCTCAACGGTAGCGCCCCGCATCTGCTAGTACATCACCAATGTGGGAGGTTATCCCAGATGCCACTTTATTAAGAGTCTCAGAAATACCCCATACACAAATATCAAAGATAGCCAGTAACCCCGGCAACACTGAGACACTCCATTCTCGATTAAGCAACAATACTTGTCGCCGCCGTGGATCGACCCACGCCGATGACCAAGAAATCTCGACGTCAATAGACAGACTCGTAATATATCTTGCCAAAATAGGAATATTATCAAGGGATAAAGATGTTTTAAAGCTACCGTTAAAACAGGATAAATATGTTTGAGTTGTACATGTTGCGCTCAATCTTCCTAATAATTTCTTGCCAAAATAGGAATTAAATGTTCATTTGCATCTCTAATTTGCATTTTTTTCTCAAATTATACCGGTTTAATAATTTCTTTTGGCTTTTCAAAATATTGTGAATGTTTCAAATAAGGGATTGAAGTACTGAATATGTCATTTTGTTTGATCTATGAATCGAAATCATCTTTTGATGTAAGGACTTTTTAATATAAGCTATGTACTTCTTCTGTATCAATATAAATGATTGTTTAGACTAAAATTTTAATTTTAAAATATTAGATTATTTTGAATAAAATAATATTTTTTATTATTTTTACATCTTTGTCCCGGTAAAGTTTCATTTCTTGTATCTTTTATTGATAATAAATCACATTAAACACATATTAAATTAGATCTAATTAATACATTTAACCTAATAAATAATTACTATTTCGATACAGAAGGAGTATTAAATTAGACGACAAATAACATGTATTAGGATTAATCATTTAGCAACATAAGAACAAATACAATAATAAAGTTTTACATGCATGACACATCCTAAAGTCCAAACAACACTCATACATCGAATATTTGGATATTTCCATCAAATGTATTTTAATTTTCCGTAAATCAAAGCACGGGATATGACTTAGATGGAATAATTATGTTATCGAGGTTCACATTGCAGAAGGTTACAAATGGAAAATATAAGGTGGGGATGAAGATTTGACATTGAAAGTAAAAATAAAGAAAATAGAAAATGGTGAAAGGTACAATGGAACATGAGGAGAAATTGGTGCAAGTTGTGGGGTGGGAATTGCTTCTTTCCGTTGATTGGTTTTGTGCGTGAGAGCGTTAAATGTGTGGCTGCTCTATTAACGTGAGCGTTAAATGCTCATGGACTGTCATCTTAATAGTGCATCTCATCTCAAATCAATAAAGAGATATCGATAGCTTAATAATCTAGTGGTATCTTATCAAAAATTCTATTAAAAATATTTTTGGTTTTAATTCTTGTGAGAAGAATATTTCTACTTTTTGAAATAATCGAATTCAGTTTAAATGATTGAATGAAGATCCCTCGATTTATAAAAGCCAAGGCTCATTTCACAGAAAAACGGTAGCTAATTATCAGAAGCTTAACTATATATAAAAAAATATTTTAGTTCCTTTGTAGATTTCTAGTTAACCCATTATGTGATTTTAAATTCTAATTTGGTGTGTTTCAAGCACTCCACTATATGATTTTGTGTCTCCACTTGTCGGATTAACCTAATAAAAAAGAAAAACTAAGTTGTTTATTGTGGACTTGCATCACCACTCGTTGATTAATTTTCTTATTTTATAATTTATCATTTCTGTCATTGGAAAAAATCTAACAAAGATATTTCTAATTCGAATTATCATGTGAACTAATTCTTGTATTAAAGATTTAGTTAGTTTTAATAGGTCGAATATGATAAAACAAAATTCACACATATTAGAATTTCATATCTTAGTTTGAATAGATGTTTACCAATTTTAATTTAAGGTCTACTATACAAGTAGTTTTTTGTTTTGTTTTTTAACAAACATAAATAAAGTTAATTTACAGATGATTTTGAGTGTAATGGTATTTGATAAGAGGTTCTAATAAATACGGAGTATGTCTCAAGTTCATCCTCTTGAAGAGTTTATGTCCTCTTTGTCGGTTTCAATCCAAAACTTATTATGGGATTCAGGTCTTGATAATGTGCAGGTTCCCGCCCCAACTTATGGGATCTCATTCCACTTGTAGATTTCAGTGTTGGACTTGGATTTAGTGCATATAATGTAAACTTGAGAGAGAAAATGACAACTTGTAATTCAATTAGTTGGTGGGGAAAAGTCAATTTAAACAAAGATGAATGAATATATCGCATAAATAAGTTTAAAAAAAAAACAAAAAATTGGCCCTTGTCATAACAAGGAGTCAATTACGAGATATTATCATTATGAGTAATATCTTGTCACTACTGGACTAACCCTAGTGATTTATATCGCATAAATAATGAAATTAAAAAAAAATTGCATAAATAAGTAGTTAAAGAACTAAGCAAGGAGTATTATTCCAAACAAAGCAATATTAATTCAATTAGATAATTCATTCTAATTGGTACTTTTTTTCAATCATGTCAATAAAATCTTTGAAAGTCATTGTTCGTACAAACATCAAAGATTGTGTGGTACTTGCTCATGACAAATTGATGATAATTTAATGGAAGTAAAACATTTGGAGCTAGTGAGCCACCAAAGATTGTTTCTTGAAATAATGTGCCAAAGCAATTACTGGTTTCGTCGGCAAAGATGAAGTTTCTGGTGGTTGTAACTTAAGACATATCCAAATAATCAAGGATAATTTAATTATAATTACTACAGTATTTTTCACCAAATATATACATAACAAATAAGTCTAAAAAATCAGATCTAAACAATTCATATGACATTTCAAAAGACTGGTTACACCCAAATAACAAATTGAATGAGTTTACTCAAAAAAAAAATTGCAAGGTCTCTAATGCAAAAAATTTCTTATTTTTTTTAATCTAAAAGTGTGACTCTTGTTTTTTCAATTATTAAATTTCGAGGTTTTGTTAATTTAAAATAATATTTTATGGTCACTGATTTAGATATTTATTATCCTTGTACAATGTTCAAAATTAAAACTTCTGAAAAATAAATGTGCATTGATCATATAAGTAGTCTATTAAAATGCTCTCATATTTATCACATCAATAATTTATACGGAGTATATTACACCTTTTAAGAGGTCTTTATTCTTAACACGCACAATATTACTAATTTCTACTAGACTCATCATAATCTACAGTATATCCCCACCCAACAAACCCCTCCTATTATTGTATAAAAATATTGGTCGTTTTCTAAATGATTAAAGTTAAAGAATGATGAGTCATTGACATTAGTGTAAACATGTTTTTATTTATAGTACTCTATAATCCCCATTTTCACAAATAAGGTCAACCTCCCTCGTGATTCAATTGACTTATTACTAGTACTAATTTTTCCTATTGACTTTTACACTTAACTTAAGAGTGGACTTGTTAATTAGTTTTAATCGGTGAAATTTCCTAATAAATCTATGAAAGTTGGTCACTTGGTCCCTCTAAAGACGTATAAGATGGATTTACTTATCTATTTCCTTACCAAATCAACCAAAAGTTCTGTAGACGTTCCCACTCTATCCTGATTAATGTGTTTTTATCGATAAATTTGTTGAATGATAAGATATATGTGATGTATGTATTGCTATTTATCACCTTCAATCAAAGTATAAATTAGGTGATTATTAATCATGGTGTTAAAGTAAGGGGCCCTTCAAAATAAAATGGTAATCAAAATAACTCATATTGACTTTGTAATCAAAATAAAATGTACTAAAATCTTGTATAGCCTTAGTTGATATACAATTAGATTTAAGTATTTGCCATAATTGAGTTTTATACTCCCTCTAAATCATTTTAATTGATATTTTCAGATTGCGAAATGAAATTTTGACGATGAGTTCTCTTTCAATAAATGATTCATTGAAAATAAATTTGTAATACACTCTCGATCAATACTTTTTTTTTCTCTAACGATAGAAGTTACAAATTACATACGATATCAAACATTAATTAAATTCTAAGATAAGACTTCTTGGATAGAGGCTCATGCCGGGTACCACTAGGCTATTAGGCTACGGGTCTCTCGATCAATACTCAACACATATGATATTGAACACATAACTTAACTATTACCAATGGCTTAATAGTCTATTAATATATTATTAGAGCTTTTATTAAAGAGGTATTCGATTCAACTCTTGTTGGAGGAATATTTTATATTTCATTTGCAGGTTTCAACTGTCCACTACTATGTGAGATCGTGTCATGCTATGCAGGTTTAAAGCACCTACTATGTAGGATTTCAAGTCTCACTCATTAGGATTCAACAGTTAAATGGAGTTGGAGTCATATTCAGGCCAAGTCAAGATGTTTAATAGAGCAATAAGAGAGAAAACGAATATCTCCATTGTAAGCTCAAACTCCTGTTATTTAAATTAGAATTTTTTATTTTTGTAATTTGTAATTTTTATCACTGGAAAAAAACATAACTATTTAATTAACGTACACTTGCTTTAAGACTTTAACTGAAAGTTAGGAACCATATTAGAAAAAATAAGCTCCAGAACGGAATTTTTTTTTTCCAAAAACTTAACCTCCAAAATGTTTCAACATTGCTAAATTACAATCTTGAAAATATATCAATAAATCAGTATGTTATAATATGCTTCATGTAAATAACATGAAAATGTTTCAATTTAACAAATTGAAAATTTGACAAGTTTAATCTTCAATTATATAACCCAAAAACAAGTAGGTCTTTCGACTAAAAACAAAAAAGGACACATTTTATCCCTAACCTCCAATAAGTCTGTTATACAAATAATAATATGTTAATAACCACCATGTTCTTAGTATCTTCTTAGATCTCCCCCCAAATTAAAAATCCATGCATGCACCACAACAAATAATTCAAAATGAAGAACTCAAATCAAAAGGGAAGTATACAACTAAAAGTCAGCTCAGCAGCCTCACCCTCAATATATATGAGGAGCAAGATATTATTTCTTATTACATTATTTTTGTGTTGTATGTATTGCATGACTTTTATTAATTCTCATCTCATTGGATGATTTTCTCATTCATTCATACGTGATGATGTGATAATATTTCCACATGATTTGCAAACTGGACCCTGAAAAATTTCAATAAAATTAAACATACAATTGTATTTTGTGTTGTATTGCATGAATTTTATTAATTCTCTTCCGATAATATCTCATTCATTCATTCCATACGTGATGTGAATATTTTCACATGATTTGCAAACTAGATCCTAATAAATTTCAATAAAAACTGACAATTAAATGATAAAATTGGATGCTATTTCTATTCCAAAATGCTAATCAATGAGTAGTGGGCAAAAGAGTTCCAATTACGTAATACAATTGGTGCCATAAACACGAGAGATGATGAAGTGAAAAAATTAAAGATTAATGCATTCTAATTTATACGTCTTAATATGTTACACATATCTACTTTTACAGCAATTTTGTTATAAAAAAAAAGAGTTCAAATTACACTATTAGGGAAGATAGACAAGCGATACACTTGGATCAATCAATAAACATGGTAAAAACTCGACGCATTTGTTCGTCTTGGTAAATAGTACTAATAAATGTTTTCATTATCATATGGATCATCAAGAGAAAGCCCTTTTGATAATCCAATCAAAAACCAAATTTGACATAACACAAGGAAGAAATGAAATCGAAGAATTGTATACCAATCGCTCTCTTTCATTTGAGCTAATTATATGCACCTAAAGTTGTGTTGACGAAACTACTTCTTGCCATCTTTGGAGGAAATCAGAGTCTAAACATTATAATTGTGCGAATGAGCACTTCTTAACAATTTTTTTTAATAATAATATAGTTAACAATAAATTTATCCATTTAAACCAGTTATTTATTCAAAAAATTCATAATCGCCATAATGATATCAAGTATCTCAATTCATAAGAAAATTGTAAAACCTTCACACACCATCATTCATCAGTTTCACCGGCTCAATACCATCCTTCAATTATATATTATTCATATCACACGATACTTAATGATTTAATCAAATATTATAACAAGACGAGCTTAATAAACTAGAAATAACAACAAAATATTATAACAAGACGAGATAATTTTAATAAAATATTAATCCAACATATAATATGATTAATGTTCCAAAGAATTTAGCCACTAATTAGGAGTTATTACAAGAAATCTAGTCTAAAACAACAAAATCCCTATTCCCAAGAAAGCAAAAAATTCAATGCAAACTAACCAAACCCCACATAAACCCCTCGACTTTCTTTGCCCCCAAACTTTTCCTCAAATATGTTTTAAGGGTCATCTCCCCCCAATTTTCTTCTTCACCAAGCCATTATCTCCAATAAATAAAAATGGACAAACTTTTTGGGACAGGGCTATTATCATCCCTAGCTTCTACTGCATTTGGTGCTTCACAAATTGCATATTCTGATAATTCTTTGAATTTATCTTCATCATCATCATCTTCTACTACTACTGGTGCTGATGTTGAGCCTCCAAAAGCAAGAAATGATAACTCAAGAACAACTGCTGCTGGATTTGATCCTGCCCCGCTTGAAAAAGCTGTTCAACTTTTGCAACAAATTGCTACTTCTTCACAAAACAAGAATGATAAAAATAAGGTTTTATTTTTTGTTGGTATCTTTTTTTTTTCAATAAAGATTCATTCTTTTGTTGATAGAATGATATTTTAAGCTGAAAAGATTTTGTTGGTAGAATTACATTACATTGTCAATAAATGTGAAATCTTTTGTTGGAAAATTTTATTTTCAGAATAATTGCTCAATCTTTTGTATGTTTTGTTCAGAAGGAAAAAATTGAAGAATAAGCAATTGGGTGTTTTAGTTTATTATGGATTTTGTTTTTATTGGTTGATTAATGTGGGTAGTTTATGGGAGTATTTAAGTGTTCTTTAGTTGAGATGTTGAAGTTAAAGTGTATTTGCATTTTGATTAATTTGGATGATAGTGAGTATAATATTGTCAATTTTAGGTGTTTGAGATTGTCAAAAAGCAAGAAGAGGGAAAGCAGCAAGAATTCGCAGCAAAAGTCGCAGAATTTAAGGCAATGGAAAAGCAATCTGAATTGGTAAGATTGATTTGCTAAGCACTGAGCATCTCTTATGCTGATGTTGATTGATGTGTGAATAGTTATTTGTAGGTAATAGCCGAGCTAGCTAGCATTTGATGACTTATAGTTCGAGTTTTCTTGCTTCATTATCGGGTGGTTGTGTCATGACCATTTCAATTGAGTATGGAAGTTGTAAGGTTCTTAATAATTCTATTTTGCATGAAATCTGGATTTGTTAAAACTACTCATTTGGGTTTTGCTGGGACTAAAGTTGTGAAACTTGCATAGCACATTGTTACGGCGAACATCTTGCATCATTATTTTGGGAGACCAAGAACCATTTGTTGATCTACTTCTCTTCATTATGTGCTTTTAAGGCTAGTCATTATCTACAAGCTATCCTGTCGCTCGCTCTTACAGTTTCACTGTGATTGCAATACTGTCATCTTTGTGAAGTTCAGTTATTGTTACATGTTTGCCCATGTAGCTTTTCTTTTGAAACCAGTTTGACAGTTAAGACACTGAGTCGCATACATTCTGAATTGTTGTTTAAACATGTAAAATAATTAAAAAATAATGCCAACTTCTTTCATTTACAGGAAAAACAACGGGTGGCATATGATGAACAAAAAAAACTTGCTCAGGCACAGGCACAAATGAAGTCGCAGATGGTTCGTTATGAAGATGAGTTATCAAGGAAAAGGATGCAGGTATTCAAAACAAGTAGAGTAAATTCAAGTAGTGGCTTGAATGTAAAGAGGGAGCAGGTCTTCTGCCTCCCACTATGTGAGATGGGGCAAGGGATGGATCAGTTTAGGCAACTACTTGATTGTTAACATAGATAAAAATCATTCTCTACATTCCTGCAGGCTGAAAATGAACATCACAGAACAAGGAATCAAGAGTTAGTTAAAATGCAAGAAGAATCATCCATGAGGCAGGAGACAACTCGACGAGCTACAGAAGAACAAATTCAGGCACAGCGCAGGCAAACAGAGCGTGAGAAGGCTGAAATAGAACGTGAAACTATTAGGGTGAGAGCTATGGCAGAGGCCGAGGGAAGAGCCCATGAAGCAAAGCTTGCAGAGGATGTTAATAAGCGAATGCTAATAGAACGTGCAAATGCAGAACGAGAGAAATGGGTCTCTGCTATAAATACAACTTTTGAGCATATTGGAGGTACAATTTCCGTGCTTCCTTCTAGTTTCCCTAGATCACAGATGTGCTGTAGTTGTAATGACTGTACCTTTCAATGCATTATGCTGTACGAAGTAACATCTTTCAGTGGCCTCACACGGATCAAGGTTTTAGCTGATACAGTGATATTTGATAGGACAACCTTCTTGTTGGTCACTATTATGTTTTTTAGAATCTTATAGGGTTATAGTTTGAATTCTTGAATCCACTTTTAATCAGATTTGTCTGTACTTGTTTTTATTATTTTACTCCTGCTAAAAATGCATATACCATTCCTGCATCTTCTCTATCCCTATTGATCAATATTACCAGTCTTTCATATTTTGAAGTGTAATTCATAAAGGACTGATGTGGGTTTGCAGAGATCTAAAGGTCCAAAATAATTCTTTGGAGGTGGTGTCAAGGCAATAATGACAGATCAAAATAAGCTAGTTGTGGCAGTGGGAGGTGTTACAGCTCTAGCAGCAGGGATCTACACAACAAGGTATCCCTCTATTGGGTGAATCCTTTCTGCATGCCAAAATGATGCTGTATATGTTATCTATAATTGGTAGTCTATGATACATCAATCTACTCTCTGTATGCTAACTTTGCCTTATTTGATAAGGACTATTTGCTACTTTTTTGCTGTAATACAAACATGCTTGCCAAAATTCTCAAAATGAGTCATTTATTTCATTGTACAACACATTAATACTTTGAATTAATTAAGACCCCCTCCCTCCCTTTCCCCTTGAAGAACAAAAAAAAAAATAAAGCTATTTAGTATCTCTGGGTAGCCGATTCAGAAAAAGTCTTAGTATCTCTGTGTTTGTGATTCTATAATGCATTTGTCAAAGCACAATCCTAACTTCCATGTTGCGTATAGAGTTATAGTGAGTCGGTTAACTAAGGGATGTTGAGCTAAGTTTCAACCTCTATACGTTTGTCCTTTGAAGCCTTACGTTGAAGATTATTTCACTTTAGGACTAATCCAAATTTGTTATTGTGTGCAGAGAAGGTGCTAAGGTCATATGGAGTTATGTTGACAGAATACTAGGTCAACCATCATTGATCAGGGAATCTTCCAGAGGAAAATACCCCTGGTCAGGGGCTTTGAAGCGTGCTTTGAGTAGTCTCTCTCATGCTGAGAAAGGTTCTTCCATCACAAATGGAAATGGGTTTGGTGATGTTATACTTCACCCTTCTCTTCAGAAGCGGATCCGGCAGTTGGCTAGTGCAACTGCAAATACCAAATTCCATCAGGCACCATTCAGGAACATGCTATTCTATGGGCCTCCAGGAACAGGGAAGACAATGGCTGCAAGGGAGCTTGCTCAAAAATCTGTATGCAACCATATCTTTTCCTAAGATATTTGTACCTAAAGCCGTATCCCTTTTTTTCTTATTTATAGAAGATAGTATACTTATTGATATCCATACATGAATGTGCACAAAATTACTGCTGCTCAATTTATTACTCTCATTAGGGTAGTTTGACTTACTCCTCAGGGCCTTGACTATGCATTGATGACTGGAGGAGATGTTGCACCATTAGGTGCACAGGCTGTAACCAAAATTCATCAGTTGTTCGACTGGGCCAAGAAGTCCAATAGAGGTTTATTACTTTTCATTGATGAAGCAGATGCATTTTTGTGCGAGTAAGTATTAATAGCCTGTTATTTTTAGCACATGAAAGCGACAACATAATTTTTAAGCAATTTTGTTAAAGTTTGGTTAGCTTCTATTCTGATTAGGTACTATCTTATGTTGTCGTCTCCTTTTGTGTTTCGTTAAACCAAAATGTTAAAAAGTATTGTAATGTTGAGCAGTTGAGGATTGCAAATTGTCTCTTTCTAAACCAAACTACTCCGTACTATATAATTTTCTACTTCAATACTGGAGATTCTCCAGTTGTGGTGCTAATATGATTATATGCTATTGGAGATTTTTGAGTTTTGTACTTTCCTTTGGGTGTCTGTTTCAACTAGTTTTATGATTTCCGAAATGTCAAGTGAATAGCTGCGGGGATTGAGTTAATTCCTAACCGAAACCTGCAGGAGAAACAAAACTTACATGAGTGAAGCCCAAAGGAGTGCACTCAATGCCCTCCTGTTTCGCACTGGTGATCAATCAAAAGATATAGTCCTAGCTCTAGCAACAAATCGTCCTGGTGATCTTGACTCAGCTGTTTCAGACCGTATTGATGAGGTTCTAGAATTCCCTTTGCCTGGTGAAGGCGAACGCTTCAAGCTGCTGAAACTGTATCTGGATAAGTATATAGCCCAAGCCGGCAAGAGGAAACCAGGCATGTTTTCACAACTGTTCCAGAAACAGCAACAGAAAATAGAAACTAAAGGCATAACTGATGAAATCCTTGGGGAAGCTGCATCCAAGACAGAAGGATTTTCAGGGAGGGAAGTAGCAAAACTGATGGCCAGTGTTCAAGCTGCCGTGTATGGCAGTGAGGATTGTGTGTTGGACCCAAAGCTATGTCGCGAGGTTGTGGATTACAAAGTGGCAGAGCATCAACAGAGAAGAAAATTCGCAGGCACCGACAAAGTTAGCCATTGATAAAGTTTTGAAATTATTTAACCAGAGTTGATTTTTTTAGCCAGATGGCTAGAGATGATATTGATAACTAATGTGCATATGCTCAACTCAAGTAGGATTTTGCGACCCCCTGATTTGAGTTTTAGGTAGCATCTTGATGTGATCATTTTTACATTCTTTCTAGTTAAGGGTTTTTGTTCATTAACCCAGAAAATCAAGAATATACTATAGTTTGATTTTAGTCTTCGCACAAGGCTGTTGAGTTATTGACTTACATGAATTCAATCTAATTCAATAATAAAAATATAACAAACTGGTCAATATTTATTGAATTTTCTTTCGGTAAGCTTGAGCACGGAAAAGCTTGTGTTGCCAAGCAAAACTTTTATTTGTTGGAAACTTGATCAAAGTTCGTCAAAAAGAGGACACATAATCATTTGTTATATATATATGGCTGCACAGTACCAACATCAGGGAGCATATATTTGGGGATTTATGGGAACGATAACTACTTGAAGAATTCAACAGCACGAATACAATGCTGCAACGCCAAAAAGGTTCAGATATGATGATCCCAAGAGGGGCTGTTAACTTTAACAAGATAATGCGTACAATAGGTGCCAATGAAGAAGATAACAATTGGGCAATTCACTTATTTTCTTTCGAACAAAGCACAAGAACAGGAAAAGAACATCAGTTGGAGCTTAGGCAGATACAATCTTCCATTGAAGAATTCTTAAGCATGAAATTCAACGGGTCTAAAGAAAATAATACTCTTGGATCTAATGATGGTGGCCGTGGTCTTGATAATAGCGTAAGCCACAATACTTGCATATCGCAGGCTCGTCCTTGTCAAGGCATATATACTCAATGGGATGCCCAAGAGAAGGGTCATTGTCTGCACAAAGGAAGACAGGAAGAAAAGTGAATAAATGACGATGTAAAGGCATTATCTTGCACTAGTAATTTCAGTGAGATTTGAGCACTATTATCAAGTACTTTCCAACAAAAGAAGCTCGTTGAAAAGACTATCACTTAATTAAGAATCAATATCCTACCTCCTTCACAAGCAGCAATCCTGCCTTCAACCTTGATTGGTGGAACTTCATTGATCAATTCCATGGGAGATTTCTTGCTAGTATCCTGTGAAACAGCTATCAGGATAGCTCACAAATGCTCATGTAGTATGCACAATTAAGTTTAGTAAAGAGCTTGCAATGGAGCGTTTATAAAGAATCTAACAGAATCAATAGGTAATTTCAATAATGGTCCAGATAGTGTTTCCTAGTTTCAGCCAAGTCCCCATTAGTTCATGAATTGTAGTTTAGTCCTCATAATGGTAGATGAGATTATCAGAAGGACGACACTAAAACAAAAATTAGAGCTCAAACTTAGTCGGCTAATTGCATTTCTTGAATTTATATAAGGGTTCACTCAACAGATGATTGTTATATTATATACACCCAACAAGGGTCATTACAACTGTAGATTTTGTACCACATGTAAGTTTGAAAAGAATGCTCTCCTTTTACAATATCTTCACGAGTTCCTCACGAGGATGAGAAGGAAATTAATACCGCAAATATGGTTAACGAGTGTTTTCTAAGCTTTAGCATAGAGAAACATCACAATGAACAGACAAGGCATTACAAGTACACAGTGACTATACTAATTTGGCTTCCATCAGGATCAGGAATGAGATCACTAGATCGATCAAGCTTAGACAAAAAAGCAAAAATATTCGCGGGAATCCTTTAGTACTACCTCCATCCAAATAAGATAGTCTAGTTTGATTTTCAAAGGTCAAATTAACAAGCTTTGATTTTATGTAGCTGAATTAAGTTATAATGATACTATATTTTGATATATTTTCACCATATATTATACATTTGAGTTCAAACCGCAATAAGTCATCAATCAAAATTCAAAATAAAATCAATTTAGCTGTGCATACAAGCACCAATGTACACAAACATAATAAATCAAATAATTCAATCAATCGATCAATTCAGCTACATAAAATCACCAATTTACACACACACAAACAAAAATTAACAAATCAAATCATTCAATTATTCAATTTAGCTACAAATATTTAATAAATTAAATCATTGAATTAATTAAAAATGATATGAAAACCTGCATCCATTTAGCGGTATGGGAGGTAACAATTTCTTTGCTAATTGCGCCACCACTCAAGCATCTGAAATTGGATGATGAAGTTAGGGTTTTGATCAAATTTGTAGCTATTTCTAGGGTTTGTCTTCTTCCATATGAAGCCATCGTAACGTTGACTTTTTCCCAATCGAGGAAGCTTTTGATGATTTCAATTAATCAATTTTGACTTTTTCAGGTTTGGAAATTCGAATGGAGAAATGTTTTTTTCGAGTGAGTTGTTGATGGGCCGACAAACATTAGAGATTTGGACTAAAAAATTTGGATAATGTAACCGTACCGTCAATATGGAGAAAATTAGCAAAATAGTAACACGTTTGATCGGATTTTTAACTTGGAACACTCATGCTAATTTATTTGCATAAATAGCATACATTTCATGTCAATTGTCTTAAATACCCTCTTAAAAAAACTAACACCCTTTTCCTTCATCTTCAACCTACTTCCTACCCCACCATTGCCCCACATCCCCACCCCACCACGTGCCTCCACCCCATCTTCCTCCTCCTTCACATCTTAGCCTTCATCTCCTTCCCAAAATCGCGAAACCCTAGGGAAGGGTCACGCATTTTGTAGCGAAATGGGCGAGGTCGGACGTGAAGTGGTTTTTCGTCACAAGTAGAGGGACGGATGGTGAGAATGAGGGGCGTTGTGGGAGATAAGTTGGAAGATGAAAAACGATATCTGGGCTGGGCGATTATTTGCATAATCGTACTGAGAGTGTTAATTATGCAAAGAAATTAGCATGGGTGCTCCAAGTTAAAAAATCCGGTCAAACATGTGCTATTTTGCCAAATTTCTCGTCAATATGTGTTCAGAAAATTGATCCAATCTTGGTAGTGGTCTGGTCCGGGTAGAACCGATAATAACGATCTCGGGTCAATAGTTGGATGAAACTATCCGATAACATCACCCTAGAGCGTCCATGCCTCCCCCTCCCGAGAGATCGCCAACAAAAATCTTGTCCGAGTATCCATCCGAAAAGATATCGACCTAGAAAACATCAAGAATAACATTAAACCTAGAAGTCATCGAAAGTATGAATCAATAAAAGATCCAATCCACCAAGAATCCAAGAGGGAATTGTCGAAATGATCCCGCATCAAAGCGACCGCTGAAGTTTCTATTTCATGTGTTGTCAATGACAAGCAAATGATCCCATCCAAATCTATATTAAAATCGAACAAATATTAAAACAAAACAAAAAAATCATCAAAAGCTACATGTTCGAAAAGCATTTAAATATGAGGGAATGGATTTAGGTGTCGATGGATAATCATAGTTGATTAATGGACAAGGTTATTTAAAGGGTTCAGCAAAGTTCTTCTCCTATTTGGTCCACTAATATGCAATTGACAATTTTTTTGGGAAGGGCGCGGTGGGGTCAGACGGAGCGGATTTTGTTTGTTGGTCAAAATTATATTTTTTCTCCAAAATATTTTCTAAATTTATAATTTTGACCCAAAATAGACCTAAATTTTCTTTCTACGTTAAAATTTAACGGAGATGTTAATTTAAGGACCATTTGCGCACATGATATACACTTACTGCATCATTTATGATCGATGCCACTTTACAAGACCAAATCGCAACGCTCGCCAATTATTGGGACCGTTTCAACAATTCCCTCACAATCCAACATGTCTAAATGTCAATCAAATCAATCATTAAAATTTAAATGACAAGTTATCCCCTTGATTTATTGGATAATTATTATTTTTCACCATTTCAACACTAATTAAATACTCGATCAAGTTTATATTTGCTAGCTTCACCTAACTAATTAAATAGAAATGAAGATAATAGGTACCAAAGTTATTCTTACTTTGTTCTGCCGAGTTCATAGATTGGATATTATTTTTAGTAATAGATCGGATACCTAAATAAATCAAAATCATTGAATAGTCTTTCATACAATCATACCAAATTAGTGGGGCAGTCATCATCGAACTCGATCCTATAGTTAGATGCTCACTTTTAAGAAAAGAACATGGCAACCATGAAAGTTAATAGTACCAAACATCATCATAGATTTTATTTAAAATAAAAAGGGAGTAAAGTGAGTAACTCACGTATTTTTTAATATTGATATTTTACAACCTACATTTTCAATTTAACTATAAAATAATAAAAATATTTTGAAAAATATCACGTGAAAACCATACAATTTTCAATTTAACTACAAAACAATAAAAATAGGTTGTAAAATATGAATATTGAAAAATATGTGGGTTGAGAAAATAAATGCATTCACTTTACTCGAATCTCATTTAGGAGCTTAATAAATAATTCTTTAAGTATGATGGTTAGAAGCACAAATACATTATTTTACTTTCATTTTTTTAGTTTCAACATTTTTCTTTTTTTTTAAAACCACATAATCAAATGACTATAAATGAATTAACTCACTTAAACATATTGTTTAAGAACTTTCTTTAACTCCTAACTCCATTAAATGACTTAACTCACTTAAGCATTTGTTTAAGAATTTTCTTTTAACTCCTAACTCCATCAAATGGTATGTTTGGAAAAATATTTATTGAAATAACGAAAAGACAAACATGTACAATAACTACATTATTTTACCCTCAAATATAATATGCAAATTTTGTGTAATCTTATTCTTAGAATCTTAGATGCAATCATATTTTGCACTTTGCCCATAAATCTAATAATTTACTTTTAGTGGGTAGTTGAATAACCTTAATTAGATCTAGATTCAAAGGTGAAAATAAAATAGTCCACCCCTACTCTTCCCCATGTAATAATTATAACACCACCAATAAAGACAAACAATTAACCACACGCTCTCCTCTTTTCCCTCCCAACCACTTCAGTTTAGACAACAAAAGTAACACATCTTCACATTCTCCAAACTCACATTCAAACATCTTCAACATGGCTTCAACATCTCTCCCAAATCTCATCAATAATAATAATTCTCTTCATTTGTCCCATTTCAGTTGTCCACTTTCAATAATATTCCCCATTAAACAACTATCAACTTCCAAGAAACATGCAACATCACTTGCATGCAACGTTACCAATGTCTTCAAAACGCACGAAACATCGTTTTCTAATGATGTTCAGGTTGTTTCCAAGGTACCATTTTCGAAACCGACGATATTGGTGTCTGAGAAGCTTGGAGAAGGGGGTCTTGAGCTGTTGAGAAGATATGGTAACGTTGAATGTTTGTATGATTTGTCTCAGGAGGAGTTGTGTAAGAAGATTGCTTCTTGTGATGCTTTGATTGTAAGAAGTGGCACAAAGGTGATGTAACATGTCTAATATCTTACGTTGTTACGATTACCATAAGAATTGCATATTGTATATATAAATATGACTATACGAGTCATAATGTTTATATATTTTGATAGGTTGAATTCCATATAATTTATATTTGTGTATCGTTGTTATCAGGTGACGAGGGAGGTGTTTGAGGCTGCTCAGGGGAAGCTTAAGGTGGTGGGAAGAGCTGGAGTTGGTATTGATAATGTGGATCTGCATGCTGCTACTGAGTATGGGTGCCTTGTTGTCAATGCTCCAACGGCCAATACTATTGCTGCTGCAGAACATGGCATTGCTTTGCTTGCTGGGATGGCTAGAAATGTTGCTCAAGCTGATGCTTCCATTAAATCTGGTATGTGTTTCTTGAAGTCTTTTATACTTTGTTAGATCTTGTTTGTTATGTTCTTGATAGATCTAAATCAAGAATGAATGGTAATTATTGGATCTCTGATAATCAGAGAAGGTAGATTTACCATGATGTTAGGATCTATCTCATACTATATGGCTTAAGATTATAAATCTGATTGTAGATTTCTTAATTGTAGCTCAATGATAAATGCGGAGTATCTCTGTTTTCACAATAACTTTTGCCTGATCTCTAATTGGTTCTCTCCATATGAGGAATTTGAACTCTCGGATTTCATGTCTAAGCTTCCATAAGAACTTTAGATGTTCACAAATGTGTAATCGTTTAATTTGATTGATGGTTACTACAGGGAAATGGCAGAGGAATAAGTATGTTGGTGTTTCGTTGGTCGGGAAGACTTTGGCAGTCATGGGATTCGGAAAGGTTGGTTCTGAAGTTGCACGTCGTGCAAAAGGCCTTGGAATGCAGGTTATTGCACACGACCCTTATGCCCCGGCTGACAGAGCCCACGCAGCTGGTGTAGAGTTGGTGTCATTTGATCAGGCCATCGCCACTGCTGATTTCATTTCACTCCATATGCCTCTTACACCTGCAACTAAGAAGGTGTTCAACGATGAAACATTTTCAAAGATGAAGAAAGGAGTGCGAATTATTAATGTTGCTCGGGGTGGTGTTATTGATGAAGATGCACTAGTAAGGGCCCTTGATAGTGGAGTTGTTGCTCAGGTAAGTTGTTCAATTTATACAACTTGATTCCCACACTCCAAGTTATCTGCATATGCAAGTCTAAAAAGTTAGGAATTTTGTCGATCAAATAGAATAAGTTTTGAGAAAGAAAAAAATCGATAATCAATTTGAATTGAAAAGGCAAGAGTACATCAACATTCCATTGTCAATTGTCAACATATGCTTATTTACCAGATTGTGTAGAATTTATGGTTCCCTTCATTTGCACAGGCTGCACTTGATGTGTTCTGCGAGGAGCCTCCAGCGAAAGACAGCAAATTGGTGCAGCATGAGAATGTTACTGTCACACCTCATCTTGGAGCTAGCACTAAGGAAGCTCAGGTATTGATCCCTACTCATTACACATTAGAGTTTTTTAGCAAATGTACAAGTAAACATTCTACAAAGACATAATGGTATAAACACCCTATTTTATCATATGAGTCTAGTGAGTAGTGATGATGTGATATAGCTGGTTATATCCAATCCTTGTACCCATACATTTCAGGAAGGAGTTGCTGTTGAAATAGCTGAGGCCGTAGTTGGAGCACTGAATGGGGAGCTTTCTGCTACTGCAGTCAATGCGCCCATGGTTCCTCCCGAGGTAATTATATTTTTCACTAGTTGCTAATATTACTCATTCCTATTCATAGTGCATAAAACATGTTGAAACTTCCAGTTCTTATCCTCAGGTTTTGTCAGAGTTGGCTCCATATGTCATATTGGCTGAGAAGCTTGGCAGATTAGCAGTTCAGTTAGTTACAGGTGGTAGCGGTGTCCAATCCGTCAAGGTGGTATACAAATCAGCCCGCAATCCAGACAACTTTGACACGAGACTTCTCCGTGCTATGATTACAAAGGGAATCATTGAGCCCATATCAGACTCCTTTGTCAACCTTGTCAATGCAGATTTTACAGCAAAACAGAAAGGCCTTCGCATCAGCGAAGAAAGAGTTACTATTGATGCATCTCCTGATGCACCTATCGACTCAATCCAGGTCCAAATCAGCAACGTTCAATCAAATTTTCCCAGTGCTGTCTCAGACAACGGGAACATTAGCATTGAAGGGAGAGTGAAATATGGCATTCCTCATCTTACAGTTGTTGGATCGTTTGGCGTGGACGTGAGCCTGGAAGGCAATGTCATTTTGTGCCGTCAGGTTGATCAACCTGGCATGATCGGGCACGTTGGGAAAGTCCTCGGCGAGCATAATGTGAATGTGAGCTTTATGAGTGTGGGTAGAGAAGTGAAGAGAACCAAAGCCATCATGGCTATTGGTGTCGACGAGGAACCAAGTCCGGAGACATTGAAGAAGATAGGGGAAGTTCCTGCAATTGAAGAGTTCGTATTCCTCAAGCTTTAGATGATCCTGCCTATGGGATATGGATTAAGCTTGATTAATTTTGAGGTCCAGTATTATGCTTTGATTATTAAAAATATTAAAGAAAATATTATGGAGTGGAATGGTTTTGTCTGAAGAATATTTGATTCGAAGGGGGAATAAGTAGCTAAGTATCATTATTCCCCATTATAATTGAGGCACACTTTTTTTTTATTCTTTATCGAGTTATGCAAGCTATTTTTTTTTGTGTGTGTGTGTCGTAATTCACAAAGGTTTGTATTATTGTGCATAATTGAAAAAAGTATGCATCCTACATATGTCCCCATGAGTAACATTTTCATTGTAGTCCCGAAACATAGCTCAATTGGTAAAAAATTAGTAGGTTGTTGTGACATCTCAACTTTTCTCTGCGACGTAAAATTGACTCCTTCTAAAAACAATTTCATATGAGTTGATTTATAGAAAACTATCAGTTGAAACACATTCAACGATTTACCTCCTACATATAACTCAAGAAAATTGGTAACATAAGACCCTTAGGTTCCAATGACTCATGAATACTATTAAACTATTGAATGAGTAAAATATTCATTACTTGTGAAACTCATGGTTAATTTCCCCAGTTGAAAGACTTGTATACCATACATGCATTATTAACCTAAACAGATTGCACATTCCAATTTGTTTGCCTAGTGTGATTATAATGGTAATTCCAATCATCGCCATCATACTTAACAGTTGGTACTAGAGCATATAAGTTACCTAAATTTGAATGTCATGAACCAATTCAACTGTTGTGTAACATGGAAATAACATAGGCTACACATCTGAAACAGTTGACACAACCACTAAGCTATGCATATAAAATCTTTAACCAAATTATCAATTCTCAGTACATTAGTTTTGAAATCTTTAACAGCGGATTTCACATAAAAGGTACACATAATACGCAGTTGACCCTTTCCTCTTCACGGCCACGGTTAATCATTTACCCCTGTATTGATGAAGGAAAATAGAACTTTGAGATAAGCATTATGTTAGAAACTAGAGCCTCAAGGCACTACATAACTTTAGTGGGTGCCTTCACATGTATAGTAGAAGCATACGGAAAAATATAGAGATGACATACGTATTCATCATCAGCGTTATATTGTCCCCCTTGAGAAGTATCCTCCCTGAAAACAGAAGATAAATATATCAGACGAATGTGAGACAAGATTCACCATTTACAGGGGATTACAGTAAAAAATGAGATTCAAGCCATTTGATTCTCACCCAACTGCTTTCTAGTATTCTTCTTTACATGCACTTCCTCAGCATCATCCAACACCAAATTCATGTACTCATCAAATCCTTGTACACCACAAGTTACACGATACCAAGCAATTTTATTGGTTGCAATGAACTATAACATCAGAAATTAGGGAATGCAGTAACAGTTAAAAGCTAATCAATCATATCTTGCACTAAATTATAGTTGTGTATCAAGTTCGTTAAACAAATGCTAACCATATAGATAAGATTTTCTGCACAATTGGGTCGTCAAAAAGTGCATGAGAAAGCTAGAACCATAGAGGTTTGATATAAAATAGGAACAGTAAGTTCAAATAAGAACGCATTAAGCTTCATTACGTTTGTGCAGTCCACAAATCAGTAATGAGGCTGTCTACTTCACTACGTTCACCAACAACACATCAACTAACTCTCTAAGAATATCGCATAGAACCCTGAATCATTGACATATTTTATCAGAACAAAAAAAAACCAACAAGTGACAAACAATGCTCGCTAATTACTTGCACGTTTCTTGCACCACATACTAACAAACATATGTAACCAACTGAATAAACACTTCATATTTCTAAGAAAAGTTGAAATAACTAAATAAAAGGAAGTATTCAGCATTTCGTAACTTCAATTAAATAATTCAAAATTGAGCTAAACTATCAACAATAATTACAGATCAAACGACATAAAAGAATAAAACAAATGGCTTAAGTTCGCTTATGAGGGAGAAACCCACAATAATACGCCCTTCTATCCTCAAATCCTTCTGCTCAAAAAGCCAAATCTGAATGCGAGCTTTCTGCAAACACACAATTCACACTCAAAATACTAAGAAATCAGCTAAAAAAAATAATCAATCTATGGCTCCAATTCACATTCAAAATACTAAGTAAACAGCTAAAAGTCGATCTTTGGCGCCAATCAACATTCAAGATACTAAGTAAAAAGCTAAAAAATCAATCTTTGGCTCCATTCCACATTAAAGATACTAAGTAAACAACTAAAAATTGATCATTGGCTCCATTTCACATTCAAGATACTAAGTAAACAACTAAAAATATCGATCTTTGGCTCCATTCCACATTCAAGATACTAAGCAAACAGCTAAAAATTCAACCTTTGGCTCCAATTCACATTCAAGAGACTAAGTGAACACCCCAAAAATCATTATTTTACTCTAATTCACATTCAAGATACTAAGTAAAAAGCTAAAAATTCAATCTATGGCTCTAATTCACATTCAATATACTAAAAAAAAAGCTAGAAATTAAATATTTAGCTCCAATTTGCCATCATTTATCAAATTATGAAAATTAAACACAAAAAAGACACCATTTTTACCTACCCATTTGCTAACTTAAACTAAATGTCTAAATACAATCAATAAAAGTAGTAAAAAAATATGAATTAACAGAAGCTTACACTTTGAAGAAATCTGAAAATAAGATTCTGCAAGAAAAAAAAAACCAAAAAATTAGCAAAACAATAATAAATAAATTGATAAAACAAAAAAGAGGGTTTGAAATTACAATGGGTTGGGTCATAATCCTCTGAACTTTGGTGCTAGCCATGTTGATAATTCAATTGATTGAACCAGCTAAAACCCTAGTTCTGAACAACTATGAATCTGATGTGTGTGTTATTGATAAAACCCCTAGTGGAATATGAGATTTCGTATTTCTATATTAGAGTTAATTGTTAATATAGTGTAAATATGTAAATTTTTCGGACCATATTGTAACACACTTTTCATGATTAAATTATGGCTAATTTGCTATTTGTCCCTCTATCGTGTATGAGCTTTTTTATTCTCTTATTAAGCCAGCTTATCAGTTTCATCTTGCTTTCTACGATTTTCTTTCAATTCGAGATTGCCGCTTAAACTATTTTTTTGCCTCAAATTTTACTTAATCCATATTTTACACAGTTAACAATCTATAAATTCATTAAAAATACGAAATACCTATTTTGCCTTTAATTATAACTTATTTAAATTTTACATTTGAAAATAGGGGTACATTTTCAAATATTTTAATATATGAAGATATTTTAAAATAAATAAAAATCAAATAATTAAAACTAAACCCCACCCCTACCAACTATCACCATCATCTACCACCACCCCAACCCCACCTCACCCCAACTCCTACAAATTTATTGTCCCCCACAACCCCATCCCCTCATCGCCGCAACTCCCCTATTTATCTCCCCAAACACGCCTCTACCTTATTCCCCTGATCGAACATCCCCCACCTACCTCCCCGTCATAACCCCCACCTTCACTCCACCCCCCACCGCCCCTCCCCCACCGCCTCTACCGCTCCAATCTCGTTGTCCTGGCCCCTCACCACCCTTACCCCCAAATCAAACATCGCCATCACCACCACCACTACTCGACTAACCTACAACACCCCCCGCCAACATATTTTGACACAAAATTATCAATACTCAATTAATTCACAAATCAATAAATATCAAATAAAACTAAAATAACTCAATTAAAGAATAATTTTGTATACAATCAACGGGGTGGAGGAGCCAGTCAATACGTTGGATGGTTTGGGAGAGTCACAGGTCAAGACGGTTGGATGCCATGGGGAAGTTTTTTTTAATTAATTATTTTAAAATATTTCAAAAATTTTCCCTATTTTAAGTGTAACGTTTATGAAGTTCTATTTAGGGTAAATAGTCTATTAAGATTTTGTAATAAATTTATGTTTGTTTAAATGCGAAGATTGGGTTCAAAGTCGAAGAGATACACACACCCAAATAGTATTTGTTTGAGGGCGAAATGTGACTACTTTGCCCCTATTTTAAGTGTAGTAGCTGATGTAATTATATCTGTGTGGACAAAATATTTCGCATTTAAAATCACTATTCACAGATATTGGTTCCCCGAGTTCAAGGGGCATTTTCGGCATGTTAAAAAATAGCTTTTTGCGAGCAAATTTCGCATACAAGAAGATATGCAAAGAGCATACAAGAATCGAAACCTCATGACAATTGAAAATAAACTCAATAATATAGGAGAGGCAAATATCAAATTAGCCTTTAAATTATTACTTACGTTATCGGGATACGACCAAACTACACCACGCTCACACCATTCTACTCACATCGGCTAAATCATTCAGATACCATGACATCAGATTGATAACGGAATCTACAATCGCTTATTTATCGAGATACGCACAGCGCTGACGCTTTGATCACACAATCACCTACTTAACCATCATTTTCTGGATACATGAAATAAGAAACAAAAACTGTACGAATTACTATTCGAAAGTCCTCCTATTTGCAAACATTTCGAGACAAAATAGTCATTTTACAACTTTTTGGTACTCTTTCAGTGTGCTTTTAGTTGGTCTCGTTAATAGGTTATCATAGACATTGCATTACATTTCGTAGCTAAATAATAATCTACAATACTATCAATCGGGAGGGTTGCCTATATTTATCCTCCTAAAAGTTCGATTCACTTTAAATGTTGAAGATGTGCTGTTTCTAATTTAACCTAAACTTAGCTTTTGAATTTGGTCAGGCTCAACCACGGCTCGATTCCATTCAAACATAGAACCTTCAAATTATCCTTTTGATGCGTTCTAATCTCGAATCGTGACATAATTGAACGGTCTAGTGTCTAACTGGGCCCTGAATCCCTTTATCGATTCAAATCACACGTCAGGGAAAGTGTGGATTCGCACTGTTGTATCTACCGAGATAATTTCACAAACCGTCATCGAGCTCAAAAAGAGTAGTCCCCTTGCCCGTGATAAGTCAATGGTAATGTTGTAGTTACAAACTATTGCACAAACAATCAATAGAATTTGCATTAGCGCACTGGTAGTATGTTTCATACTACCACTAATTCGTGAAGTTAAAACGGAAGGTTACAAGAACATTGCCAAACTTCCGGTGAATCCATCATCAGAAGAATGCAAACTTCAAGGATTAAATACCGACTTTTACCATACTCTAAATACTAATTGTGCAATTAACTAGTAATCTACCTATAAAAAAATATCGAATCTATAAAAAATATCTCTAATCAACTCTACCGAAAAAAAATTCGACTTTTTTACAATCTTATCTTTTACACTCTAAAAACACTATTTGGGTGTGTGTATAGTGTTGCAAAAAAAAAACATGGATGCCAAAAGACACCTGAAAGTGTGAAAAAGGGATATAAAATTATTATTTTGGCCCCCTATTTGTAAGTGTAATTTGAGGAAGTTTCATTTATGAATAAAATAGCTACTCTAATTAATTTTGTTTACTGGGTGTGGTTTTTAGTGCACTGGTGGCCTGGTGCTATAAGCACACTCTAAACAGTGTCAAAAGCAGGTGTAAAATTACTAATTTATCCCCGTATTTCTTAGTATAGGGTTTGAGGAAGTTTCATTATGGGCAAAATAGTCATTTCGATAATTTTTAACACTGATCGGGTGTGATTTTAGTCCCAAAAAACAAGCAATTCCAAAGAATTACAAGCGTCTACCACAAATTCCCCAACATATCACAATTTGCCCCAAATCCCAAAACCCTAAATCCCCAAATTCCAGCAATGGCCGGTGCCGGAATCCACCCGTACCACCAGCAATGGCCGCAATCCGCGGCTGCGCCACCACCTTCCGCGGTGGCGCACCCTACTCCGCCGCCTCCAGACAACTCCTTCCGCCAATTCAACGACGAGCCTCGAACAATATTCATTTCCGGATTACCAGATGACGTGAAGGAGAGGGAGCTCCAGAATTTGTTGAGATGGTTACCTGGTTACGAAGCTTCGCAGGTTAATTTCAAAGGAGAGCATCCTATGGGCTTCGCTCTTTTTACCTCTGCTCAGTGTGCTATTTCAGCTAAAGACGCTCTTCAGGTTTATTTATTATTATTATTATTATTGTTATTATAATTATTGTTATAGTTATTACTCCTCCCGTTTTTTTTATTTGTTGTTTTAGCTTATTTGCACATCGATTGAGGAAATAAAAAGAGCCGTACCATATCAAAATGTAGAGAATCAGTTGAAATTGTATTATTGGTTGTTTGATAATTTAAAGAGAAAAGCAGTAAAAATACGTTGACAATGTGAGAAGGTAATTTATGCTAAACGACAACTATTTTGAAACAAAAAATTTGGCTAGTAAAAAAACGTAGGTAGTATTATTGTTATTATTATTGTTAGTATTAGTATTAGTACCTCGAAATGTCAGAAAGGATTGTGTAGTTTTGCATTTTGATGGTTGATGTTTTTAATTTCGAACTCAAATGTTTTGTATATGTTGTATGATACTCTCTCAATTGGAATTTAACTAGCAGGTTTCTATTCAACAAAGAAGTCAATGTGATTTCGAAGCTATAATTTACTCGTTTTAACTTTGAATTTATGTAAAAAATTAATAAAATTAGATAAGTGCACTCTACACACTTGTGTGTTACCGTGTTGCACCTTATAACCAAATATTTAATTAAGGTTATTTAGGGTCTAAGTTGGGTATTGGTTTAAATCTCCCAGTTAAATTGAAATGAAGGTAGTATTTGGTGAAAAAATATATCAAAAGATGGTATTTTTAAAATAATCTACTATTGACATTATAATTTGGATTTAAATGGATGTCACATGGCTAAATTAAGGGAGAGGAAGTTGGTAATTTTGACCATTGAAAATCAAAGTGGACAATCTTTTTGGTATGAAGGGACTTTAATTGTTAAAATTCGTTTTTATTTTGCGGCTCAATTTTCCAATTTGCATGTCTTACGTAGTGCTGTTTTTTATATGCTCAGGGTATGGTTTTTGACGCGGAATCCAAGACAGTACTGCACACAGAGATGGCAAAGAAGAATCTTTTTGTAAAAAGAGGTGTGCAGTCTATTTGTGTGTTCCTATACTGTTCTTGTTGTTTTATTTGATCGGCGTTCATTATGGATAAAATGTAGTTCTGTCCGAATTGTTCATATAATAAAGTGTTCGGACTGTTGATTCTGCTATGTTACATGTGGTTTCAATTATGTCACTTCTTTCAGTATGGTTTTCTAGATATATTATTTTGCAATTGTCTAGTATCTTGCATTCTGATTACACAGATTATTAACCTTCATCTTTCATATTTGATGATGGGTCTAGTATTTTGCAATTGTCTAGTATCTTGCATTCTGATTTCACAGATTATCTTGCATTGTCCTACGCAGGAATAGTTGCTGATCCAAATGCCTATGATCAGAGTAAACGCATGCGCACTGGTGGTGATTATACTCACACAGGCTATTCAAGTCCATCTCCTTATCACCCTCCTCCACCACCTGTATGGGGGCCTCACGGGTAGATGTCTCTTAAATTAGACATTCTTTATTGTTGTTGCCGTTGCTTCAATTATCAGGCCGTCTGTTTAAATACATTTTTAATGCATGTTTCAAGCACTAACATGTGTTATATAAATACTTTCAACATAAACCTCCTTGAACCTCCTATATCTTTTCTCTGGTTCCCACATATATCGTTCGTATTGATAAATGGACGATCATGTTATTTAGGTACATGCCACCAGCTCCTCCTCCATATGATCCTTATGGGGGTTATCCTGTTCCTCCAGTTCCGATGCCTGCCCAATCTCCTGTGCCTGCACCAAGTAGCTATGTACCTGTTCAGGTATCCTTTATGAACAATATAATGGGATTACTAAAACCCATAGTAGTTGATATGCTGTGTTCTATTTTGGCCTGCAAGTTTTCAATAATTATTGATGTATTGTCACATATTTCACCCTTAAGACTTTGAATCTTCCTTAAAAAAAGATCTGATATAAGGATTCCGTATCTTCTGTCCAAGTGGTATTTTTGTTTATTCGTGAAGCAAAATGAAATTTGGATGTTTAATGGCCTTTTAAAAGGTTTTTCTAGTTTACAGTAATTTCAGCATGAGGAATGATAGTTTCTCATTTGCTGACAGTTGAAAGAGATTTCTCATTTGGTTGTGGCTTGTTACTGCTTAGTGGGTTTCAGTACTCCCTGCCCTCTTTCCTAAAGTTATTGATTACCTTTTGTTTTCTGTTTTTTTAACCGTTATGTACTCTACTTAATTATAATGCTTTCACATGTAAATTATTGTGTCCTATGTTCTCTTTTACCTGTCTGGGACAACATATGCGAGGGGTGTTCACTTTCTTTGTAGCCTGATACCTACTTTGCTGAAATTCTTCACTCCTTTTCTTGCAGAATACCAAAGATAACCCTCCTTGCAACACATTATTTATTGGGAACCTTGGCGAAAACATAATCGAGGAAGAACTGAGGAGTCTATTCACCCCGTACGGCTATTGCTTTATTTTCTAATAGGTATTAGTTACAGCTTGTGGTGTGTTTCTCTCATTGTGGTTCTTTGCTTTATTCTATTGCAGGCAGCCAGGCTTCAAGCAAATGAAGGTATTGAGACAAGAAAGACATACGGTTTGCTTCATTGAATTTGAAGTAAGTTACCATATTGATTATTTTCTGAGCTTTTTGGTTAAGTTTAAACTTCGTCTATTAATATTTTTATGTGATCTATGCAGGATGTAAACAGTGCTTCCAATGTGCACCGTAACTTTCAGGGTGCTGTCATACCTAGTTCTGGCTCTGTTGGCATGCGGATTCAATATCCTTTGTTCCTTTTCCATGCTCAAACTTTTCTTCAGTAGTCCGATTTACTACATCTATGAATCTATGATAGACCGGAACAGGAAATGTTGACATAAATCTCCATTAATATGCGATCATAATAATAGATATATCTATTTCAGATGTGGACTAGACTAAAATAACCGGTATATGCCACACTCTCCATTAAAAGATGTTATTTTTAACCCGAGGTTAAAATTAAAATTTCTTTTACATCCGTCTTCCAAAAAAATTGTTAATAGTCAATGAGTATCATCTGTGGGTGCAATTTAGAAGTAACATATTTGAGTTGTGCTACTTGTTATGTGTTTACAATAACATCTAGATAGGAGCATTATAGTTGCAGATCGTTGAAAAAACAATTTGGTATGAATTTTCATTGAAGAAAAGACATCTAAATTCTGAACAAAACTAGTTTTCTTAGCAAAAAGCGTTAATTTTTTAGGGATTTTAACATTTATATTTCCGTTGAATATAGTAAAGTTATTCCTTGACCCCTATGAACATATTCGAAGAACCCATTTGGGAGAAGAAAGGATTTTGGCCATCCAGCTGGTGTCAATGCAAATGGAGCGGCACCTCCGATGACTTATCAGTAGCTAGAAGGGGATGTTTTCTGTTCTCTATGCTCTGGGAAATTCAAAGCACTGCATGATAGGATGCATACTGCAACAGTTGCATGCATCCATTTTTAAAGTCATCAGCATAGCATCTCTTCACGTTAAAGTTGTGTCATGAGAATGTTATTCTCCTATATCATATTATCTGTTCTGGACATGCATTTGAGCCAGTAATGTTGCAAAATTATCTACCTACTTCTCATTATCTGCCTACATTTGTAATGTGCATGGATAGTTCTTGTTGCTAGTGAAGTTTGAATATTCCACATTGTTCATGTTTTCCTTGGTGCGCACATAAAACTGACCATTTAGTTTTCATGCACTTCAATGAGCACTTTTGTTTTCTCACATTTCAGATACATTTCATTCATAGTGTCTTAGTTCATCCATGGCACGATAGTCATGACGTGTAGATTAGCAAGACACTTAGACCAAAAGCTTGTATCGCACTCATAAGCTATTAGTTAATAATTGCTGTAGAATCATCATACACTAGCACTGCAGATTTTTTTACATGACTCCTTGACATTCAGGACATCATATAAGACATAATTTGAAGATCCCACGCATTTCAGTTACAATTATATGCAGGACATCATGCAAAATATAACTTGCTCTTGTTAGAAGATTTCTTCAGAAACTGGACCTGCTTTCTGTTTCAGGTAATCAGCTTCACTCACCATTGGTACTTAGTTGGCAGAATTATCGAGGAAAATGGTTCGTCCTGGACACGTAGGTGTAGCTAGCCCTCGAGGACATAGGTGTACTGACATTTCTCATCCTTGGCCATCATCCTACTGACATCCTCTGATTGACAAGATTTGATTTGTTATATGGTACATGCTGAGAAATAGATTTACATAGAATCAGAACTGTATTGGAATGAATATTTTGATGGTAGACACAAATTTACTGGCTCTGATGTCTTCTAACCTGTGTTTGAGTTTTGCTTTTGATCAGTCTCAAGGTCTCTTGATAATGCTATATGTTTCGACAAATGACTAGTTCGAGGAAGTATTTTAAATCCTTTGGACATTCCCTGTAAAAGGGAAGTCTGCTATTTTGATTGTCCACATGTTGATGGTATTCTATTGCTCCCTACATCCCTAAAAGATCGTTAAGTTTGATGAGTTGACGTTTTAAAAATTTTGAACTCGATGACCAGATGATGCATCGAGAATGGTCGGATAGCTAAATGACATATTAAAATACTTCATATTAATTAAGAGTGATATGTAAGTAATCACAATTTCCTAACAATTATGTGGAAGTCTTGATAGACAACTAAAACAATATGAGGAAGTATCACACACCAAACAAGCAAATATATGTCAAAATTTTGACCTTTAAAATGATATATTTAAATAAGATTAATTTATAATCAAAATTGAGAATTAATTAGTCAAACCTCAGCTGAGATTCTATGTAAGTTTTGGATGTAACAAACATTCCTTTTTCCTTCATTTCTTCAATTTCTAGAATACTTATCTTGGCCCCATGGTATTAATAATTCCAAAACAACTCGCTTCCCTTGACTATAGGGCATCAAGACAACCATATATTATCATAAGAAATCTCCTCCACAATTTATCACAATGAGATCAAATGAGAATTATCTTGAACGTGTTGAACAATTTATTTATTGTCAAGAGAGATTCCTCAGCTCTTTTGGAGTCTGGAGAGTCTTTGAATTTATAACTCTACTTCCAGAAACAGTCGTTAATGTTTTGTGTTTACATAGTAAAGTCATCATGGTAAGTAACTTAGCTAAGTAATGCATATTGCACAAAAAAACTTAGCGTAACGACTTCTAGATGGGAACATCAACATCATTATGTCCTAATGTCTACAAAGAGTTGTTGCCTAAGAAGGGTACAGGGGTCGGGCAGTTTGCGGCCTCACCTCTGTGATAACAGGGAGGCTGTTTCCCGATTGACCGAAGAGTGAAGTGGAAAAAATATCTACAATGTCACAGTACATAAGAAGCATAGGTACTAGTTAGCATCTTCCCCTGTGAGAACCTCACACTTTTGATATTGAAGCAACTATATTGAGTCTTCCCTCGTCTATGGACCACTTTAAGTCAATATTTTCGGTGTACAAAGCTTCAACTTGAAGCTAGAAATTAGAATAGTCTAATCCAGAGCAGCTTAAGATGACCATTAACTCCAAAAAAAATTCTTTTGAGCCCAGTTCTCCATTACTGCATTCTTGTAAATGCTCCAACATTAGTATTCGATTCCTGTTCCTTCGCTTTTATTTAGATTCCAGCATGATGCATCAAATACGCTACATCGTTTGTTTGCTTTTCCTCGTCTTCCCTACCTTTTCTGCTAGGCCTTTGATAGCTCAGAATGCAACAGCTCTGGATGTTCCTGTTGGGATCATTCTGAATTTGGATGACCATCTTGGAAAGATGATGAAGACGAGCATTTATATGGCACTTGAGGATTTCTATGCAACTCACAATCACACCACCAAGATTGTTCCTCATATTAGGAATGCTAAGGGTGATACTGTCCTTGCAGCTTCCGCAGGTATTTCATCCAAGTTCAGTTCGTCTTTAATCATAATCAAATCGGGATGAATTATTGAGGGTCGTTTGGTGTTTCTTATTTCATCTGCTTGAAGTAGAAATTCCATTTCTTTTAATGTAAAGTAAGCAAATCTTCTGATTTAAGTAGGTGGAATGAGCAACGCCAAAAGGGCGATACACCAACAACAACATGCCCCCATGTCTCTAAAGTGGTACCTACCTAAGCGGGGTAAGAGGGTATTGGATTGTTTTGTTAGCCGCCTTATCCAAGAGATAATAGGGAGTTTGTTACCGTATTGGACTAAGATGAACTGCAAAGACTACTTCACATTAGATAAGAAGCATAAATAGTGTAGCGAGCCATTTCCCGACTAGCATGAATTTAGTCTCATTTGTAGAAACCTTGTATACTGAGACATTAATTACCACAGATTTTATGTTCTTAACGATATTCTAATTTGCAGCGTTCGATTTGCTAAAGAATGTGAAAGTGCATGCAATTCTAGGACCACAGAGATCCAACCAAGCAGATTTTGTAATTGAGATGGGCAATAAAGCGAACGTTCCTATAATATCTCCTGCAACAAACCCTGCTTTCTCACCTAAGGAGTCTGAATTCTTTATCCGAGCCGCGGTTTCTTCTTCCTGTCAGACTAAAGCAATTGCAGCCCTGTTTGAAGCTTACAATTGGAGGGAAGTAGTCATTATCTATGAGGATACTGATGCTGGTCATGGAATTGTTCCCCATTTCGTCGATGCCATGAGAAATATCAACACTTTCGTTACAGGTAGAACTGTTATATCTCCTTCATTTAGTGATGAACAAATTCTTCATGAACTCGAACAGCTGAAGAATATGTCAACAAGGGTGCTTGTAGTGCATATGGGACCATTGCTCGGTGCTCGTTTTTTCTCCAAGGTTAAAGAAGCTGGAATGATGAGCAAAGGATATGCTTGGATAACCACAGATTTACTTACAAGTCTCTTTGGTTCGATAGATGCCTTACCCGTCGAGTCAATGCATGGCGTGGTAGGCCTAAAACCTTATATCCAGATAACAACTGAGCTGAAGAACTTCACAACTAAATGGAACAGGAAATTTCTTCAACAGAATCCAGACATGGATATAACTAAACCAAACTCTTTCGTGCTATGGGCATATGATAGCACTATAGCTCTAGCAATGGAAATCGAGAAAGTTGTAAGATCTACTCCGCGGTTCAAGAGCACTACCAATAGTGTGATCCTGACAGACTTGGATGCAATAGGAACCTCAGGCACGGGACCTTCACTTATTAAGTCTCTTCGGAATTTCACATTCACTGGCTTAAGCGGAGATTTTAGGATTGTGGAAGGAGAACTCCAACCGCCTCCTTTTGAAATAGTTAATATAATTGGTAGTGGGGAAATAGTTATAGGATACTGGAGTGAGAAGAATGGAATTTCACGCAAGCTGAAACGAACTGATGGAGCTGCCTACAATACAAGAAAGGATAATCTTGGATTTGTTTTGTGGCCAGGTGATTCCACCTATGTGACAAAAGGCTGGGAAATTCCTGTGAGAAGTGACCAGAAGTTGAAGATTGTTGTGCCTGCGAAAAATGGATTCAGTCAGTTCGTGCATGTAGATGAGGACCATCCTACCACAGACCCTGTACATCCAACTGGTTTCTGCATAGACGTCTTTGAAGAGGTCATGAATTCAATGCCATATGCTGTACCATATGAGTACTATGCGAACGATGCACTAATATATGATGAAATTGTGAAAGAGGTCAAGAATAAGGTATGATCAGCATAATCTACCTTAAGTTTGTATCACTCATCACTCTTTTTCATTATCCGATGTTTCTCTTTACCCAAAATAAAACTTTAACATGTTGTTCTTCTTGGTAATAGCAATACGATGCTGCCGTTGGTGATGTGACTATTTTGGCAGACAGGTCCGACTTAGTTGATTTCACCTTGCCTTACATGGATTCTGGTCTCGCTTTTGTTGTCCCGATAAGGCCTGACGAGAGAATGAATCCATGGATTTTCTTGAAACCCCTTAACATGAATCTATGGTTAACAATTGGAGCCTCTTTCATCCTGACTGGCTTCGTCGTTTGGGTTCTTGAGCACCGTGTGAACAAAGAATTCAGAGGTCCACCTTACAAGCAAGTTGGAATTATATTCTGGTTTTCTTTCTCGACCCTTGTTTTCGCTCATAGTAAGTATATCAGCATTTTTGAAGTCAATTAATTGAACGGCAGACAAACTATTAGTCTTGCAAATAATGCACCAATTTGTAACTATTTTATGTTTGCGATTTGCAGAAGAGAAGGTAATGAGCAACTTAACAAGGTTTGTGGTAGTTGTGTGGGTTTTTGTTGTGCTAGTATTGACATCAAGTTACCAGGCCAGCCTTACATCAATGTTGACAGTACAAAAACTTCAACCTACAGTTACTACCATTAGTTATCTCTTAAATAAAGGAGAATGTGTCGGTTATCAGAATGGTACATATGTCCTAAACTTCTTGACTAAGATGGGGTTTCAGTGTTTAAAAAATTATAGTACACATGAAGAATATGACGACGCCCTTTCTAAAGGATCCAAAAATTTGGGAGTTTCGGCAATTGCTGATGAATTACCTTACATAAGGGTCTTCCTTGGAAAGTATCATAGCAAATATACCATCATCGACCCTATTTACCAGACGGCTGGCTTTGGATTTGTAAGTTCCATCTATCTGTTTTTTCAATGCACTCCTGTTTCCTGACAGCTTTAAATCATTTCAGGTGTTTCCAAAGGGTTCTCCTCTCGTTGCTGATGTTTCAAGAGCGGTTCTAAAAGTAACAGAAGGAGACCAGATGATTAGCATAACAAGAAAATGGTTTGGCGACCAAACAGATCGTTTGGAGAACAGTGAGACGATTGTTGCCTCCGGTAGCCTCACACTGCAGAGTTTCAAGGGTCTCTTTCTTGTGGCTGCTGTAACATTAGCATTGGCTGTTATGATATACTTTGTTATTTTCATGTATGAAATTAGGGGCATTCTTATCTCTGATGATCCCTTATTGCAAAAGCTCTCAAAGATTGCTAAAGCCTTTGATCAGGAGAAGGAATATCCATCCGTGGCACGAAAACCACCCTTGAACTCAAATGAAGGAGATGCAACAACTGGAGGAAATGTGCGACATTTCCATACTCAGATGTCCGAGATTTGGCAAAGCCCTGTAGTCAGCTTCTCTCATCACATCGACGAAGACTTGTCGACTCCTGAATCAGGATCTCCAGCTCCTCACGATGCCATATTGACAATAGGAAGGAGAAGATCACATGATTGTTGATTTCTTTGCAAAAAAATTTACTGAATAGGTCAGCCTTGGATATGTCATAACTATTACTTCTTGGACTATATTAATTGTATTAAAAAAATTATTATACAACTGGAGAACTATTGATGGTAACACCCCTTGATAAGGGTCTAGATTAAGATTTGTTTTACTAGTCTGTATATGTGGTAGATGTATAAAAATCTGATTAAGTTGTAGTCATAGCCAATGTGTTCTTGATGTTTCTGAAGATCTGATATTAATACAAAGTTGTTCCGATTGTTTTTATGAAATTGTACTTGTTCATTGTCGTGTCGATGTCACATTTGTTTAAATTTATGATAAGTATCATTTTATGTTTTTTAAATTAATTTGAAAACATGAATACAAATAATGCATTTGCCATGATTTTAATAAGTTGTAACATAAAGAGTTACTCACTGGGAGAATTATATAGTGCAATGTGTCATGGTTCTGATTTGAAATGTTGTTATTTAAAATACCATTTTGAAGATCATGGTGATTGTATTTTTTTTTTTAAAAAAACGTGATCCTCAAGTCGCTACTCTTTGCAGAATTTCGCGATGTTTCTAATTAAAAAAAAGTTAAGTAAATCAAACTCATAAGTTCACGGCCATAAAACATACCCAATTCAACTTAAATTAAGAAATTCATTAAACTTGCTCGTTAACGAGCAAAATCTCATCTTCCTCGTTTTTCCCCCTCCCTTTATAAATATCTCAAGTAGAATGATATCTTTCACTTTTTTCCCATTTTGTTACCTTTTTATTTTAGCTTTTATATAACATAAAAACAATAAAAAAAATTACTTATTTTTATTTTTTTCTCTTTAATTTTCTCAATGAAAAAAATCTAGAGAGTCCAAATTCACGCAATAAATTACAGTTAATTTTGGATGATTTGAAGACAACGACCATCAAGCTTCAAAGATTCAATTCGAGCCATCAATGCCCGCTAAAATTAAAATGAGAAAGATTGGTATATTATTGGGATATCATTATATTATCAGGATTAATATATTATTACGATTCACGAATTATGGTGTGATATTGTTGGGCTTAACTAAAATAATTGAGCATAGAATTGACAAATCAGAAATTAATATATTGCAAGACCCTTGAACACAAATGAAGGAGATGCAACAACTGGAGGAAATGCACCACATTTCCATACTCAGATGTCCGAGACGGCAAAGCAATGTGTCAGCTTCTCTCATCGCACCGACCTAGAATCAGGCTTTCCAGCTCACCACGCCATATCGACAATAGATAGGAGAGGATCTACATGATTCTTCATTTCTTTGCAAAAAGTATTGAATCGGTCACTCCTGGAAAATCATGTATATGTCATATCTATTATTTCTTGGACTTAATTAATTTTAGTGAAAAAATATTATACAACTGGAGAACTGTTGGTGGTAGTTATAACACCGCCCTGCAATACCTACGATACGTTATGATTTAATTCACTACCACAAACCATGACATAACCGAATCCAAATATCAAACAAAAAAAAAAACCAACTAAAGCTACTAACTTCACAGGTCGTGCATTTAAAGTTCCACCACTGAAAGTCTAACTGCAATCGGCGCCAAGAATCTACTGTAATCTAGCCTCCCCCGCCGCTAACACAAAGCAAATGCTCAATGCGCCCATTCCCTGCAAAATGCCTATTTAAAACCTACAAATAATTCTCAACCGTGAAAACAAAGAAACTAACGTAAAATATGCAATAAATGGCCGATGTAAGTAGCGCAGTCAACAAAAGCAGTGATCGAAGCAAAAATAAGAAATAGAACTCACAACACAAGTTGGACGTACGGAAGAGGTTCACGTGGCTCTCTATTTATAGTGAGAAATGAAGAGTACCTGGCTTTGAATCAAGCTTAAAAAACGCTTCAGAATATCCACAATAACGTATCACGGCGATGACCACAGATTGATTATGACACAGAATGTGCCTATTCAAACGAATCGATCAAAAAGAAATAAAGAGAACAAAAGGTCTTTAGCTCAGACCTGTGTGCTCCAATTAAACACCAAACACCAAACATCACTCTAACACGAACACGGTCCGGCCGGGCCGGCCGGGCCGGGCGCATAAGGTGGTTAGTTTTAGCGGCTGCATTTATTCAAAAAGTTCTTTGGGCCATTCAACAAGCAATAAAGATCGCTATTTGTTTTAATTAAACGGCAAGCCAAAAACAATGCTAAAACTAACGCCTTCAAATTCAAGACAATACTTTATTACGTCCAACAATCCCCACAACGGGCGGGGCGGAAATAATGGGTGCCAAGCGAGAAATTCCCTACGGTGGGTCGAGTACTTGCCGCCAATATCTTCGATTTGAATCACACATAAATAAACGGGCAACAACTTCAAGATCGACGAAATGAACTTCGCCTCGAACTTATCGACTGGACAGACCCCACAACACATACTATACCCCTCTAAATTGTGTAGGTCCCAATGCACAAACACGCTGCTTTTGCGCTAATGCTGCATACCTTTGCCTTACGAGTTGCTCTGTAAGACAGTTCTAGTCTTTCAGATGATAACACCATCACACCTTCCAATGGTGTAACTCCTATGTACTGCCTCAAAAACACTATCTTCAAGCTTATTGCCGACTTAAGTCCATCCTCACAAAAATTTCCATCAAGTGTATCTCAAAGCACCACCAATCAAGCATGGAAGGTCAGCGACTAAAATTCAATACATGCATCAAGAATACCAAACTTCGTTATGAATAGTCATGGATAAAATCCCATCAAGCTCAAGGCCTCAATAAGCACTACCAAAAACGATGGCTATAGGATTTTATCAAGCACTACACGCCATGTGGATAGAAAGAGCGCATCGCTAGTCAACATGCTATCTCGATTAGTGGCTTCAAATTTCTATCCCTCGACGCCTGCACAATCTCGCCTAGTTAATCCCTTTAGTAAAAGGATCACAAGATTCTCGCTCGACCTCACATAGTCCACGTAAATAACCCCATTTTCAGAGTTGTCTCACCACACTACGCCTAATTTGCATAATGCCTTTTCACTATCAGAAGCATGATTCTTGGTAACTCCAATGGCCGCTGAGAATCACAAACAGAAGGAGACCTGCATCGCCTCGGGTTCTCCCACAACTAGCACGCCTAGTAGGTTCTTCAACCATTCAGCCTTCTTGACCCGCAAGCCTGCCAGCAATGAACCTCGACCTACGCGGAGCTGGCTTATGCAAGTCCGCTGGGCGTACTTCCAAGAAATAGCTCCTCCTGCTAAGGTAAACACATATCCACTGGTAGAACAAATCTCATCACTACTACACCAGTTAGCATCACAATACCCTTCTAACACGCCAGGAACCTTAAAGTTCAAACTAACCTCAATAAATTCCTTTAGTATCTAAGTATCACGCAAGAGCATCCCAACGCTCAATCGCTAGTGGTTACGGGTATACCGACTTAACTCTACTAACAAAGATAAGCAATATCGCCGAGTACGCTATCAAGAACATCACACTCCTAATAATCTTATATTATCTCTATTCGCACACCATCACCCAAATTTTTTCTCATCAAGTGTACACTAAAGATCATAGGAGTCCTAGCAGCGTAACCTCAAAAAAGTTAAACTTCCTCAAAAATCTTTCTCCACATAACGAGATTGACTAACGTAGATACCCTCCGGGTTTCTCACAACCTCGAACCTCAGATAGTATCAACTTCTCCAAGTCTTTCATCTCAAACTTAGATGACAAGAAACTTGGTCTTATTCACTATAGTCATAATTTTACCAAAAATCAACATATCAACATATGTGCATATGATCACACAATCGTCCTAACCCCTGAGTATACACACGAAGCCGAATTGTTCACAACATAGCCATTACTCACCAAAGTATCACTAAACTTCTCATACCAATCGCTTGGGTGCTTGCTTCAAACCATATGTAGATTTTTCACTACACACTTTACCTCCCCCGACCTCGACTCACAAACCCTCAGTCGGGTCATATAAATCTCTTCCTCTGTGATCACCATTCAAAAGGCGGGGGCCTTAATATCCATCCGATGTATTCTAACCTACGACAAGAAGCTAAAGCAATCAAGGCCCCGATACTGCCATCTTAGTCAATCGAGATAAGTATCAAAGTAATCTATATCCTCTTTGTGTAAAGCCTCGAATCACAAGCCTAGCTCAATCTCTATTGAACCATCGCCCCATCTTTTCTTAAAGATCCACTATTACTAATAAGCTTCAACCCTGTAAATCAACTAACTCCCAAGTTCTGCTCGACACACCGAATCAAGTTCACTCTTAATGGCCTCTCTCCAAAAAAGTAGCATCAATAATCTCATGGCCTCACAGTAAGTCTTAGGATCATCCTCACAATATAGGCCGAAACTAGTTCATCACTTATATAATCATCACATGTAATCTCGAGAAAGTTCACTATAAAGTCATCTCCAAAGTATTTCTCCACTCTAGGTCTCTTTACTCTTTCTAAGTCCCTCTAAAGCGTCTCCTGTGAGCTAAAATTTAATCCAAGACGCATTATCATCGTATGTCAGCGATATCGTACATCATGCATCGTATATCATGAATCAGGCATATCACGTGAAATGCGAGAAGACAAACATGCTTTCTTTTAAAGGAAATACATGCTCAAAAACTCAAGATTCTAGCCTCGTATATAGAATCCATCGATAAAGACACGAATCTATACGCAAAGATCGTTCGGAAAGTATACCCAATGAAAACACAAATTACAGGTCTCTGGGTCCAATGTCGGGTCTTCTTAGGCTCAGTAAACCCACCTTAGCTGTACACCCCCACACCCCAAGTTAAACTCCTGCTGTGGGATAACCCCTCCAAATCTCATAGGAGTCTTATCTAACTTCTTGCTGTGGTACCCTCAAGCACGCGACAAAGCACTTAAACCGCCTCTCCCGCCATCTCATCAGAAGTCCGTAACTTAGGAGCATAGCATTCATCATATTTTTTCAATACCTGCTCTTACGCTCGCCTATCCCATTTTCATTGGCGTAAGTAGCGCACTAGTCTCATGGATAATCCCATTCTCCTCACAAAACTCTCTCAAAGCGTGTAAGACCCATACTCACCAATTCCGATCGTAATCTTAGTCTCTTAATCTTTCTATCAGTTCGGGTTCTCTACTTCATTCTTAAACTTGATAAACATATCCTCAAATTTCACTCTTAGCTCCAAGTAGCCGCAGAGACCTTCTAAGATACCTAGAATGGGGCTCATCTATAAAGCCACATAATAAATAAGTTTCCCTTTACTCCTAAGTGTTCTTAAAGTCGGGCCAGTCGGGTGTGAATTAACCCCAAGCATTTCCGCTTGTCTAAGGGTCACAGTTTTACTAGGCTTGGTAAATCCTAGCTTCTACACAAATTGGGCATTTGCAAATGTATTTAAGATAAGGTACGATGTATTACCTGCATTTAGATGTTTAATGGACGCGAAGATTAACATGTCATAGTCTAAAGATGCCAAATATCAATAGTCTCAACAATATAAGCAGAAGTAGATGTATTATTATCAATCAAGGAAGGTACAACATTCAGAATAAATAAGCCACCACTGAGATAGCCCTTTCCTACAAACTCTCCACTACGAGTCACTACAACCTTGTCAGCCTCAAATACAAGTTTCAAACCAACTTTGTTTAATAAGGCACTGTGACACTAAGTCGCGACGCAAAGGTACATACAATTACACATTAAGAGAGTGGTCTTCCTGTGAAAGCGAGCTTAAGGTAACCTTTCCTTTGCCCGTGTAATTCCAGCAAGGCAGAGTTTCCCATGAAGACACATTCTCCATCAGCAACATCCTCAAAGTCCTGGAACAGCTCCTTATTTGCACACAAATGGCGAAGCCTCCTCAGATTCAAAGACCCAATCGCTGCATTTGCCACCAGATTTGCTTCAACCACCACAGCAGCTATGATGTCATTTGATTCAGCAATGTTGGCTTGGGGGGCATCTGGCTTTTGACGCCAAGCATCGAGAAGCCTCAGGTCCGTGCCTTTGCCGCATAATGCAGCACCGCATGACTTGCACCTTCTTGGATCCGGGGCACTGCTCAAGGAACTTGTTCGACGTCAGTTTTTGAGTCCGCCTTCCTCGCTCACCTTGCCCTTGCCTTTTGAACCGCTTGTCGTTTGGAGTGGACCACCGCCCACCAAGTTTTGCCTTGGTGAAGTGCACCCATTGTCGCCTTCTCCTTTGTCCCATTGGCGCTATTCTCGAGATCTGTCAGCTTCTTCGCCTCATGTTGCCAATCAACTGGACAAGGGTGAAGTCTTTCTTCTTGTGTTTCAGTTTGTTCCTGTAATCATTCCAAGAGGGAGGAAATTTCTCCAACAAAACATTAGCCAAAAACACTTCATCAAGTTTCATGCCTTCATTAATCACATCAGTACACAGATTTTCAAAGACATGCACTTGATCCATAACAGGTTTGTTCTCAACCATTTGAAAACCTAGCCACTTCACCACATACTTCTTCATCAAAGATCATCATTACCATATTTCTCCTCTAAGGCATCCCAAATTATCTCTGGCAGATTTGCGAATGCGATATAAGTCAAACAGTAATTAGTCACGTCGTTTCGTATTACTACAGACCTAAATAGCCTTGCTTATCTTTATCAAACCTTTTTAGCTTCTTCACACGCTTCGAACAACTGAAAAAGAATCGAGAAAGAACCATCGCATAAATGTGATATTTCGTGGGGGACGGTTTTCAAATGAAGACATAGTCAACATCCAAAGCTTCAAGGTACATAAGCGCTGGGACCATCTTATAGCTTGTTACCATTCAAAGGTTCCGCTTTAGACACGTTTGTGAATTTCGACTGGCACGGTTATACAACTTAAGTTTTCAAATTGTAGAAGACAAAGATGTACGTATATAACCGAACCACAAGCAATAAACAAAAAAAACCGTAACTAAAGTTACTAACTTCGGCCGCGTACGAAACACCGGGACTAAAGCTTAACTGGGCAGTAATCGAAAGCAAGAATCTACTAGACCTAGTTCTCAAGGTTAACACAAGAAATTGCTCAATGTTCACTCCCCAAAACGCCATTAAACCTACAACAATTTCAACCAGAAAACAAGAAACGAATGTAAAATATGCACAGTTGTCAATGTAAGCAAGTACCGAACAAGTTAAAGATCGAAAGGGAAGCAAGAACTCGCCAATACAAGCGGATTACGTAGTAGGCTCATGTGCTCTCTATTTATGTGGAGAAGCGAAGATACTTGGCTAATCGCTTAAAAAACGCTTTGTAACATCTATGTGATTTAACGCCAGATTGACATGATGACGTCAGAATAAATTTCATTAAAATGAAATCAGATCAAAAAGAAATATAGAAACAAGAAAAGGTCTTTAAATTTCGCACCGCAGTGCTCCACCAAACACCTAACCGGCCGGGCGGCGCGTGGTTATTTTAATGTAATGACTTATACCAAAGCCCAACCATTCGAACAAAGAATAAAAGACAGTTATTTAAATGTAATTAAACGGTGCTCAAAAACAACGCGAAAAAACTAATGCGCCTTTTCAAATTCTACGATTCAAGACAATACTTTTATTACGTCCAACAATGTGTCACCTGAAACTTCCTAATACCACACATCCCAAAAATTATCCAAAATAAATACATTTAACATTATGGCTTCCGCTTATTAATGAAATTTCTCCGAAAAGATACATTACTGTGATAAATAAGACTCATCAAATCTTATTATACGACCACTTTGGGCTTCGCTTATTACACTAACACTTGATAAGGTCTAGATTAAGACTTGGTTTTACTAGTCTGTAAATTAAGTTGTAGTTAATAGGCAATGTATTCTTGATGTTTCTGCAAATCAGATATTTTTATAAAATTGTACTTGTTCATTGCCCAGTCAATGTTAAGGCTGCTGTCCTAAATTAACTTTTCCTTCTTTTTTCGAAATTGGTGGTGATGTGGGGTCATTGGTTGTTGCATGTTTTTGTTTTTTGACAAACTATAATTAAATTGTTGGAATGTTTTACTTTGTCTGATTGATGTTCAATACACCCATTACAATAATTGATTAATGGTTACATATTCTTATGCATTGAAATCATTAGTTTTGGCTTAATGGTTTCATTGATGTGTAGAAGAAACATCACGACGAAATAAAAAGTAGTGTTGTTAACGAGCCCAAGACGAATGCAAGACGGCTATCCGACGGCTTTCTTTACTCCAGAATCACCTATTTTCGAGTAACGTAGTAAAAAATTACTGGAGCGCCGATTAACCTTCTCGAGCGGTATCGAGCCGGTTTTTTGAGTCGTAACGAGCGGTACCGGTTACCTCATCCTTTAGCAAATTTTGAGCATTTTTTTTGTATTTTAAGGAAGTAATATTTAATTTTATACAATATATAATATTTAAGAATTTTTGTTTGTCTTTTTATATTTAAAGTCCAAGAAATTAATATTATTTTATTTTTACATAATATAATACTTTATTTTTATGTTTTATCGAAGAATATCCGAAATGGCACTGCGCTACTCGAGCAAGCTCATCGAAGAAAAATTTCTCAAGATCACTCGACAAGATTCAAACGAGCCGAATGGATTTTCGAAATTCTGATTCGGTACATTAGCATTAGCAACACTAAATAGAAATATCTGATAATCTTGGATGTCATTAGTATCGTCATAACTCATAAATAGTCAAACCACACTGGTACTTAATGGTTTTAATAAATTGTCGTAGAAGTAAGATTAAATAATACATTGGGGGTCCACTTCCTCCAAAGTTGAGCTCTTTTATGCATTACCATGTTGATACGCCAACGAAGATGCCCCGCTAAGCAATTCCATTATCACCGCGAAGATTATCCTGGCATTTCGCCTCGATTTGATCCGTAAATACCTCATACACAAATACCAAAGATACCTGCAGAATCTGCGAACACCGGAAAAAGATTTACTCGAATTCAAGAATAATTACTATTGCCGCTTACAAGAAAGCGAATTCGATGAGGGGGCGGTGATGTACTTTTCATCAACTTCAATTTCATAAAAAACATTGGGAATGAGTTTTGTGAAATGTTGGTAGTAATGGTAGTTGGGAGGGGGTTCTCTTCCTCCAAAGTTGAGATATTCTCTACACAATTTTGATTGGGGGATGAATTGATAGTGGCGGTGGCCAGTGGGGGCTGGTGGTAGTGGTGGGATGTTTTTTACATTTAAATTATTTTATCAAATTACTAAAATATTCATGTTTAATAAGTGTTGAATGATGTTGGATGAAGTTACATTTAAAATTGGATGATCCAATGGTTGGAAATAGCTTAAGCTCCATGCTTATGTATTTAACAATTTCAAGGCTCGACTAATCTTGCTCGTGAATATTTTAACATAACTATTAATTAAAACTGCATCTGTTGCCTCTATTAACCTCTTTCTACATCTTTATTAATTAAACTGACTCCGCTCTCACTAACACTTTCTATATCTGTATTAATTAAAATCGTACCCGCTTCTACCAACATTTTTCGATTGAAATATTACATGCGGCCATTTCAAGCATTTGGCTGACGTGATTTGCAGTGCTTATTACGCCATCCCGAATTTACCCTATTAGATTCAAAGACAAAAAACTACACCCAACTATTAGAGCCATTGTACTAGATTCCCCAAATCCCTTCCCAACTCTAAAATACGGAGAGAATTAACAAAACACATTTTTAGTTTTCATCTTAAGATAACCCACTTCAAATTTAAAGGGACTCCTTCCAAGAGTATGTAAAAGTTGAGACTCCCTCAAGACTCCCACTCTATTTTTAATGGTTTGGAAAATTAAATTTAGTTTGTTTTAAAAGTTAAAATATAATTTTAAAATAATAAAATTGATATTAGGACTAGATTTTAAAAATTTATTGGGAAAACTAATATGAATGTTCTTAGAAGATATATAAAGTACCGTATATATAATCGATAATCATACTAACCTTTTTTAAGAAATTACCCTCCTATAAACATATTAATCAAAATGATCGAATCATAACTCTATCTGATTGTATATTTAGTGGCTATTATGTTTTATAGTATGTTGTGCCGCATGTCATGGCTAAGACTTAAAATATTACTCTTTCCAATTCATTTTAATTGACTTTCACAATGGCATAAATTCGATATTCAATTGTTTTTTAATTATCTTATTAAAAAAATTAAAATATAATATTACGAAAAGATTTTAAAAGTTAATTTAATTCACTCATATAAATTTCATATTTTTGTATCAGCGAATACCAGAATCACTAATAAAGTTTAAATTTAAAAAGTTTCAACCAATTAAATTTTAATCGAAAGGAAAGACTTAAATATTTTTAATTTTTTTTGTCAATTTTTTTTTATATTGATGTTTGAGCACAATTTAAATACGAGGCCCATACCCTTCTTGATCACATGGTAGTAATTTGGAATAATTGTAAGATTTGTATAACACTTGCTACAAGAAATTCCAAAATGACTTCCCTTAACAACACGGCATGATTTTTTTTATATATTTAAATCGATAATTGATTTCATTCATAAATTGTAAACTTACTATAAATTAAAAAAGCTGAATTAGGGGAGACATACACATCTAATCATATTACAAATATGATAAATTACAAATCTAATCATTACTAAAAGAAAATAGGTTCAAATAATTATAATCTAACCATATTGATCCAATTAAGCAATTGTCTCTAAGTCTTGAATGTATTTGGTGAATGGACATCTTCAACCGTAATCCTTCAACCAATTTCTTGTAAAGTGTAGGTTGTACAGTGAGATAAATTTCAACCAAATATGTTTCAATTAGATAAAGAAATCGAAAATAAAACCAATCTTATAAAGAAATGAGAAAAAATATTACACAAAAATGTGTAAATGAAATTAAAAAAAAAATGAAGATATTAAGAATAACTGTGAAAATGATGGTTATCCGATCCTAGAAGATGATGAAGAAGGTGAAAATTCTTTTTTAGAGAGAAAACCTAAAATTTCGAGGAATCATTATTGTTTTATAGATTTGTATGACCTTGTATGACCTCTACAACGGAGCAATTCCAAAATGACGTCCTTAAATAACACGACATGTTTTTTTAATTATTAGCTAACGATTGAGCCTTGAATTTTCAACTCATATCCTTATAATTGAGAATCTGATCATTACATCAAACCGACCCAATTACACGGCATGACCAACTCTTCCATTTGGTTTCAATCATTCTAATGGTGTATTTTTTAGAATGGGAGTGATATTTATTTGGAATAAGTCAAATAATTCAATATGTACTTAACATGTCAATTAATTGAATTTCCAACAATTATAATCAAGAGAGATTCCTGGGGTCTTTTTGGTGAATCTTGGAATAAATAACTCTGTTTCAAGATACACTTAAAAAATGTGTTTTGTTTAGACAGTAAAGTCATCATGGTGGATAACTAAACCAAGTACTCAATTTTACTTATAAACTTATAGTTATTGTAAGTTCCGATCTTGAACCAATATTAAGTAATATTGCATGCATCATACTTAAAGCAATTATATGGATCTCGCGAAACTAATATTGAGAAAAGGTCAAAAAAATATGAAACCAAATTTATTAGAAGAATTTTAATTATTTATAATTGTACAACATAACATAATATTAAAAAATTAAAAAGGTCATCGTCCCTTTAATCACTCTTAAACTATCCCAATTATCTTCCATTCTATAGACCACTTATCACTTGAATGTTCAAAGAAAAGTTCTATTTTTTGTAATATCAATTGAAAAAATTTGATTGATCCGACTCATATCATCAACATGCATCTTATTTTTGAAAATCCAACTTATAAGAACTTAAATATTAAAAATATTTCACTTGGAGCAATATAAGTAACCATTTGACTTGGAGCAATATAAGTAACCATTCTCAATGAACTTTAATGTTAACCGTGATTGACTTTTAACAATTCTAAATTTTTAACAAATTCAGAGGAACAATTTGTGCAATTATCTCTAGACCTTCACTTGAAGCTATTATTAAATGACTAGGTCAACTGAAGCAGAAGCTTAAGATGACCACTAAGTCCAGAAAGCTACATTTTGTTTTTGATATTAATTCTCCATTATAGTATAGTAGCAGTCAGTCTTGTTGCGCTTACGCTAACAAGTGATCAATTGCGCTGGCCAAGAGTGATCATTTCACACAAAGAGATCAATTGAACAATAATTGACACCCATGGAGTCGGGACCAAAATTCATCCTGATCAAATTTTATTTAATATTCGGGGCCACATGGGTTACCTGCCAGCGGCCAAGTGGTGGTCAGTACTGCCCGACGTTGTCGCTACTGCTACGAATTTTTTTTCCACCTCATTTTTAAATTGCTTACACAATAATTAAGCAAAAAAAAAAAAAATTCACCACTATTTTTGTGTTTTTTCGAGCTCTATAATGAAATTTTGCAAGTCAAGGCCATTCGGGACACCAAAAAATCAAGTTTTTACACCTTTTATTCTTCTTTAATCACTTTTCTCTTCCGATATTAAAAAATTATTAAAATATTTTAAAATAATTAAAATATTAAAATTATTAAAATATATTTTTAAAAATTATAATATTATTTATTGTATTATTAAATTTAATAATTATATATATGAAATAAATAAAAGAGAAATGAAAATACATGCAGATACGCTGGAGCGATGCCATGGAGCAGAAAGTAATTGGACACCCTCGAATTTACACCCCTCACAATACGGTGAAAAGTTATTTGAGGCCAGTTTCGACGCAAGTATGGCAGAATACAAATTCGACATCCGCCGCAGATAGCCTTAATGCATCCCCCTCACTTTTATTGAGTAACCATCATGCTGCATGCAAGACAGTTCATCTCTTGTTTGCTTTTTCTTGTATTCACTAGCTTTTATGCTAAGCCTTTGATAGCTCAGAATGCAACACCTCTACATGTTCATGTTGGGATAATTCTTGATTTATCCAGCCCTCTTGGAAAAATGATGCAGACAAGCATTTTTATGGCGCTTGAGGATTTCTATGCTAGTAAAAATCACACCACCAAGATTGTTCCCCATATTAGGAATGCTTATAATGACAATGTCCTTGCTGCATCTGCAGGTATGTCATCCAAATTTAGATGTTTTTATCATAATCAAATAGGGACTCTGAGGGTAGTTTGATGTTGCTTATTTCATCTACTTGAAGTGGAAATTTCATTTCTTTTAATCTGAAGTAAGTAGGTGGAGTGAGTAATGCCAAAAGAGAAAGAGGGTGAGAGGGGTTGAATTGTTTTGTAAGCAACATAAGATGAATTGCAAAAATTCATACGTTCCTTAGTTAAAATTTAATTGATCATGGAGATAAAAAGTATTTTATTAATAGATTGAGTAATATTGCTAATATATCTAAAAAGTATTTTATCAAAAAAGATTTTAGTTGAAAATTATTAAGGGACATAAGTGGAAAGATAAACATAAAATTGCATTGAAATCCTATATTTTTTTTTGCTACATGATCAATTGAATTGAAACGGAGAGAGTAATAGTCTAATAAATAAGAAGTGTAGATAGTGTACTGAGTCATTTCCCACTTTGCCTTTGGATAGTGAGAAATTGATTACCACATATAATATCTTCTTAATGATATTCTAAGAAACAGCTTTCGATTTGCCGAAGAAATGAAGAATGTAAAAGTGCATGCAACTATGCTCCTATGTCTCTAAAGAGTCCCGCCTAAGCAGAGTAATAGAGGGTTGGATTGACTATCTACTACTTTTCTACGTCACAATAAGAAGCGTAGATAGTGTAGTGAGCCGTTTTGTGACTAGCTCAAATTTAGTTTCATTTGTAGTTTAGCTTGGATAGTGAGACATTGATTAACACAGATTTCTTCTTAATGACATTATGATATGAAGCCTTCGATTTACTGAAGAATGTAAAAGTGCATGCAATTCTAGGGCCACAGAGATCCAACCAAGCAGATTTTGTAATTGAGATGGGGAATAAAGCAAACATTCCTATAATCTCTCCAGCAACAAACCCTGTTTTATCACCTAAAGAATCTGAATACTTTATCCGAGCAGCGGTTTCTTCTTCATTTCAGACTAAAGCAATTGCTGCCCTGTTTGAAGCTTACAATTGGAGGGAAGTTGTAATTATCTATGAGGATACTGATGCTGGTCATGGATTTGTTCCCTATTTCATTGATGCCATGAGAAGTATCAACACTTTTGTCACATGTAGAACTGTTATATCTGCTTCATTTAGTGGTGATCAAATTCATCAAGAACTTGAACTGCTGAGGAATATGTCAACAAGGGTGTTTGTAGTGCATATGGGACCATTGCTAGGTGCTCGCTTTTTCTCCAAGGTTAAAGAAGCTGGAATGATGAGCAAAGGATATGCTTGGATAACCACAGATTTACTTACAAGTCTTTTTGATTCAATAGACGCCTCATCTGCTGAGTCGATGCACAGTGTTGTAGGCCTAAAACCTCATATCCAGATAACAAGTGAGCTAAATAACTTCACTACTAAATGGATTAGGAAATTTCTTCAAGAGAATCCAGACATTGACACAATTAAACCAAGTGCTTTCGTGCTACCAAACGCTTTCGTGCTATGGGCATACGATAGCACTAAAGCAATAGCAATGGAAATCGAGAAAGTTGTAAAAGCTCCTCCGCAGTTCAATAGAACCATCAATGGTGAGATCTTGACAAGCTTGGATGATATAGGAACCTCAGACACGGGACCTTCACTTATTAAGTCTCTTCGGAACTTCACATTCACGGGGTTAAGTGGAGATTTTAGTATTGTGGAAGGGGAGCTCCAACCGCCTCCTTTTGAAATAGTTAACATAATTGGTAGCTATCAAAAACCTATAGGATACTGGAGTGAGATGAATGGAATTTCTCGCAAACTGGAACAAACCGATGGAGATACCTACAATACAAACAAGGATAATCTTGAATTTGTTTTATGGCCAGGTGAGTCCCCCAATGTCCCAAAAGGTTGGCAGATTCCTGTAAGGAGTGACCAGAAGTTGAGGATTGTTGTGCCTGCAAAAAGTGGATTCAGTGAGTTCGTTTATATAGAAGAGAATCAGAATACTACAGGCCCTGTAAACCCAAAAGGTTTCTGCATAGATGTCTTCAAAGAGGTCATGAAGTCAATGCCATATGATGTACCATATGATTTCTATACGAACGATGCACCAATATACTATGATGAACTTGTGAAAAAAGTCAAGAATAATGTATGATCTGTATAATATACATCTACCTTAACTTTTTATCTGTCCTTTTTATTCATTGTTTCTCTTTTATCTATGATGTAACTCTGACATATTGTTCGTCCTCGTAATAGCAATACGATGCTGCTGTCGGTGATGTGACTATTTTGGCACACAGGTCCGACTTTGTTGATTTCACCTTGCCTTTCACAGAATCTGGACTCACATTTGTCGTTCCGATAAGGGCTGATGAGAGAAACAATCCATGGATTTTCTTGAAACCTCTTACCAAGAATCTGTGGTTAACGACAGGAGCATTTTTCGTCCTCACTGGCATTGTCGTTTGGGTGCTTGAGCACCGTGTGAACAAAGAATTCAGAGGTCCACCTCACGAGCAAGTTGGAATTATATTCTGGTTCTCTTTCTCGACCCTTGTTTTCGCTCATAGTAAGTATATCAGCATTTCTAAACTCAGTTAATTGAAACAGCAAACAAACTGTTAGTCTTGAGAATAATGCACCAATTTATAACTATCTTGTGTTCTTGATTTGCAGAAGAGAAGGTAATGAGTAACTTAGCAAGGTTTGTGGTAGTTGTGTGGTTTTTTGTAGTGGTAGTATTGACATCAAGTTACCAGGCCAGCCTAACATCAATGTTGACAGTACAAAAACTTCAACCTACAGTTACTACCATTAGTGATCTCTTAAAGGATGGAGAATATATTGGTTATCAGGACGGTTCCTATGTTCCTAACTTCTTAAAAGAGTTGGGGTTTAAGTGTTTCAGGAATTATAGTACACTTGAAGAATATGACGACGCACTTTCTAAAGGATCCATTAATGGAGGAGTTTCCGCAATTGCTGATGAATTACCTTACATCAAGCTCTTCCTTGGAAGGTATCATGAAAAGTATACCATCATCGACCCTATTTACGAGACTGCTGGCTTTGGATTTGTAAGTTACCGTCATCCTTGGATCTGGCTTCTTCTATGCATTCATGTTTCCTGACAGCTTTAAATCATTTCAGGTGTTCCCAAAGGGTTCTCCTCTCGTTGCTGATGTTTCAAGAGTGATTCTAAAAGTAACAGAAGGAGACCAGATGATTAACATAACAAGAAAATGGTTTGGCGACCAAACAGATCGTTTAGAGAATAATGGGACTGCTGTTGCCTTTGGTAGTCTCACACTGGAGAGTTTCAGGGGTCTCTTCCATGTGGCTGGTGTAACATTTGTATTAGCTCTTATGATATTCTTTGTCCTCTTCATTCATGAGAATAGAGACATTGTTAGCTCTAAGGATCCCTTATTGCAAAAGCTCTCAAAGATTGTTAAAGCCTTTGATCAGGAGAAGGAAGATCCATCCATGGCACGAAAACCACCCGTGGACACAAATGGAGGGGATGTAACAGAAGGAATTGAACCACACTTCCATGCTCAGGTTTCTGAGGTTTGGCAAAGCCATGTACTCAGCTTCTCTGATCGCATTGATGAAGACTTCTCGACTCCTGAATCAGGATCTCCAGCTCACGATGCCATATCGACAGCAGAAAGGAGATGATCCACTTGATTCTTGATTTCTATGCAAGAATCTGATTAGGTTAATCTTAGTCCATCTTGTATATCCGTTATTTCTTTGTCTATATTAATCAGTAAGTACAAAAAAATCATGTTACATTGGAGAGCTACTGGTGATGTATTGAAATCTGATTAAGTTGTAATCATAGATAATGTATTCTCATGTCTATTAAATTCAGATCTTAATAGATGTTCTGATTTGTTTTTATGAGATTCTGCTCCAGCTTATCCATTAAGTTGGCTTATGACCATGTACTTCATTTACATTAAATGTGTATTTTTCCAGTGATTCATATATATCCGGGGCATGTCTCGTGGACTACTTGTATTCTCATTATCTCGATGTTGGAATTTGCACCTTATGGTCTTGCCTCCATCCATGCCGCAGTAGCGCATTACCTTCACGGTTTCAAGATATTCAAAGAGATTGTATTATCTGTGGATGCATACCATCATGGGGAATTATTAATATGCACTACTTAGTATTTTTTTTAAATTAAAGAATGAAAAGATTTATTACATAAGATTTGATTATATAAGAGATACAAATTACGAATACATAAATTTTAACCAAAGATGCTGTAGAAGCCAAGTACAAAAAATAGAATATATATTATATCTCCAACGAGAATATAATCTAATACCTCCTCAGGTTTCTACGACGCATTATGTAGTATTTTAAACATATTTTATTATTAAATTGATAATTTTGATTAAAATTAAAATTTTGGATATCAAACAATATTGTAAAAATTTTTAATTATCTTTAATCAGACAAATTTCACAATCTTTTAAAAATATAAAAAACATACAATGATAAATTATAATGGAATATAAATAATGTATTATAGGAACTCGACAATCTCATAAAAGGTCAATAAATACTACAGGTCTTCTAAATTTAAGAACCCACCAATAACAACACTGCAATAAATACTCTTGCTTGCAAGAACAAAGCGACCCATTTTGTTTGTTCACTTAAGCTTTCAAACAAAAATAATAAAGGCTACTTTTCTTTTAACTATTGATATCTTTCACGCGTTACTCTGTAAAATTATTATTATTCTTTAAATTTGTTTCCAAATTATTTTTATTTTCAAATTGCTCTAAAATTAAATTTTTTATTAAAAATTGACGGAATACTTTTTTTTATAGAAGGGTAAATTTAAAATTACATATACATTAAATATTTGAGATTTTTTGAAAATATAAATTAACATATTAAAAATTAAAATAAAACTCCTACTCCCCAAACACCCCCCCAAAGCTGTTTTTCTCTGCCCCACAACTACAATTCATCTCCTGTCTTCAGTTTTAATCAATTATGGCCTAAGGTTTTGCTCCTCAAACTCAAACATGTTTGTATTTGTCCCCTATATTCATCACACTTGGACCATTTTTATTACTCGCTATAGAAGAGGTGGTTGTTATGGTGATAGTGGGTGGTGGTAGAATTGAATGTGGTGGTTGTTTTACGAGAAGGGTGGTGCATCGTTGCCTCAGGTGTTATATGTGATGCTGCTTGGTGCTATCTTTGGAGTGAGGGGAGGCCATGGGGGTGAGGGTGAGGGTGGGGGTGAGGTGATGAAAGGTTATGGCAATGGGGTGAAATTTGGGCAGGGAGTATTTTATTATATTTAAAATTGGTCCAAATTTTTTGTTATATTCAAACAGTGACTCTAAAAATATGATATATGAATAATTCTTGTTTTGTCCTTCAATAAAAGTCATATTAAGTTAACTTTAATATTAAATTTGATTTTAGGAGTAATTTGAAAAGAAGAATTTATAAGACAAGCTTAAAAATATAATAATACAGGAAACAAAATGAAAAGAATTCAATAATAACATGCATTAACATTCGTCTCATAATTATTGTAAGACATCCAATGTTGTCAAAATACTTTGGCTATTGTAACGATTTGTAACGATTGGACAAATTTTCCTAATTTTAAGAAGACAATGGATAGAAAATCAGGTTTGGTCTATCGTTAGGATTCGCATCATATAATTTTTGTGCTTCAATTTATCATATCGAATATTATTTTCTATATAAAAAAAACTTTAATATGCGTTGGCCTAAATTCCCCAATTACTAGATTTCTCATCTTAAAATGCGTTGGCCTAAGAGATGTACAGTTTTTATATTTTCATGTTGAATCGATCTGTATTTAATGTCTTTTTTATTAAGATTGAACTCTTATTTTATTCTTCTTATCCAATTGTGATTAAATTTATTTATATTTGATTTAGTAAATTAAATTTTATTTATAATCCAGTGATATTGAATTCGAACGAAGTTCAAAAAGGTCTTGATCAAGTGAACTTGCTTCGGCCTCGACTCGAACTTGATAAAATTAATTGAGCTGCTAGATAATAAATATTTTTCAAGTTCGGACTCGGCTTGACACATGTAGAACTCTAGATGGTATCATAAAATGTGTATACTTAGTTATCTTTCTTTTCTTCTTCTTTTTCGATATGTTTTGGAGCATACAGACCACGTACTCATGCCTGATGCCGGCAGGTTGAAGCATATATATATAGTTCATATTTGAATCAATCTATTCACGTTTCATCTAATTTTATTTACATTACTGAAACAAAATAGGGGATGAAAATTGAAAAATAGATGTAAATAATGTCATCCTCTTACTATAACTTACATTTTTGTCAAGGTAATAATAATTAATACCGCGGGCCATGCAAGAACATGCTTTGATTAAACGAACTGTAATAATAGACAGCTTCCTAACTAAACCCTGTTCAATAATAATTCTATAAATTCGTCAACTACTTTAATTTATTTCCTCTATATAAGTTACACACTAACAAAACCACACATATATTAGCACTTCGCATCACAATATATAGTGCATTATTGCATAGCTAATTATCTTTAGAGATCAGAATATATATATATCAAAGTGCTGTTTTATTATGTATTAAGGCAACATGTGGAGATTGAAGATAGCAGAAGGAGGGAATGAACCTTATTTGTATAGCACCAACAATTACATAGGAAGACAAACATGGGAGTTTGATCCTAATTCAGGAACACCTGAAGAAAGAGCTGAGATTGAAGAGGCTCGTCAGCACTTCTGGAATAATCGATATCGAGTCAAGCCGAACAGTGATCTACTTTGGCGCATGCAGGTATAATAATTTTTTTTACTCAATCGATATGAACAAGTATAATAATTATTTAGAGTATATTTCAATCAATCAAAGTTCGAGGCGTTTCCATATAAATAATATCATATAGGCTATGTTCATAAATTTATACTTAATAAGCACGATAATCATACCATTAGGAATGCACTGGATTAAAGCTCATCAAAATAACCAATTATCATAAATTCATAATTTAGCAGTTTTCAGCAAAATAATTGTAAATTAAATAAAAAATTATATTCTAACAGAAACATAAAATAAATAAAAACAAAATATTTTTTTTCATCAACATATTCTAACAAAAACATAAAATAAACAAAGGAATCCATTTTTCCTCCAAACATATTTAAGCTACAAAAATAAATATGCGGAGGTGGGGGAAACATTGGAGTAATCGAATCATTGTGAAATACTCAAATTACATAAGAATAATTTATGTCTAATTAATAACTAACCAAATCTTGTGGACTAGATGCATCAATCTCATTTTCATCCAATGGCGTAAAGTTTCGATTATTGTTGGTCATGTAGAAATGTAGAATTGCAGACAGAGCATGATTTTGCTCATTTAAATGCTAGATTGTTAGTCTAGTTTATTAGGGAATGTATATTGGCTTTCTCTATTCAATTAAAGATTTAAGATTAATCTATTAGTTTTCGAATTTTCGCTAATTTAGGGGATCGATCCATTAGTTTGGACTTTAACTTTTAAATTTTGGGATTTTAACAAATTAGATATAAATATTTAAAATTAGTATAATAATTTTTGTAAAAACTTAAATTTAAATGAAAAAATTAAAATATCATATATAAATATTTTAAACAAAATAATATGTATTTGCTCGGCCTTACGCTAAAATCTAAACCTATAAATTTTATCGGTATGATTTTTTTTTACTATTGTACCGGTATCATTTTTCTATCCATTTCGGTAAAAAATCTGTTCGTTCGTCGATTTTTTCTATTTTCTAATGAAACTAAAGAGTTCTAAGAATAGTAATCCTATAGTCTAGTACTACTCGTAAAGAAATGATCCTGATGCTCTATTAATTATTATGTTTAGTAGCAGAGCTTAGAACTAAAATTTAGGAGAGTAAAACCATAAAATATAATTATAAGTTTTAATTAAGTAGTTTGATACAATATAATTATAAATTTTAATTAAATAGATTGATACAATATCTTGCACCTGTGACATAATTGATCTAAATTCGGATGGGAGCAAAATACTTTCTTTATTTTTTGGTTTCTATCTATATCATTAATAAATATCATGTTTACTTTTAAGGACACTATGTAATTAGAATTCTCATTGTATCATTGAATCCAAAATAATAAATATGACAACTATTAATATAAAACAAATTAGAAAATATGCGGAATCATAACCAAACCAATTAATAGTTCACCTTACCCCACACATAACTCAATAGTTTTGTTCTATTTTGTTCTATATCATTTAATTCTCTATTCAACTATTGAATACCCATTATTGTTGAAAAAAGTGAGGGGATTAGGTGTATTAAATTGAAAGAAAAAACATCAGTAGTTGAAAACTATGGATATGGTACGTGAACTTTTTAAAATCGTGGCACACATATTTTTCGAAGTCAAAATCAATTTTTAAAATTTCAATTTAGGCAAACAACATTCAAATAACTCACTTATTCCTCTAAATAACCCAATCACACATAATTATCGTTTATACTGATATTACATAACGAGAAAACATTATTAAAATAAACCTATATGAATTCTCGGATATCCTTGAATAAGAAGTTTGTGATAACCTTGAATGTCATATGTCTTGTGATGAAGAGGCATCAAGGAATAACTTATCACAAAATCCTTAGTACCAACACTGATCACATATAATGCATCATTTACCAAAGTCTCTGTCCTTTTCTTCCGATCCCAATAGCAGCCTCTAGTTTTGATTGATGTTCTTGAAATACACCAATTGCTTCTCTACCGAAATTACATCCTAAATATAATCCAAAAACAAGAAAATTCAAAAGCAGTGTGACACATAATATTACTTAAAATGTAACAAATGTTCACATCTAGTGAAAATAAATTTTACGAAAACATATCTAGAAAGGTAAAAAGAGATACTTATTTTCTTTTGGAGTAGGCTCTAAAACTAACAAGGTCGATGCAATTGACTTTGAGGTCCTCGATGCTAAGTATTGTGGGGTAAAAGCAAAATAGTGTCAAGATTTATTTATTTAATTTATTTTATTTAATAAATTTTTGAGTGAGCGCACGCCTGGCGCTGGCCGGGCCACAGAGTGGACAGTTTATTCAATGTTATTTTCTAAATTAAGTTCTTTTAAAAAATTGATTTTGGCCTCGAAAAGTATAGTGCCAATGATTTTGAAAAGCTTCTGCGTGCTAAAACGTAGCTTCTACGCTATTTTATTTCAAATGCTGGGCTTCGCGTTTTAGTTTCAATGATTTCGCGACCAAAGTTCTGTGATGAAATTTAGCCAAACAATTATTTATCGATTTTATAAGAAAAACTTTCCATACTATTACGATCACGAGTACACTAGACAATAAATGCTGATGAATTGCTCTAAACGGTCTCAGACGTGATCGCCCGTGGTCTCGTAAGTATGTATTGTGTGTGTAAATGATCCATAAATTAACAACGGAGAAAGAAAATTTAGCTCTATTTTTTTTGTCAAATTTGCTATTTTAGTAAATATTTTGCTACTTTGGGAAAAAAGGGTTAAATTTGAAATTGAGGCATATATTAAAATTAAAATAATTATTGTCTAAATATAATAAAATAAACAAAAAATAAAATAAAATTCACCACTATCCCCTTCCTTCCTTTTCCCTGTTTTGTGCATACTTGAGCCACCGCTATCAAATCACCCTAATCACCACCGCCACCACAAGAAACAATTCAACGTTCATACCATCAAATAATGTCTCCCAATCCTCTAATAACACCCCCCCAGCCCATCTTCCTCAACCTCAGAAAATTCTTTTACGCCTTTGAAATTTGGGATTATTAAAAATGGGCAACTTATGAAAGCCGGCCGCGCTCTGTGAGTTATAAGATGAAGTTTGAAAAGCGAGTGGGGGTCAGATTTTATTTGTTGAATTCATATGGTACATTTGGCCAAACATTCTCTAAAATAGTAAATTCGACTTAAAATAGATCTCAAATTTCTTTCATCATTAATATTTAACAGTGATTGCTAATTTACGCGATCATTTATAATACGGTACAAGCTAACGCGACCATTTGCGCATCAACAATAACATTAATGTGATCAAACTGTAACTAAACCCCACCATAGCTTTCGCAATTACTTCCATACGCGAAATATTGCATTTTCTTCTAAGCCTTGGTAAAACGGTATAAATGTTACAATATGGTTTTTTAAAATATACTCTATTTATATTATTCGTCCAAATTTAATGTCTTTATAAGTAGAGGATCATACTATAATATTTTTATCACTTTCGAAGATTAATATTCAATAATGAAGTAGATTTTTATTTATCGAGCACCTCCAAAATTAACAGATTATTACATTTTGAATTTTGAAGAGCCGATTTATTGAATTTTGAACTCAAATATGTTTTAATGCATGTACATATTTTTTCATGAAAAACTATATGATACTTTACAATTAACTTGATAATTTCAATTGAACTTGATAATTTCAATTGAATCATAACTCTTGTGTATCAATTAAAAACACAAAAATTTGTTATTGTTGATGATGGGCAATCCTTTGAGGATGGATGGAGTACAATATGTGATTGGTCATCATTTTGTTTCTAGTAAGGTGACTAATTGTTGAGTACTATTGATATTGAAGTTCCTAAGGAAGAAGAAGTTCAGACAAACAATACCAAAAGTCAAAGTAGAAGAAGGAGAAGAGATAACTGAGGAGAAGGCCACGTCGTCACTGTTGAGGGCAGTTCACTTTTTCACTGCATTGCAAGCTAGTGATGGACATTGGCCTGCTGAAAATGCTGGCTGCTTATTTTTCCTTCCACCTTTGGTATTATTTCAACACTTCCTCTTTTTTATTAATCAAGATCGTATTGTTTTTAATTTTGATTGATGAATTTTTTATATGTTGTACAATACTCCATGCATGCCTACAATATTGTCTAGATTTTACTTTTGATGAACTTAAATATTTTTGTGCATGTAGTAGAATATAGTCTGTGAACAATACATCAAAATGTAAAATTTTCAAGCTATTTAATTCATGATAATCTTGCTTCATCAAATAAAAGTTGTGTGGATCAATTAAGATCGTAAAGATTGACCAATGAAAAAACAAACTTTTGGAGATGAAGGTAATATTATTTTTAAAATATGAAGTATAGTATTTTCAACCTACTACTAAGTACTAACATAACAATTTTGATTCAAATGAAATTAAGATATATGTGTCAATGAAGGCATTATAGTTTATTAATTTATCATTGATATCCAATTGGCGGTAGTATGGTCCTACTTATTTAATCATTTTAGAACTGAATGTTAAACATCCTGGTGATGAAGACTCATAATCATACATTTTGCTGTTTAATTTCATTTTAACAACTATGTCTATGTATATACACTCATTATTATCTGCAGGTCGTGTGTTTGTATGTTACAGGCCACCTTCAAACGATTTTTCCGGAAGAACATCGTAAAGAAATCCTCCGGTACATATATTGCCATCAGGTAGTTTAAAGAGTGGGGCATAAGTTTAAATTTCCAATTATAATGGTGGTCCGCTTCTATTGAAAGTGGTTGGCATGTAGTGGAGGAACCGGGATTTTCATATAGAGGTGGCGGTGGAAAAGAAATTGATATCAAATAAATATGAAACATAATAAAGGCGGGGGCGGGGTGGTAAATGAAATATATAATATTCTTTTAAAATGAATAGTAAAATTTTATTTTTCAACAATAGAACTATACAATAGAAGTTTATTTTTAACATTTAGGTTGTGACTATACCCTCAACCCCCTTAGTTGGTGGGTTGAATGTAGGTGAATTGAGGACAATACGGAACTAGATATTTTATTCTAGGAATGGTCAAGCAGAAAATATTTAATAAAAAATAGTACTTCCTCCATTCCTAAAAGATGGTCAGGTTAAATTTATGATTTTTAGAAAATTGTGGCAGGTCATTCTTTGAGTGAAATACTTTTGTGCACCTCGTTTAATTTTTTCTTAAATGTTTTTTAATTTTATAACAATTTTGGATAAAATGGTGACTACTTAGATTTCATTTCAAGAAAAGCATAATTGACTACTTAGATTTCTTTCTGAATTGATACACAGAATGAGGATGGTGGTTGGGGACTGCACATAGAGGGTCATAGCATAATGTTCTGCACTGCTTTGAGTTACATATGCATGCGCTTACTCGGTGAGGGGCCTGATGGAGGTGTAGATAACGCCTGTTCTAGAGCTCGCAAATGGATACTTGATCATGGTAGTGTTACAATGATACCTTCCTGGGGAAAGACATATCTTTCTGTAAGAACCATTTTATGTCACTATTATAATGTGTGTTAGATACTAGCTTTGCCAAAATGTTGCTGAAATTTACATGAGTCTGATGTTAAATTACAATGTGTCACGCTTCATTATTTTTTTGATTGTTACTTACATGATTTTCTCTGTTTGTCAAGATTCTTGGAGTGTATGACTGGTCCGGAAGCATTCCAATGCCCCCTGAGTTTTGGATCCTTCCTTCTTTTTTGCCAATGCATCCAGGTTCATAAATTGTTTTTCTTCACTCTCATTAACAATGGACAGAGGACGTAGATTTGATGTATCCTAAATTCCCCTTAACTCTCTTTGCATGGACCAAAACTCAGAAAGCTAATATCTTCGCCTCCTCATGCAGCAAAGATGTGGTGCTGTTGTCGAATGGTTTACATGCCTATGTCTTATTTGTACGGGAAGAAATTTGTTGGTCCAATCACTCCTCTTATTCTGCAATTAAGAGATGAGTTATACTACAAACCATATAATGAAATTAACTGGAGGAAAGTGCGACATTTGTCCGCTAAGGTTTGTATCTTCATTCTTCCATGTGCATAGATTATATCCTCCAGTCATCCTTGCATTTCTATTAATAAAAAAGCTATAAATCCCTTGAGAGGCTGATAAATATATCTGTGTTCATGCAGGAGGACATCTACTATCCTCGTCCGCTGGTTCAAGATTTAATGTGGGATAGCCTCTATGTACTTACTGAGCCATTTTTTACTCGATGGCCCCTAAACAAGCTCAGGGAGAAAGCTTTGCAGACTACAATGAAACATATACACTATGAAGATGAGAACAGTCGATATATCACCATTGGATGTCTGGAGAAGGTACATATCAAAATGTTGTGTATAGCTTTCTCAAGTATTGAAGTGTCAAGGATAGGAGAGCATAACTCCCTACCCTATGAGCCCCTTTCAAAGGACAAAACCATGTTTTGGCTAACCCGCCAAGCGGACATTACCTCATGCGAGAATGGGGATCTAGATTCTAGAAATCCGAACACCATTATTGGTACCATCTATGAACTATAAGGGATCCCTCACTGGCACCCCAAAGCACATGAACCTTCCAACCTTGATAGGGGGCTAGTGTTGGGATGAATTTCTCCCACATTGAAGGTGTACAGGAGATAACCTCTTTTTGAGAGTTCAACTCCCTACCCATGACCAAAGCCTTTTAAAGAACCAAACCATGTGATAGCAAGCCCCCCAAAATAGAAAATACCTCATGCCGCCTCTTGGAGGAACGTCGAAGCTAGAAATCCTAACACTAACTCAAAATGTTGAAGAAGTAGCTTATCATGTTCTGACCATCAAATTTATACATAAATTGGTTATTAGGTACTCTGTATGCTTGCATGTTGGGTGGAGGACCCAAATGGAGATTATTTCAAGAAACATCTTGCGAGAATTCCTGATTATATATGGATTGCAGAAGATGGTATGAAGATGCAGGTTGGCAGAAAAGATCAGATGATTAACTTCATTTGACATTTTATCGGATGACTAAATTGGATGTTTCTTAAGATTCAAGTAAATAGATCTTTCTAATTAGCTTGGTTATTTCCATTGGAACACAGACTTTTGGTAGTCAACTATGGGATACTGGATTCGCAGTTCAAGCTTTGTTAGCTGCTAATCTTACTGAAGAAATAAGATGTGCTCTTAGAAAAGGACATGAATTCATAAAAAACTCTCAGGTTCGACTTTACTAGTCTAGTTCTAGAGCAATTAACTCACCATCATATTTATATTATATTATTGCCTGTAGCTTATTAGATTAGTTTGAAAGTTTTTGGAGTACATATATCTCTGCTTATTCTTCATACCAAATTATAGGTCGTAGAGAATCCTTCTGGTGACTTTAAGAGCATGTACCGTCATATTTCTAAAGGGTCATGGACCTTTTCCGATCAAGATCATGGATGGCAAGTTTCAGATTGTACTGCTGAAGGATTGAAGGTGATAGTTAGGCGTATTTATGAAGTTTAGCTTTTCCATATGTAAATAGAAATCCCTCTTACAGGCCTATTTTCTTGTTCATCAGTGTTGCCTGCTTCTCTCAATGATGCCACCTGAGATAGTAGGCGAGAAGCTAGGAACTGAAAGGTTATTTGATGCTGTCAATATATTGCTCTCCTTGCAGGTAATATACTATTGTGATTGCCTGCATTAAACCCCTTTAGCTTAAAGTGACAACATTTACCATATGTAGCTTAGATGTAATTTATGTTACAAAATTTCATGTTAAAGAATTCGAAAAATGGAGAAATGTCAAATAATCGAAGTAGAGATACTGGTACAGATGATAATTGTGTACTGTATGTCTACATTTTTCAGAGCAAAAATGGTGGATTAGCCATCTGGGAGCCTGCACGAGCAGAAAAATGGTTGGAGGTACCTTTTTCATTTATTTTGTTTGGAAAGCTAAACCTCAATGGTCCTTTCATATGTAAACCTTTATTTCTTTTTGTGAAAAGAGAAACTGAACAATAGCTTTTTTGTTTATCTTTAGTTTCTTAATCCAACGGAATTATTCGCTGATGTTGTAATCGAGCATGAGTAAGATTCTATGTGTTCTTTTTTTCTTCTCTTCAAAATTGTTCATGGAAATTTAGGGTACTATTCGATGTGTGCTAAATTGAGAATACCAACGGATGCAGGTACATTGAATGCACTGCTTCAGCAATTCAAGCCTTAGTCATATTCAGGAAGTTGTATCCACATCACAGGGAAAATGAAGTCGAAAACTTCATAAGAAAATCTCTGAAATACCTTGAAGATATGCAAATGCCTGATGGTTCATGGTATGTATTTTACCTTAATGTCGAACCTGCAATGAGAAACTTCACTTTGACCTACTAAATTTACCACAAATGATGAAATGAGTAACAAACATCTTTTGCAGGTATGGTTCTTGGGGTGTTTGCTTCACATATGGTACCTGGTTTGCACTTGGAGGTCTTGTAGTAGGGGGAAGGACCTTCAGTAATTGTCAATCCATCCGTAAAGCTGTAGGTTTCTTGTTAAATATGCAAAACGAGGATGGTGGATGGGGAGAAAGCTATCGCTCTTGCCCAGAAAAGGTATCTTTTGCCTCAGTAGATATGATGGCCTAATAATAAAAGAGAATATAGTAGAAAAGCTCCAAGTGCTGTAGTAATAAACCAAACAGTCCCTTGATGAAAAATATCTGACCACTTTTTGTTTCTCTTATATTCTTCCAATCTTCCTTACTTTTATTCTATGCTAAAGACAATTTTCTTGATCCACATTTACATGTCGCACGATGATTTAGGATAACATTTCGCCCTGCACCAATGATCCCTCTTCCATCAAAAGTCGAATCTTATATATGAGGGAAATATTTTCTGTCACGCCTCGTTATTTCTATTTTCATTTCTTCTTCCTTTAGATTAGACAATGATAAATTTATGGTTCCTGGCTTAGAAATATATACCCCTGGAAGGAAACCGCTCAAACTTGATACATACTGCTTGGGCAATGATGGGTCTCATTCACTCTGGGCAGGTAAATGTGATGTACACATTGATAATGGCACTTCATTAACCTCAATTGTTTTCAATGAATTTTTCCTCTGAACTGTTTATGTGGTTCATACGAATCTGCATCTGTTGTTCTTCCCTCACTTCTCGTCTCCATTGGAATAGGGAGATAGGGATCCAAAACCTTTGCATCGAGCAGCGAGGTTATTGATCAATTCTCAGTTGGAAAGTGGAGATTTCCCTCAACAGGTGACTTTATAAACCTGTTTTATTCAGCATGACTCGCAAAAGCTCAATTATATTATACCAGAAGTAAGATTTCTCTTCAACTAGTTTAACATCATGGTTTCTGGTATGTGCAGGAAATTACTGGAGTTTTCATGAAGACTGGTATGCTACATTATGCAGCATATAGGAATATATTTCCATTATGGGCTTTAGCAGAGTACAATAAGCGAGTATGGTTCCCATCAGGAAGTATTTAGTTGAATTACCAGCAACATGGGGTGCAGCTACATCTACGTATCCGTGGAAATAGCCGAGCGTGCATTTTCATACGGATGCGTTGATTTTGTGCCCTGAAAATAGGCCCAGCCAGCAACATGCAGCTTCTTTATATAGTAGTAATAGTATTACTGTGAGAAAGATGAAACAAAACCTGGCTCTTATTTTGTTTGCATACATTTGACAACATTGTCTTGCAATTTACATCAATTACAACTTGTTTGTGGATGATATGCTATTTACAAAGCAATAAATAAATGGTGGAGTATTGTGTGTGTCAGTTTATATGTTCCATTTGTATATAAATTATGAAGGCAATTGGAGGTTTAAAATGTGGATTATATGACTTTATAACTACACTATATTGTATGTGAATCAAAACTGAATAATTAATTAATTCAAATTATTGAAAAATCTATGATATCAGGGTGTTTGGTTAAGCTTATTTTTTGTCAAAATTAATTTATAAGTTGATTTGGTCAAAAATAAGTATTTGACAAACATTTCTAACACTTAACTTATAAGTTGATTTTAAAAAAGTTCTAATTCCTAACTTTTTTTTACCAACTTATTTTTCTAGTTTGACCAAATAAATTACTTGATTATCCTTATTTAATAACAAACCACTTTCCCTTTTTAGTTTGAGGTCCTTATAACTCATTTTACTCTTTCTATCAACTTAGAAGTTATTGTTATCCAAACATGTAAGAAAAAATCTCATTATAAGTTATGTTAGCCAAATAAATTAAAATAAATTTGATAACTTATAAGTGACCTACTTATAAGTTACATTGCAATTTATAAATAGGTGACTTATAAATTAAAAAAAACAAGCTTATCCAAACGGCCTCATAATCTTTTATAGATTAACATATAAATTAAACCAAAGTGCTTGGAAATTCATTGCAAAAACTAGTTCTAATATAGACTATCCTTTCGTAAAAAAAATGAATGATATTATCCAATTTTAAGATAATTTCATACTATATACATTTTTACTATGAACTCTTTTATCCTTATCTTAGTAATGTGGAATTGGTATTATTAAATTTGTTATTAACATTACTTTTTCAATATAATTTTTTATTGTATATTTAAAAAGTTAAAATTATGGATAATACCGAATATGTAAAATTCCTTATTTTCGTGGCAATATTATAATACCGATATATGATCCTGTAATGATGCGTGTTAACTGCATAGACTTACCACTAGTGTGTTGGTGCCAAAGTGACAAAGTTTGTATTTTGTACCGCATTTCAATATTCAGAATCTTAATCATAATCGCTACTTTTCGAAATATGATTGGTGAAACTTCGATTGATCAAACTCCTAATGTGCAAAACACGTGCCATCAGAATCACACTGAAAAGAAATGCACTGGACAATAAAGTTTGCTGATAAAATCGCAGTGAGAATCAAACTCATACTCTCAAGTGTCACAAATTCAACTTATTCCTCCGAACATTTTACATTAGGTTACTGAGATTATCATAACGGACCCGATCTACCATAAACTAGCTTAAACTCTACATCCACAAAGTGAATCATCCCCCCCGCAAAACCCTAAAATGGCGGCGCCACCAGAGAAGCCACTAGTCTCCCTCGGCGGCAAAGGCGGCGCTCTGACGTCATCCTCCGTTTTCTCTCTCTCCAACAACCTCTCTCGCCACTCTATCGACTCCTCCTCTCTCTCTCGCACCCAAAAGTCAACATCACAAAAGTCAAAATCAGAAAAGTCAAATTTGAATTTTCCTAATTATTTGACTAATGAGGAAGTCAACGCTTCCCTCCTCCTCCACCTCAATAAATATTTATTATCTCCTTCTTCTTCCGACCCCTTACTCGCTACTCACCTCTCCGAAACGTTGACTAAATTTAGTCAAAATCAAAATTACTCCGTTGACCAAAAATTCGATTTTGATTTTGATTTTGACTTTTCTGAGGATCAGTCGATTGTGGCAGCGTTGACTGGAATTTCGGGGATTTTGGATTATAAATGTTCCGCGATTTCGATAATTGCTGATTCGGCTGCTGCGTTGTGTTGTGAGGCGTTGAAAGCTGACGTGTACGCCTCCGGTTCGTCGCCGTTTAATTTGACGGATTCGGGTGACGGTTCGACTGCAAAGGATGACGTGGCCGTGGCGGGGGATTTCAAGGTATTTTTCAGTGGGTCGAAGTTGATTGGTGGGGTTAAAGGTGGTGTTGATTCGGCGGTTTTGAGGATCCCGAAGGTTCATGGGAGTTTTCGGGAGATTGTGAGGTTTCTTCATGTTAGAGTTAGGGTTGAGTTGAATTCGGGGTTTGAATCGTCTGATGGGTGCGTTGAAGCTATCGTTGTGGCGTTGCAGTCCTTAGCGATTGGTTTGTGTAATTTGGGTGAGATTAGTTCGAAAAGGGTGAGGTTGTTGAGGGATTTGATTGGCTCTAACGATGTATTGCGGGCTGTTATTGAACGGTTTGAGGATGTTGAGGGAGACAATGTAGGTGCTTCGTTGAAGAATTTGTTTATGGCGTCTCAGGAAGCGCTTATTCAGCACCAAGACTATGTTAAATTCGCGAACTTGATTAATTATTTTTCGGATTTGGTAAGAAAGATTATTGCTTTGGAGGCATTGATGGCGTTTGTGTTGCTTGATGGAGGTTTAAGTAGTAATGGTGTGGCTAATGAGGGGGTGGATAAGGCGGAGAATAAGAAATCCGAAAAGAAAAAGAAGGTGGTCATGGGTAAGGGTACGTCTGCTCTTGTCCAAGTTCTCAAGGATATGGTTGAGGATGATTTGGTCAATAGTTTCGATGCAGTGTTTGATCCCAAGAATGCTGGTTTCGAGAGTTTCCTAAATAAAGTGAAGGACATTGTTCAAAGTAATGAGAGCCGTAGGCTTCCCAAGCTTGCCAAGGTATTTTTCAAATCTAGTTCTTATTTCCGTTTAAATTTGTTTAATTTAATATTTTTTTAATTATATATTTCGTAAGCATGAAATTCCGTACTATTACAATTGTCTGTTGCAAGGCTATAATATTGTCAAGTAAATTTATCCCCCAATGCTTATCTGTGGTACATCATTACTGTGAATGATAATATTTGACACCACCTTGGGAATGGTTCGATATTGTCCTCCTGTAGTTATAGAGTCCCTGCTCAAATGTTTTATTTGCAGGAGACATACCAAGAAGGACTCATGCTACTGGATTTCTTTATTATTGGATGATCGATGTGGTTATATGTGCTTTATTAGGTTTCATGTTTCTGATGTCCTGATATGAAAAATATTGTGATGTGTCATTGGACCAAAACTAGATTGGGAAACTCGGATATCTCATCTGTCCTATATACAATTTGTCGCTTCATTGTCTTATGATGCTGAATAATTTTTTTCCCGCATGGTATTGGTTATTTCCATAAATTGAAGAAGTTGTACTCATCTTAATGCTATCTTAACTGCACGCAGGGTACTCGTGATTTTGCTAAAGAACAAATGACCATTCGAGAGAAAGCATTTTCTATTATAACGGACGTCTTCAAAAGGCATGGTGCTATGGCTCTTGACACACCTGTCTTTGAATTAAGGGAAACTCTCATGGGAAAATATGGAGAAGACTCGAAATTAATTTATGACCTTGCCGATCAGGTACATTACTTTGGTTACTCGTTAATTCTTTGTTTGCTTTTCCTGTCAGAATTATCTTACTCTATCTGTATCAATTAAAGACATTTTTTTTTGTATTTTTTCACAGGGTGGGGAACTCTGCTCGCTGCGTTATGACCTTACTGTCCCATTTGCTCGATATGTAGCGATGAATGGTCTGACATCTATGAAACGCTATCAGATAGCAAAGGTCTATAGGCGGGACAACCCATCCAAAGGAAGATATCGTGAATTCTACCAATGTGATTTTGACATAGCCGGTCAATTTGAGAAAATGGGGCCAGATTTTGAGGTCGTAAAGATTCTTTCAGAATTGTTGGATGAGCTGGATATTGGGGATTATGAGGTAACTCCCAAAATTTACAAGCACAAACTAATATTTTTGATAGTTGATATGATGTGATATTTACCTTGTTCGCCTAGTTATCACATTATTCCCAACCTTAATCCCCTTTCTATTTTGAGTTAAGACATTGATAATAAGTGCTAATTTTTTTAATCATTGTCCTTTCGACTTCATTTATATATTCTTAACTAAATTATTTACTAGATGTATCCATAGTTCCATATATATACATTTCTAATGGATCATCTACTATATATATATATATATATATAAGTTTTATGTCTGAAACCAATTTCCATAATTATGTAGGCCCATATATGATCACCATTTACTAAGTGTCAATGGTAAAACTAACCTTAGTCATCACTTTTTATTAGTTTGGAATAAACCGAGGAAGTAGGGTTTTAAGCTTTGATTTGGGTTTAGCTGTCAGGTACAGAACTGTGCCTGTTGGGAATATATTTGTTCTTTTTTTTTTGCATATGGGTGTCATGTTAAAAGGATAGAGAGAACTAGCTCTATAAGCAGTACAATTCTCTCAAAATGATGAGCATTTCCAACTGACAGCTTATTTTGTCGTATCTTATCTTGTATTCTGGGCATTTAGTTAATTTAATCATTAATGTTCTTGGTTTACAAACGTTAATCAGCACCAATTATCTTCACTTTTCAATCCTCATTTATTCCTTGTTCTTTATTGTTTTATGCCCCCTCAAATTTCGTTCTTTACAGCAAGACTGAATGTCAAAGTCAGAAACTCATTATATGTTAACCTTCCAAAGAAATAATCTTGTTTATATTAAGTCGTCAATGTGTGCTCTTTATAGTTTGTTACTGAATTTAGTAGCATGTCCTTGAGTCACTCCAGTGGGTAGAAGTTTTACCCTTTTTTTTTTCTTTGACAAATAGTTGCCCTTTTAGTTTCTACAAGTAACTATTTGCATAGCAACATCACGATTATTAGTTCGATTCATTACCCAACTTGTTGCAGACCTCCTTATTATTTATTGAGTTGCAGACGTGCCCAAAATGGTATTATTAGTAGATTGTAATACTCAATGATCTCGAGCAAATTGTCTTTCAGGTGAAGTTGAATCACCGGAAGTTGTTGGATGGAATGCTTGCTATTTGTGGGGTTCCACAAAACAAGTTTAGAACTATTTGCTCAAGTATTGACAAACTTGATAAGCAATCATTTGAGCAGGTTAAAAAAGAAATGGTTAGTATCCTCATCTGTTCCCGCAAAATTTTTCATTATTAAATGCTTAATACCGAATGGAGAGATACCCATCTGTATTTCTTATTGTTATAGATGAGACAATTTGAGTTCTTAAAGCTACAAAGAAGTTATATTTTTTAACAATTTAATGTGTTTTTTTATTTGTTGTTAGTTGATACCCCATCCATCCCTAAAAGATGGTCACTTCCGATTTTGGATGGCCAAATTTAACAAAGTTTGAGGCCTTAATTGACAAACATTACACTGATTTGAATTAAAATCGCCATTTCAATAGTACAATATAATGAATGAATTATCTGTCTACTGATATAATCTTCCCCAAATGCTGTACACTATTTATAAAAATATTTGAGTTCAAACTAAAAAGGTTAACCATCAAAAGTCAATAATTGACTATCTTTTTAGGAAGATGTAGTATCTAAGGATTCAGTACCGCTGTAGTTTCAAGGATTGTTTTTTGTTTGTGTTGTCTTATCATATGTAACGGAATTTCTATATGTAGGTGAAATTAAAGATAGTTTACATTCATTTTACTCTATTGGCATAAGTAACTGATTTTTGTCATTAAGTAATTTAAATTTTCTGAACTCCTTTTGCAATTTACATATATATTACATTGTAATTTTATTAACATATAACTTGGTATCAAAGCAAACATATATTATGATACCCTGCTTTTCACATTCCACTTCCACTGTTTTCTTTCTAGTGTTGCCTTGAGATTTTTTTTTTGCCCAGACTTTCTTTTCATTTCATTCTTGTTAAGATTCTTTGATTCTGGAATTCTGAATGGCATCAATGTTTTCTGTTCTCAGGTGGATGAGAAGGGTTTAACTGAGGAGGCTGCAGATCAAATTGGTTTGTTCGTGAAAGAAAGGGGAGTGCCAATGGAACTATTATCCAAATTGAAGCAAGAAGGGAGCAAGTTTTTAGAGAACGATGAATCCTTATCTGCTTTAAAAGAGTTAGAGATTCTGTTTAAAGCACTGGAAGAGTCTAAGTGCATCAACAGAGTGATCTTTGATCTGAGCCTTGCTAGGGGTCTTGATTATTATACTGGAGTCATATTTGAAGCTGCCTTTAAGGGAGCCACTCAGGTAGTTTCTTTTTCCGTGATGAACTGTTGCCAACAGTTCCACATTTTGGACCGAGGAGATCATGGAAACAAAGTTGTAATTCTTTAATGTATCTGTTGGTTATACTTGGTTCCATGATGGTAATTGTAGTTTCTGTGGTCGTGTCATTAGTATTTACCCCTAAGCTAAGTTGGCATCAAATCTGTGTCCCAAAGAAATGTCTTGTAGATGGTTTATTTTGATAAATATGATGTGTGGACTGTGGAGCCTCTAAAGTAATATTACTGGTTTTTTAACTTATGGACATGGGCGGTGAACATCCTTCCTAATATCTTTGAGACCATAGCAGGCTTCATGACTTTTCGAGGTAGATAATTAAATAATGCATGTTAACATCTCTCTAAATTCCTCCATGGCCCCTTCCCCTTGCTTTTCCTTTGGGCCTAAAGTGTTGATCGACCTTTTCCTTTTCCTGTTGCCCTACATCTTCCTACATTACATGATTTCGTCTTCCTTACAGGTTGGTTCAATCGCTGCCGGTGGACGTTATGACAACCTCATAGGAATGTTTGGCTCAAAGCAGGTGCCCGCTGTTGGTATTAGCCTAGGAATAGAGCGTGTATTTGCAATAATGGAGCAGCAAGACAAGAATCAGGTAACCTTGAGATGATAAGACTTAGCTTCGAAAATCCAGTCATCAAATTAGGTGGTAATAGACTTCTGATATTGTTCCATTTTTCGGCTTCAATTTTTGTTTGCAGGAGATTAGAGCTACTGAAACACAAGTCCTGGTCAGCATTTTCGGGGATGACCTATCTTTAGGTGCTAAATTGGTTAATGAGTTGTGGGAAGCCAAAATTAAAGCCGAGTATATGGTGAACAAGAGAGTGAAGAAGCACTTTGATCACGCCACAGTCTCGAAGATCCCTTGGATGGTGATTGTTGGTGATCGCGAATTGAACGAAGGGATCGTGAGATTAAAAGACATGATTGCTGCCGTGGAGCATGAAATTCCTAGAAGTAGCCTCGTCGAAGAGCTTCGAAAACGATTGGACAGCTAGATCAGGAGGTTAGTACACTGCAAGACCGGATCTGCATAGTACTGAAACCTCCTGTATTTTGATTAGGGAAACTCCTGATTTGTTCTAATATATATCCCCTTTCATTTTGGTTCCTTAATTGAAAGCTATGCCCCCTTTAATTTGGGGCATTGATTGAAAGCTATGATTCCCTTTGAAACTTGTATTTAATTTTGTGGTCAAATTTTGTAGCAGAATGGTAGAAATGCTAAGCTCTCATTTTGAAGTATTATTAAGTTACGTGTATTGCATGTGATAAAGGTTTAGTGAACTATTATTATTGAATAATTTACTTTTTTGTTATGAATGTTATTTATAGAATTAATATGATCCACATTGATGTGAATTTGATTTTATATAAGTGTTTTTAGACAATGAAGGACAACTAAACATTGTATGTATATGTTAAACAAATTAGTATTGTGTTCTTTCATTGTTATAACAATATGTACCAGTTGGCGTCACATGCAATTTGTAAATGTCATAGTAATTTTAAATGTAGACACACTTGGTTCAAGTATGCATCTTTAGTAAAGAAATGATAGATTGATAGAGTGATAAATGAAATTTTTTTAAAGTTGAGTGATGAAATGGTAAAATATGTGTGATGATTATTTCATCAGCTCTTTTTTATTTTTAAAAAATATTGTTTGGACAAATTGTATCTACAATTTGCCCAAAGTTGATAATTTGATGATGAAATGAGACATATTTAAAGTTGATTATTGAAATCGTGAGTGTGGTAAAAGTTGTATGATAATTGATGATATTAACCCTTGAAGAAATTGTGTAGTTTATTGTACCTCAAATATTTTGATGTTATTGAAAAATGATAGGAATAGTTCTTTGAAGTATATACTATTTGACTATCATTTGAAAAAATAGTTTTAACATTAAATTAATCGGTATTAAAAAAAAATTAATCTTTGAAGGAGGGGGTTCGAAAATATTATAATCTTAATTATAAAAAAAATCTGTATTCAAATATTTTTGAATGTTAGAAAATATTGACGTGTAATATATAATGTATCAATAGTTTGATAAAAATCAAAATTGTATGGTTGAGTAGGTTGACTCTTGGAGTCTGTTGCTTGTTTATTTGCCATTGTAATCTGTGGATGAAAATATCAATTTGCTTAAGAAGTTAAAGGCTTTCCTGAAAACTCTCCAACAAGAAATACCATTGAGGAAAGAGGATTGCTTGTTTAACAATTGATAGTCTGTAACTGCATTTCTCTGTTGAGGGCTGGGGAAATTTTATTCTACACATTTCTCTCTCAGCACCTTAAATTGAGTAAACAAATTACAAATAAAAAGAAAGGGATCAAGAAACAAAGTCTGTTTACCTTTGTCCTGTAATAATTTCATCTGAAGGACATATTGTAAAAAACTTGGCTCCACATTGTTAATCACACGATGGCGATGGGCTGGCACGCAGCCCCCATTGTGCGCCGTGCCCCATCAATATCTGCATTTGTTCTTTCCCTTGTGGCCTTAATTGTATCCCATGCAGGGGTGTCCGCCTTTGATGTTGATAACTCCACCGCGAGTTTGTTAAAATTCAAAAGCGCGTTGACCCATACCGAAGCTCTCACCAATTGGCAGTCCTCGACGAATCCATGCACAGGCAATTGGGTTGGTGTACTTTGCTCTGGAGGTCAGGTAGTTGGCTTGCAACTTGAAAACATGCAACTATCAGGCCAAATTGACGTGGATTCTCTTTTATCTCTGCCTATGTTGAGGAGCCTAAACTTCATAAACAACGACTTCTATGGTCGGATGCCAGATTGGAAAAAGCTTGGAGCATTGCAATCGTTGTCCTTTTCGAATAACCATTTCTCAGGCGAAATCCCTGCAGATACTTTCCAGGGAATGCAAAATCTCAAGAAGGTTAACATGGCGAACAACGAGTTTAAAGGGCCTATTCCATCTTCATTATTATCTTCCCCCAGTCTTACAGAATTGAAAATTGAGAACAATCAATTTGGAGGTCCTATACCGAATCTTCCGGTTGGGATCACCTCATTCAATGCGTCTAACAATCAACTGGATGGTCGAATCCCTCCAAGTGTAGCAAAAATGGACCCTAGCTCATTCTCAGGTTTGTGAATTTGAGCTAGTTTTTCATGAATAAGCTCTTCTTCATGTTATTATATGTTGAGAAATCAATCATATCATGAGATCAAGTGCACATTCAATTTGAAACAAAGAAGAGGTAGTTTGATTGTTTGATAGCATATATTTTATTTTGAATGCATTGTTGATTAAGATTTGTTATGAATGCAGGCAACAAAGATCTTTGTGGTAAGCCCCTAAAAGGTCGATGTGCTGGTGACCCTGATGAAGACATTGCGGAAAGTCCAGCGCCTGATTCAAGCCCTTCATCATCACCACCACCACCAGCGGATGCAGCTCCAAAGCCGAAGACATCTGCATTAAAGATCGTTATGACGATCATAGCTATACTGGTAGCTCTGGCTTTGATAGTTCTTATTCTTCTTGCATATCTCCGGAGCAAGAACAAAAAGAAAAGAAATGGTATTCTGGCACCCACAGGCTATCATCAAACGAATCGATCTCCTCACCAGAGTAGGCAGGTAGTGGAAGCTCTACCAGCTGCAGTCGTTTCAAAAGCACCCAAGACGACTGAAACTGGACAAATGTCATTTGTCAGAGAGGATAGGGAGAGATTTGACTTGCAGGATCTTCTGAGAGCGTCGGCAGAGGTGTTGGGCAGCGGTAATTTTGGATCTTCCTACAAGGCTGTACTAATGGATGGTCAAGCTGTGGTTGTAAAAAGGTGTAAACAAATGAACAACGTGGATAAGGAGGATTTCGATGAACATATGAAAAGGATTGGTAAACTCCAACACCCCAATTTGTTGCCCCTTGTTGCCTATTATTACAGAAAAGAAGAGAAGCTATTGGTATTCGATCATGTCGAGAACGGAAGCTTGGCTGGTACCCTACATGGTATGTTACATCTACTACACTAATTTTGAATATAAATCCTTCCAAAAAAATGTATGTTTCAGTGATTTAAAACTAATGACTCCCAATCTTATTGTTTAGGTAAACATTCTGTGAACAAACCATCTCTAGATTGGCCAAAACGCTTGAAAATAGTGAAAGGAGTTGCAAAAGCTCTGTATTATTTACAATCTGAGTTGCCAAATTTAACAGTGGCACATGGTCACTTGAAATCTTCCAATGTGCTTCTTGATAAAGACTTCAATCCTCTCCTAATGGATTACTCTCTAATCCCTGTGGTTAATATCGAGCAAGTCAATCGCCTCCTCGTGTCCTACAAATCACCCGAATACACTCAATCTGGACGCGTAACAAAGAGAACCGATGTCTGGTGCCTAGGCATACTGATACTCGAAATTTTGACAGGCAATATTCCTGTAAACTATGTGGTAGCTCAGGGTGCAGGATATGATTCATTCTTAGCAGGATGGGTGAAATCAATGGTGAGTGGTAAGGATGGAGATGTTTTTGACCCCGAAATGGGGAACACAAATAATAGCAGAGGTGAAATGGAGAAGCTTCTATCTATTGGAGCAGCATGTTGTGTAGAAGATTGGCAACAGAGATTGGATTTGAAACAGGCTCTTGAAAAGATTGAACAAGTAAAAGAAAATTAAAATTCATGCAGAGTCCTGGAATTATTGTTACTATTGCATTTCCTTATAATGAACAAAACCATACTTCTTTTGGTGTTCAATATTTTTGTATTGCTTTTTGTTTATATATGTAGACTTGAGATTTTATACTTATGGATGCAAGATTATTACCCCAAGTTCTACAATTTATGATCTACTTACAATAAGCATACAATTCTGTAACATCTTCTAATATCAACTATACTAAGAGTAATAATTTTATGTATTCGTATATGCTTTTATATTCTCTCTTAAGTTTTGTCTTCCTTTTTTTTTTTTTGCAAAAAAAACTGAACTTATGTTCAATGATAGCAGCAGGAATGAAAAATGTAAATGATCCAATGAAGGAAATTCACATATTAAAAGATCTACCAACTATATCTCACAGTTTAACCGGGAAAATTATTAAATTCAACATGCTGACATATATAAAATAGTTGTTACAATTATAAGATGGTATTATTAAAAGATATTAAAAACCATACTTGTTACATCCACAAAATATAAAAACCAATTAACAAAAAATAAAATAGTCGTTAGAAAATTCCAACGAACATGTCCCCAAAACTTTAATCCTCTATTCTTAACTAACATTAAAAATAAATAAATAAATATGTGAAATAAATAAGACGTGGGATAAATTAAATAAATAAGACGTCAAATTAAATGAAAGGGATAAAATAAGTTCATATCCGATAACTGCGGCATAAGAATTGAATAAAAAACATTCTTTATCAAGATTTTAAGAGACTAAAATATTGACATGAATCCTTTAATTTACCTTCTTTAAGCTTGTGAAAGTTTTATCTTATCGTAGAGGAAATTGTTACGCTTGTATATAACCCAAAACAGATTTCCTCTATGCGATAATTGAAAACAAAAATCATCTTTTCCGATGTTTAAAACTCTTATTTAAACATTGGATCATCATCGTCTCAACAAATGAACATACAATAATGATGAACACAAGAAACATAAAAAGATCTTTATCCCAAATTCGTTCAAAATCATTAATCCGTTTATGGGATGTCCATTCTAACTCTTCTTGTCCCCATTATTATAAAAAAGTAAAATGCAAAAATACAGTCCATAATGAAGAAGATTGCATGAAGGATGAAATCTTGAATGTTGAAGAGGGGCAACTCTCTGAGGGGCAAAAGGGTAAAATCAAGCCGGTTCCGAAAGGTTATCTAGCTGTTTATGTTGGAGAAGAAGGGCAAAAATTTGTCATCCCTGCAAAATACCTCTCAATGCCTGATTTTAGAGCTCTCTTGGATGATGTTGGGGATGAATATGGTTATCAATATGAAGGTGGGTTGAGGATTCCTTGTGAAGAACATGAATTTGAGAAAATATTGAGAATATGTAACAATGATTGTCCCATGCAAAAGAAAAATTTAAAGAAGATACCTAGCATGGTTTTATTTTAAGAACCATTTATATATTATACTATGATGAACTAGTTTGAGGTTCGTTATGTTAATTAGTTGATTATGAATAGTGACATTTTTAGAATGGCTCATGCATGTATCGGTTAACTAGAATTTCCAACTGAATAGAAAGTTATATCTTAAATTATATGTTTTGATGCTTCTAATATCTCAAATTATATATGTTACCTAACATAAAGCTTACATATTATTATTATTATTATTATTTTTTTCAGAGGAAGAATGTTTTATAAGACTCCTATGTAAATCGAACTCGAGACCTCTTATATAAAAGTTTGAGGTGATAATCATTAGGCTAAAAGTCATGATTTCCATAAAGCTCTACATATTTATATAATAAATAATATTACTCCGTAAAATAAGACTTGATTTAGTTTGATATTTTTAAAACCGTCACATTTCATTCTCCTTTGCAACTACTTGCATGTGTAATTGTTTGGTTATTATATCCAAGTTAAACTTCAATTTTGTCTCAATGATAGAGCTAAAAAGATATGGTAGTTCAATTCCCTCTTCAAAAGGTCTTAGAAATCTTAAATTTTAATGTTTATAGTAGTTCTTTGGGCATTCGTCATCAGTCATATTTATATACTTGTTTTTTGTAAATAGCACATCATTTTACATTTTATATTTAAGAAACAAAAAAACAAAATCTCATTAATCACTCCCTCATTAATTAGTTTCCTAATTGTAATAGATTTCTAGCATTTAACACCACATTATTAGTTTCCTTCTTGTAGTATAATTCTAACATTTAATTTCATAATCAAACCAAAATCTCTCTAATCAAATCAAATCCTCTCAATCCTTCCAGCATTGAATAGTATTATTAACATATTCATGTATAAAATATTACTATTATAGATACAAATTAATAAGAGATTTTATGGCAGGAGTGGATATCATTGTTAAAGCTAATAATATTTTAAGCGGTAATCATGCGAAGTATCATGACGCAAATGGTATACCATACATATTTTCATATAAAATAAAAATTACTTTTGATATTTACATAATTTATTTGAGCATTAAGAGAATTTTGATTGATTTCAAAATTGCTTTAAAAATGGTATATTTAGTGGGTGGTTGCAAACTTAATTTGATATTTTCATCATTTATTTGAAAACTTTAGGTGAATATTGATTTTAAATTTGCCAAAACATATTAATTAAATACCTTGGTGAATAAACAATGGTATTTAAATTTTACACGATAAATACCATGACCGAAGACATATAGTATATGCAGAAAGATCAAATAAATATTCAAAATATGTTAAAAGAAATAACACGTAGCCAAATACAATTATATAATAGAGCCTTTCAAGTATTCTTTACCCATAACCACATACCGTATGAAATTGTAAAATGGAATTATAAAATATTAGTCATTGTATTCTTTACAACATAGTATACAATTAGTTTGATATTTTTCACAATTGATTTGAAAATTTGAGAGGATTTTGATTAATTTTAAATTTACTTGAAAAATACCATCTTTAGTGGATGATTATTTACAAAATAAAAAATAATGTCAAACTTTCAAATACTTATATGTGTTGTATTTTATTCTATTTATATTATGGTGAAAACTAACTATAATACCATAACTAATAGATAAAATGTATTTATACAATGAAATAGGATACCAGTTATACAATATAAATGGTATGACAGATTAAATAATATCAGTTTGATATTTTTGCATTTATTTGAAAATTTGAGATGATTTTTGATTGATTTTAAATTTGCTTGAAAAATAACATGTTTAGTGGGTGATTGGTTACAAAATCTAAAGCATTTAATACAAATTGGGTGTATTTAAATGCAAATCTCTAATAGAAAATGAAAGAGAAAAAAACGATTGCAAAATAGAGCCAAAATTAGCATTTTCGGATCTTGCGTACGCACTGGTTGTGAAGCGATGGTATTTTATTACACATCAGTCGTACCGTGACCACAGGCATTATGGTATATCATAAAAATAAAGTAAAATATCCCAAAATATGTTTTAAAAAAATTCAAATAGTACCAAATACAATTATATTATGAGGCAGCTGGTATTCTTTGCAACTTAACCGTACCGTATTAAATTAGAAAATGGGAATATAAAATATCAGACATTGTATTCTTAACAACATATTATACAATTAGGCCAAAGAACACAGCGCAATGATTGTCTGGCGCCATTATGAAGTGCTTGGGTTTGAGCATGAAGGGTTGCAAACGTTCTCCTCCCTAAAGAAAAAAAGATATTATACAATTAGTTTGATATTATACACAATTTATTTGAAGATTTGAGATGATTTTAATTGATTTTAAATTTGCTTGAAAAATGTCATGTTCAGTCGGTGATTATTTATAAAATAAAAAATAATTTCAAACTTTCAAATATTTATATGTGTTATTTTTCTATTATTTGTAATATGGTGAAAACTAATTATAATACCCTGACTAACATATAAAGGTATTTATACAAGAAATAAGATATCACTAATACAATATAAATGATATGCGGATTAAATAATACCGGTTGATATTTTATTGTTTATGTAATGATTTGAGATGAGTTTTGATTTGCATTTAAATTTACTTGAAAATGGCATATCTAATGGATAATTGATTACAAAATCTAAAGCATTTAATACTAATTGGGTGGATTTAAATGCAAATCTCTTACATAAAAGATAAGAAAAATCAAAAAATCTCATTTCCGATCTTGACCCTAATGAATAACAACTATTAGATCCAAATAATTAAAAAGGTGATTGATAGTGCAGATGAGTGTAACGTGATAACTTAAAAACAAAGTAAGCACATAAGAAATTTCTACCGATGGAAGGTATAGTAACGATTTTCTATTAAGAAAAACATGTCGTGTCCCGAAAATTATAATTGAATTAAATCAAATACTTGACATTATTGAAATACAAATAGCCAAAAAACTCTAAACTGGTAATACAGAAATACTGCTAATTATTCGATAATTGTGAGTATTACTCACTTCAATCTGAACATTATCGTTTGAAGCTTTTTGAAATTGAGCTTTAACTTCTCAATTAACGTACGTTATTAAGGAGAATATAAGCATTTATATAATTGGATTCGTAATTTGTTAAATACTTTCATAATACTAAATTTTTAAATTTTAATAATATAATTAAGAGTAATTGAAAATTAAAGGTTATACGATATGTGAGAAAGTCGATTAAAATGGATTGGAGGAGTAAATGAATATGAACATATTTTTCATTTAAGGTCGTGGTACCCGTTTGAGCCTCTATCCGAGAGGTTTGAGGTTAGATTGTGGCGGTATCTTATACATGTTTCCTCTCAATTTAGATGCCTTGTATGTGGAGACTTTTCGTCTTATTTCTTCGACAACTTCCGACTTAGCCATTTCTATGCAGGATTTTCGAAGTTAGGTAGCGCCGGTGCGATATTCGAGGCGAAGGCAGATTGGTTAAATCTGACAGATTTGGAGAGAGAAGACAAAATTGTTTCTTTGAAGCTTAGACTCTCGTTGTAGCTTAAAAATTTAATTAATTAATCGATATCATGTAATTTGTAACTTCTATCGTTAAAAAAACGTGCATAAAGGACATTATTGACAGATAAAATGCCAAACATTTGTTAAAATTGAGTTTAACAATCCTAAAAAATGTTATACCGTAATCCTAGTATAATATTCCCTCGTCCCTAAAGATAATGCGATTCTTTTTCGTGGTTAAAGATTATGAAATTTACAATTTTGAGTGATATTGGCAGTTTGAATGATATTATCAGTTAATAGTAAGTATGTTTAAAAAATCTTATGCTATTGATATATTTTCTAAACAAATATATAACGTATCATTAAAGTTATTTGAATTAAAATTGAAAAAAAATCAATTTATTAAAATCGAAATGTGACAATTTTTTAGAACAATGAAAATAATAAGCAAACCATAAGTTTAATTTATTTTTACTAACAAACCCAGAAAGGAATCCTACCCCTCAAACCAACCAGATGGATGTTGATCGTCTAGATTTAGTATGGGAAGGGAAACAATAATACTCTCTTCGTTTAAAAGATTTTGAGCTTTTGATAGTTGTCTTTTAAATTTGATTCTAAATAGGCTGAAAAGTAGGATCGTCATTTATGTTTGGTTTGTGGTCACAGTGGATCAAACATGTTTTAGATCTCAATAAATCATTATGTTTCAAAATCCAATCGGTTAATTACGTTACATGCAATTTTACATTAAGTCTCGGCTTTAATTGGGTCACGTAAGCATCACGTGACACTTTTTGAGGGGCATTTTAGTCATTTCATACCTAAGTTTTTTAAAAGAGCAAAAGGCAGGGAGGATCGGCATGTTTGGAGTTATGGTGCGATCGATCACCTATGTTTCAAAAATATACCGATCGATCGGCTTATTTTTTTTAGAAAATCGATCTTTGATACTTTAATAATTCTTGTTAAGTCTCCATTTATTGGGTCACGTGGGCATCACGTGACATTTTTTGAGGATCACTTTCTTAGAGGCATTTCAAAATCGATTGATTACTTATCTTTATCAATTTGTTTAATAAAGGGCAAAATGCCACCGAGAAAGTGTTACGTGATGCCGCGTGGCCACGATTAATGGAGATTTAATGGGAAGTGAGGAGAAAATACAACAGATGATTTTTCAAACTATAGGAAATGATCGGCGGGACATTTGAAACATAAGAAATGATCGACCCAGGAACTCCATAACCCAAACATAGTGATTACTCTGCATTGCTTTTATTCTCCAAAAACTTAGGTATGAAATGACTAAATACTCTCAAAGATGTCAAATGTGATTCAATGACCCAACCGGAGAATGTATAAAAATTAGGCTAAGTCTCAGCAGAATCATTCTAATAAAATGTCGATTAGAGACCTTTGAAACTTGTCGACAGGCTTTTTGAAACATCGATTGGAACTTTTGAAACATAAGTGATCGTGAAGAATAATACTTGAGCTTATAATTGATCGTTCTGCGTTTTGCATTTAAATATATTTGTTTTGTGTTGTATAATCTTGATGGAAGCTATATCAATGAAAAATAACTGAGTGCTTTTCAGATTTGATATTTTTTTTATCAAATATTATACAATACAAATAAATATATTTAAAGTCAAAGTTTAAAAATATAACTATCAAAAAGTTAAAAATGGACAATCTTTTAGAAACGAAAGAAATAATATACAGTATAAGTAAAAAAAATAATTAAAAAGGAATCTTCAACATTTTTACTTGATTTTCATTACGTGGGATAATTTCCAAGTTATGGCAAGTTGTATATAATATGCAATGTGCACCATGCACGAAGCTCCCTTAAAAATTTGATGATACTGGCAGATCTAGATATGCACATGTTTCTCTGTCTAACATGTATCTATGTAAGTGAAAAATTAGGAGTTATAGACTCATTTTTTTGACGTATTATTCTAGTCTTCTAGATGAATATCATGTTTCTAGGTGACCATAACTCTCTAGTTAGAATCACTAATATTGGGTGGAGTGTTATAAAAGCGGATGCTCTAATAATTTCGAATTAACATAAAATCTTTCGATTGTTAATATTGATTTCTCTTGAAAGTTTTTGGTGTACCATACAATGAAGAAATTGGGGTATTTATAACATAAATTTTACCAAAGAAATACATTTAATTCCCCTAATTACTAAGCATATTTCAACATATGTGGGCTAAATTTTTTAGCTCACGTTTACAACAGTCAGATTCTTCTACGATTTCGTACAATATTAAATTGAGGAAGCCTAAATGAACATAGGTAGTTATTTGAGTTCTTAACAATTTAAGGTGTCTTTATGTGGCTGCTAAAACAATTATCTTTATATTGGCTAAAGATAAGTGTTATTTATTCAAAGGAATTTTTTTTTAACAATTTTTACCTCCATCTCAATTTAACTAGATGAATCTTTCAAATAAAATAATCAATTTACTTTTGAATTAATAAACTGATGATATAACTTTAAATTTTTATAAGAGATTTTTTTTTAATTAGATATTACAAACCAATTACTTATGTATCAAAGTTTTGGACATTGATTTGTTATTTGAATATGATTAATTAATCTACATCAAAGATTTACCGAAGACATTTAGCCTAGTCGTTTTTATGGAATCTAGTCTCCCATTATTTAATTTAGAATTTAATTGTATCGAATATCGTATGTAATTTTTAATTTCCATCATTTGATAAAAAAAATCTACATGAAATTTTTAAGTTAGTTAAACATCCCAATTGAAGCTAAAATATAGGTGAAAAGAAAGCTAAAATATAGATAGTATGGAGTAATAAATTACGTACATACTAGTATACTACATTACCTTTTCACAATATGGTCAAGAGTATTATGAAACATGTTTTGACTTTTTGTATGCACCATTTCATGCACCATTTCATGCATATTGTACAATTTTAAAAGTTGTACAATGTGCCTAAATATTGTGATTTGTGTGTCGCTACCTCCTTAAACTGTGGCATATATTATCATTTCTCTTTAACAATGCCAAGCATAAATGTGAATATTGCCCCTTTAATATATGAAAAGACCATAGATTATTAATGCAAAAAGAAGAAAATTCAATGGTTTCTGTCTCTCAAAGAAGAGCTCTTTATTATTTGGCTCTCTCTATCTCAAGTTCAATGTTGCCTTCACAAAATCAAGGAAATACATACCTTATACAATAATACATCATGTGGGAATAATCAAAGAAAAAAGAAAAGAAAATACAAGGTGATCATCTACACAATTGGGCATGATGAGATGGTGAAATGAGCTCACAATTATGATGATCAGGTGAAGAAGAATAACAACTACTACTCATTTGATCAGAATCTCCATTACCATATCTCATCTCATGCAAGAAGAAACCTCCCCTCCTCTGTTCCATCATTTTCAAGATTTTCTCAAACATGGAAACTTCACATGGAATTTTGAGTACACCCTCTTGTTGGAATCCAAATTCCTCTTCTGCTTCTCTAAGTAGTATTCCAAAAGCTTGATGTGTCAAATACTCCATTGGAATCACAAATCTCTTCAACTCTCTTCCTACACACACAGCAAGATACCCTTTAGGTACAACGGAGTCGTTCGATGTAGAGGTGTTGGAACTCAATGTACTTTCAGTGAAGGAAAGTGTTTTCTTGAGAAATTTGATGCTTTTACTTCCACCATTATTTGTGTTGGAACTAGGATTGGCATTGTTGGTGGAAGAGGAGGCATTGTTTGATGAAGCATTGGCTACTTTCTTCCATTTCTTGAGGATTTGTTGAAGTCTTACAATGTCTCTGATTTTGTTGGATTTCTTTGAATCCATAGCTAAAAGATTACTACAAAACAGAAGGGGGGAGGGGGGGAAATCAAGATTTGAAATCTCTATTTAGAAAGATTGTTGTGACTTTGCATTGTGTCTATGTTGGCAAGCTGGTGGCCCCCTTTTATAAGGGGTTGTGTCTAGCTGGCTTCTGTATATATAATCATACAAGGTATGATAATAATCAAAGTTGATATGATTCCTAAGCCTGTTAAGTTAGTAGAATAGTTGAGTTTATAATCACGAGGTCATGAGTTCGATTTTTCCTATTAACATTTTTTTGAGCCTATTACACGGGGTTTGTCGGGGTTTGCCTAGTGTAGTTTACTTGATGGTGCGAGTTATTGTCGTCGGAGTGCATCCGTCTTAACGGCGATTAGGGCGATTGAGTCTCCATTACAAAAGTTGATATGATTATTTAAAGGGCTAAAGTCGCTGTAATCCCATTGGTTTCGGTACCGGTTTTCAGTTTCTATCACTCGATTTTTAACGTGTTGAATTCCCGAAATGCACAATTTCCGACAATTGGCCAAATTTGGTCCCGGCGATCCAAAATAGCCGTTAAAACACTAACTCCGTGAGAATTATTTTAGTCAAATAACCCACTTCTCTGTTATCATACGTGTATTGAAATGACTATTTGTCCCCACATTTGCTGAGTGTAGTAATTAGGAAGTTTCGTTAGGGCAAAATTATCATTTCACTAAAAAAAGTTATTTTGACTAAATACCCTACAGAGTTAGTGTTTATGACCATTTTGACGTTGGGACCAAATTTTCGGTGTCGAAAGAGATGGTGATGCGATGGGAGGCTACACCCAGAAACAGTGATGAAATAAACCAGTGGTTAATGATAGTTAGTCTTGCTATACTGATAATACTTATATATATATATGAATGCTTGCTTTTGTTACTATAATACCTTACGTGAAAATTAAAGTAAAGAAAGGAAAACAAATTGAAGGTTTTTGTATTTTTGTATTAAAATTATAAAAAATAAAATTATAAATCATAAAGAGAGATAAATTTAATTATTTGTTAACTATCCACATCGTATAAGTCTAATATCGCGCCTAATAACGTACATATATCATTTCGATAATCATTCCAATCAAATTAAAAATAAATTATCAAAGGCTTTAATAATACATATCAGCTGGTACAGGAAGCCATTTCTTTGTTATAAAAGAATCAACATATATTATTTTATGTATAATAAAGTACTTTTTACTAATTTTTTTTTTCTTTTATAAGTAATAAGAAATATTGATATGCGATGATATATCTTCAAAATATAATTTTCTTTTTAATCGATATTCAAGACTCCACTATCATTAGTTTCATTATCTTGGATAATTGAAATATCAATATATCTCTTTATGTGCATACAAAAGAAATGATCAAAGAAAAAACATAATATATACATATGTAATTATTTCAAATAATTTTTTTATATTGAAATAAGAAATCAAATAAGTGTGTTTTCATTTTCTTCGCATAAATAACTCTTCTTGTTAATGTTAAATTTTATGTTATATAAAAATATTATTATTCAAAATTAATTATTAAAGACTTCTGATATAATTAGTTCGTCATTATAATCGATAAAGCATACATCTACATTCTGTTCATAATTGATGAGAATCTTTGGAAAATAAAATCTAGAAAACATAATAAATTTATTAAAGTATTTATTATATGTTGATTTAATAATTTGAGATGCTTGACAGTAATAATACTCCACTTAGTTTTTAGTTGTCTTTTTAGCGTTTAGCATAGATTAAGAAAATGAAAGTAGTAAGGATTCATTAAAAATGTAAAAATATTATTTATTATTATGTCAAAACGACAACTATGAAAAAACAAAATTTACTTTACATTTAACTCTAAAATACTATATTAAAATACGGAAAAAAATTGATACTTACCGTCTCTATTATTGATCCCATTATATATCACCTTCAAAATTATAAAATAAAATTTACACATTATATTATATCTATTTTTGTTGTTTGAATCTAAAAATATATTTGTTGAAATTTGCATACATATAGAAGAAGAAAAATTTATGTTTATTCTAATTTAAGAAAATACGTTACTAATAGAATATTTATCCATTTGCAAAATAGGATCGTTACTGATTTTAGTAAATGCAAAATACTGTGGTGTTAATATTGTGTTAATATCCACTTTTTTGCCTATTATCATTTCATTGATGGTGAATTATAGTAAATTATATATAAATAATTAATTAATAATAACATATAAATTAAAAGGGGGCAAAATAGTATTAATAAAAAATGGAAGAAACACCTTAACATTACGCTTTTATAAGGTATATATATAGATGATTATGAGTAATTGTTTAATATCAATCAGCAGTTTGTAGATTCCTTTGAGTACAGTATACATTTGTGACTTTATTTTCAAGTCACTAAGTACATTTTAGTGTATTGATGTTATTTAGAATATGGTAATAGCTGGCTATTCTGACGGTGTGGGTTAGGTAATGCCATTCTGTTATCACTTAACTGTATTATGTCTTTTATATTGAGTTATATTATTTCCTCCATACCTTAAATGACTTGATATAGCATGTAACGAAGAATATCCATATACAATACTACAGTGAGTTTTATCTTAAAAGGGGAATATAATCTCACATAAAAAAAATTGTGTATGGACTGTATTCTACATTGATACAATTTTCAGAAATCATGACTAATTAAAATTTATATGAAATTGAATATTAACGAATTGAATACATAAATAATATATCCATCCTACTTGTCTTTGTTTAATTATTTCATGCATCTAATATATTTGTTTATTAAATGTGAGTTGCCTACTTGAATTAGCTTGGAGATCGGAGTGAATGAATTCCATGTGAATTCTGTTTTCAAGCACATATTATAAGCTATATCTCTGATTATTTCTTCAAGTTGAAAATTGGTGAGAATATACATATTTTGTAGGGCCATAATGTTAATTGGATCAAATTTATCAAGTAACAGTAAAGTATCTTGTAAATATTACTCTATTCATTGTTATATTGTTACCAAATATAAATAAATAAAAATAGATATATATGAGTTCAAATTTAAACAATCAATGACTAAAATTTAAAATTTGGCCATCTTGTAGGATGGAGGGGATTAATAGTAATCCTATTATAACTTGCATTAAAATATGCATGCCTAATAATTTGACCATGGCTCCATGTGAACCAAAGTTGACTTGGAAAGGACGATAATGCTAAATCAAGAAGTTATCGATCTCTTTATTGAGACTTTCTTCATAAATCAATGTTTCACATGCTGCAAGACATTCACTCTTCATTAAACAATGTACTTTTTGGATTGTAAATCAATATTGATTACACATGCTTTTTTTTTTTGCATAGTTTGACTTGTTATTTGAGGATCTATTTTCCATTTATCTACCTAATGTACTTATTGAAACCGTATCTTAGCTCATTTTTAATTTTTCTCCCTCCATCTATATATGTTTATAGTTATTATTTATTATAATTCATTGAATGTGGTATTTTTTAAAATTAATATTTAACCATTCCAATTTAATTGGTGATTTTTTTAATTATATAATAATTAATAAACTTTTGAAGCAATTTCATTTTTATTAAGTGAAAAAATTGTATTTCTAATCTTTGTCTGGCATGTACATACATCCAAGGTACACTACGTTATTGCAATTGGCACTGAACATAATAATTTAGTCGTAGCAGATACTCCTTCTATTTTTTTCATGCGTTTAGGCTATTTGTAAATTAAAATGAAAAATTGAACTCAACCGTAAAAACGATCGAGTGTCATTCGCGGTTCACGACCAACGATCTAACTAGCTCTAGTAATACTACGTGTAAATAAAAGACTGTAAAGTAAATGACCTGAAGAATGATAAGCAGGTTCGGTGTCGATGTAGAACTGCACAGATACGAAGGAGGCGGCCTGTGAGGGGAGAAACTTCATTATGATGAAGGAATTACAAGAAGGACTTATCGAATCTTGTGCGCATTCTACTTAGCCTGAAGCTACACGAAATAGCTTTTAAGACTAGAGATCCACGTATTCTTATTCTCACTTGTCATGCTCTGGAATTCGACTTCTGATAATCAAACAAATAAAAAATCTCAATGATTGTTACTTATAACAATATGTTATAAACTTGATAAATGCATCCGATTAGAAGATTAGAGTTCTTATGTAGTGTTTATACTAAAACACTAGTTGTTTGCCTCGAATATGCAAGAATGCTTTGTAGAAAACAATAAGTGAGTGCCGCTGATTCTTGGTATCGCCCAGTCATAAATAGTATAAACTCTGGAGGGCTTCGGTCTTGACAGGTAAGGAGTTTGATATGAGATCAAAAACCTTTCTATAATACATGAGTCGACCGACTCAATAACTTGTCTTATCCTGACAACTTGATCTTGAGAATATCTTTTCGAGATCTTGTCTCCTTGAAGATCATATACGGAAATCTTGAATCGTATCTTTCTTAGTGAGGCATCTGAAGCCTATTATTTAAAATTTGGTGTAGATAATGAAAATGAAACCCGTGCCAACAATCGAATGCTCATTATTATAACAACGTGATTCTTTAGAAAAACTTGATTCAGCGATACGCGCTTTTGACATAAGGAAAGTTAAAATAGTCGAAAGTGCATTGAAAATGTAGAATGACAATCAATTGAAACAAAATCATTAGTTGATTGTTTATTTTAAAGAGAAAAAGTAGTCGAAATGCATTAAAAATGTAAAATCTTATTTATTATCTTTAAGCTTGACAACTATAAAAAAATAATTTTTTTTTTGCTAAACGACTACTATAAAAAATGGAGGAAATATTTACTACTTACTCCGATAAATATCTGATAGTATGTGTAAGTATAGTTGTTGTTATAGCTAGACTTATAGGACTATGCTATACATAGTATTTTGTACTCCCTACGTTTCATATATATTACTTCTTCCGGTGACATTTACTTATCATTTTAGCTTGAAAAAATTGAATATGTTTACTTGTTATTTTAGCATAGAAAATTAATGTTTTATATTTTCAATTTTCCTTTTTGATTGTTTTTGTTATTAAATTATCGGCCAGAAGCCGTGATATAGTTTGAATTAATTATCGTTCTACATTTTGATCTTGACTTTTGGCTACTTTTCATTCTTGAATTTGTGTATTACTCTATGACGACAAGTAAATATCACCGAAGAGAGTAGATGATTGTTTAGATGAAAAGTATTTTATGAAGTAATTGTGAAAAGCTACATTAGGATTGTAAAAAGCTATTACATTGAGATTGTAATATAAGCTACATTAGGTGTAAAATGTACATTAGGTGTAAACAAATCAACTATTATGAAAAAATAAATATTTTCTAGACAATAAATACGAAGCGGAAGGTATATTACAACCATGACTTAAGTTGAAATGTGAATTATCTATACACATTTTTCATTTTTAATACAATATTGTCTGTGAATAATACACATTGGGAAAAATTAACAATTTATATTCATAAATGTGTTTAAAATTATGTTGACATATACAAAATGTTAGAAGTAGTTATATATATAAATAATAGTTACAAATAAATATGATATAATAGTTGTTGAGCTTGAAAATCGTCTGAAGGATTGAATAAATAATCATCACTAAATCAAACTTCAAGTATTCATACCCCAAAATCTAATTGAAAATGTCGTTTCATGTAGACCGGGATCATACACCATTCTAATTAGTACAGATTTGTTGGTATATTTGATATAGTAGTATTAAAAATATCATATATGGCAAAGGCAAAAGGCAAGCGTCAGTAAATGTTTTCACGGTTTGGTTTATTACATGTATCGACTTTTTTGTGCATTCAGCATTTCGATATAGGCCCAAGCCACCGCAGTCAGGCCGCTGGCCAGTTATTGGCCCAGTTCGCGTTATCATTAATTATGGAAATTTGAAATGTAATATTTAATTAAATTAATACAGCGTGGAGCTATATCGCATACATTCTCCCCACTTTTTGAATCATAAAAAGGTGCTAACTAAGCATTGGATACCATGCTTAGCATGTAAGCATTTGATAAATTAATTAAGCACATAGACATGGTTAAAAGGAAACTCATGTTAAAGACATATAAACATGTAAGCACATTAACATGGTTTAAATACATAAACAAAAATATACAATAAAATTATATTGCAAGTGTATCTGACGTCACACATAATCCCACTATTGGTTCGACGAAGGTTGCGTAAATAGAACAGTGATGTCAAACATATGTCATCCCAAAATAAATTTAAAACGTTGACATATGATAAAAATATTACCAATTCTCATTATCAAAAGTTTAAAACTGAAAGAGAATAAGTAATAGGATGTCAATCTCCAAAACAAAGGTATAAATCGGGAAAAAAGAAGATCATTGTTAGAATCTAGTATGAATTTTACTCGCAGATAAAACACCAAATTCATACATCGGATCCTCAAATAATGTATATTAATCTAAAACACATAAATTGCAATATGATAAAGTTCTTACATTGCAGTGAGAAGGCAGAAATGAAACAGCTCCCTTGACAATAGCTTGGCGTGAATGCCACGAAAACTTCTCCGATTGTTGTCGACACAGCGATGTCACCGAGATTATGCAGCCGGGGGAATCGGTCTGAAAGCTTGAACTTGCTAGAGTTGTGAGGAAAAAATGGAAGAAATTCTCTTCGAGCACTAGGGAGGCGCTTTCGAGAGGAGGCAAGGTTTGATTTTCGTGAAATAGAAAACCACTTGTCTCTTTCTTTAAATACCAAATGCTAATTAACTGACCCGCCCAGGTCGGCCGCCACGAGTGAGTCATTATAATCGGAACACGGAATCACCAGCAGATGGAGCGGCTTCAGTTTAAAACTACTCGTTTCCTTCCAAAAATATGATTACATATAATGTTTCCAAAATAATCACAGTTTAAAATTCTGATAGTGGTGATATCAACCAACTTGACTCCACATATATACAACATATCCCAAATAAATAGTAATGCCGTAGTACAAAGACGATGAAAATCTTTGTACTCGAATACAAAATGACAAGCTGGCAAATAATTTAAAGTTTGGAAATAAGTACAACAATCAAAAAGCTTGATTGACAGCCGACAAAATCGGTGAGGTCTTACCTTGCCCCGATCTTCACTTTAGCCACTTGGAACAAACTCTCAACTGACTTCGACTCAGTAGCGTTTGTCAGCTTTGGCGCAATTGAAATGCTTTAAGCGAAAAGGGGTGTAGCGCGAAGAACTGAGTGAAAGCTTAGCAGCGGGGTGGGGAAAGCAGCATGCGCGCTGACCGGCAAAATTAACACCTGGAGTCAAATCTGTACATATATAGATATATAACCGGGACTACCTAGCCGGGCCATATTTATAATTACAAAGAAAATTCCTCATACATCGCGTGGCATAACATAGAATATAGGGTCTCGAAATAATGAATACAACTCCTTTGAATAAAAATCGCTTTGGAAACCACACTTAAATTACAGGTCACATAGACCCATTAAAACTTGCCTACAGTAAGTAATCACTCATCCAACTAGATACCGTCCAGTTCCCAATCCACAGAGGCACATCGCTGACCCGTCGATCTGGCGCTCTCTTATACCCGAAGTATAAAGTTGATAACGATGCTCGTATACCGAAGTATAAAGGCGATAGCAACTATACGAAGTATAAAGGCGTCTATGACACTCTCTTATACCGGCTGATATAAAGTTTATACAACTCTTATACCGGCGTATAAAGATGATACGCTCTTATACCGGCGTATAAAGGCGTCTGTGGCAGCTATACCGGCGTATAAGGCGATACCTGTGGCTAACCCCAAAGCCGCGCAACGATAACCGTCCCGATTGGTCGTATCTAATACCGAGTCACCAGGGCATACATGCTTCAACCGTAGCGTCTAAATAACCGTACTCTGCTCCCAGGCAATATCCAGCGCTACGGCTAAAACATCTTACAATCGTAAATTGACCTTGATCGTAGGCAAAGATACGGGGAAATACGTAAAGTGCCGGCGAGGCCAGGGGGCTACAACGGTGCCGTGAGGCCACGGGGGAATCTGGCATTGCCGGCCAGGCCACGGAAATCGAGAGTATAGTTGGGATTTGAGCTGTGCTTACCTCAGCCGTCTTGGCGCCCTGAGGAATATAATCGTAATCATATGCGTAATTTAAGCACAAATGAATGGCGCGTAATCATCTGACAATTACATGTATATGTACCGTAATCATAACACAATGACATATGCATCGTTTCTCCGTAATGCGATAACATGTTCCACCTTGATTTTGAAGTAAGTGCGTGGAGTGCGCCCGATGAGATAAGTCTTTACTTTCTCTTAGCTATCACGAGGTCCTCGGGAAGAGCAGCGATCTGGGCGTGCCCTTCAGCAGTCGAGCCTATGGCCTTGAAGGCCTTTTCGAGAACTAATCTCCTTCTGTTCACAGAATAAACGACGTACCAACTCAATCGGAATGATTTCTAAGCAGTCTAACGTAACAGATAAACTATCGAATTATATGTCCATTAGATGACAAATCGATCCTTAAAATTGCATCTTATTACTTTATCATAACAATCAACATAAGTCCTTACAGTTGTCAGCGGGTCCACAATTAACAACATATACTCCAAACATCAATTCTGGCTCAACTTGGAATTAACACTTTTCAACCTAACTCCGCTTTAAATCAATTTAAATAACGATTTAACATCCCTTGTATTCTGATAAGATTACGATTAAACTCCTACACATTTAAAGTCTTATAAAAACTCGCCCCAAAAGTCAACGAAACCTAGAAAATTCAACTCGACCGTAACATCCTCCAAGCGACCTACAAATCATGAATTCATCGCTTATATCATCATGGCATCCATAACAAACTAAGATTCATCATAAAATTGAATTATGTAAAAAGTCAACCAAAGAATCAGCCTGAAAATCAGCAACTATTTATCTTACCTGTCGTAGGGAAAGATATTGGAAACCCTTAACAAACAACTCGAGGATGCTTTATATGCAATAGTGAAAATGGAAGAAAAATTTGTTGTTTGCTCTCAGGGGTCGTCAAATGCGAGGATGGAAGATATTTTTGTGTGATTTTGATAAGGTTGAAAAGATGATTCTCTCTTAAGTCAGAAAACCCTTGCGGAGTTCGTGCCCGAGAAATCACGAATCGAGTTATCGAGCGACTTAACGTCTAGCTTACTTCGAATCATCATAGTATTACTACTAAATTATAAATGTAATTCGCCTAAAATTCTGAAATAATATTATCATCGAAATTATTTATACTATCACGGGTCCGCCTACGACCGAAAAATTTTAATTTTTTTTTTTCAAGCATGCTTGAGTTATTACTGGCTAATTCCGCCCCGTTAAGCAACTAGTTAAGAAATCGGTTTAACTCGTTAACTTAATTAGACCGTTATGTCTGTCGAATAATGATTATTTGGTAGGTTGTTCCATTTTAATTAAGCTTACGACAAGTCAATTTGAAATTCCCAACGAGTCATTATCGAATAACATCGAGTTATTTATCAATTTCAGTGCTTAATTGATTAAACTGCAAGTTTAACAATTGATGTTCATCGATATATATTCATCAAATATATAAATATTGAGAGATCATCTACCGATATCTGAATCTCTTAATTTCATGCATGAAATATAATTAGAATATCATTTGTATATTGTCGCTTGAGGCTGGGATAATAGTAAAGTTGTATAATAATAATAATTGTGGAATTCTTTATTATTATAACGATTAATGAGTAAGATCCCCAGCGATATTCATGCTTACTTAAATTATCATGAGAACCCGGCTAGTAATATACAATTGCTAAAGGTGAACCTTGAAGTTCGATGTCCCCAGCTTTGGTAAATGATTGATACGCAATTGTCATGACGGGCATAATAAAGGGAATCGATTTTCATTGATTTCCAGCAATCATAAGTTGTCAATTAGGTCCCTCGAACAAAAGTTCTCTTAGGGGCCGGTAAGAATCAGTCTGAATCGCGCCTTGAAGCGAAGAGGTCCACCGATCTACTTGGTTCGTTGGGCAACCATTTAGGAACAAAGATGATATGTACGGTGTGTATTATTGTTTAAGAACAAAAATATTTGAAATGATATGGCATGCATACACACAAGTGGTTTTAACAAAACTTAAAGAAAGTGAAAATCGCCGTGGTTTGTTAAAACAAGTTGAGAGCCCAAAATCAAAGTCACCGAGGATAAAGCTTGATTTGAATGATTGGCCAAACTTTGTTAGATTACTCGACCTATCAAAAGATAGGTAAAACCTCCCACTTTCTTAATAGAAAGTTTGCATATACCATTTAAAAGGACATGTCTCGGAAAATGCAATGCTTAAACACTTAAGTTTTAAAGAAAATTTTAAAAGCGTATCTTGGTGGAAAATTTAATATTTCAAATCACTCCAATTATATAAAGCAATGTTGAGTACGTGTTTGAAAAGTACGAGCGAAAGGTAATGTACAAGTGGAAAAAGATTTTAAATCGTGAAAAACAATTCAACTAATCTTATGCGAGCCAATGAAAACATAAAAACAACCGCGGTTAATTTGGCAGTGTCGTCCAATGCATTTAAGCGACATATACAACGGATGAGAAAGGAATTTTAAAAATACAATAGGCATATGCACGTTTAAACATTTTGCATTCTTCTTAAAACAAAATGTCGTCAAAAAATTCCTACTTGACCATCTTGAAAAGATCAAGAATGCTCATAGTTGAAATAGTTTTTACAAATGCAAAAAATTAGATACTTGATTTTAAATACAAAGACCACTCCGTTTTTTATCATGCCAATGAGAACGATAATAAGATTATGAAAAACATGATTGACAAGATAAGTTTAAGATTATGAAGATTAAAATTAAAGCACGATTGTAGCCTTTTTATATTAAATCGCCTGATATAAAATTTAGGCATACGATACAAAAGTTCTTCGCAACCAACAATGAATATCTCTCCGTTATTTGAGAAGGCGTTTTCTTGAGTAGCTTCGAAGTTTTAAAAAGTTATAATCACGCTTTACTTGAAACACATACTTATGATCAACAAATATGTCGAGTGCACATGGAGGTTAGGAGACATTGAAAGTCTTTTAGGTACAAATTCCATGGGGCATTAAATATTTTTAAATAACCTAAAAAGACATGGCTCCCCCACCGAATAATGCATATAAATGATTGAGCATTCAATCTTCATTGCTAGAACATCATAAATTTGAATTTGGCATATGAAATCATGCACGGAGGAAATACAGCCACGTACTCAAAAAATGAAAACTGCATTTGAACTTTGGTAAAATAATAACATGTGAAGCATCTCTCGAGATAGTATTTACATCCTAGAACCTGAAATGTCGAAAGAATTTCGAATTCTGAAAACCAAAATATATGTTCCATATGGAAATTAAGAAATCCAGGAATGAACACATTTTTTCATATTGCATGATATACGCACAGGACGTACCACGTGTAAAGTGAGACACGGCGTATATATCATGTAGAGATACCTAAGGAAAAGACAAAAACAGCGTCAGCATGTTTGAAATCCGCACCGAAGCATTTAACATTTAAAGAGGGATAGAACAAGGAAATCATTTAAAATCAAACTTTTAAAAATATCTTTGCAATCCAAGTTTAAGTTGTATCATCCGTTTAAAAGTAAAATACATTTAAATGGAAATGGATGTCTGATACATGATGGCATAAGTATTTAAAAATAAGTTCAAGTAAGTTTATCGAAAGACATTCATTTAAAGCATGTAATGCGAAAATAAGCGAAATGTTTAGCAAGTATATCAAGTTTAAGATCATCTGCACATAACATGAATTGTCCAAATTAAACCTTTATTTGAAAAATAATAAGTCGTTTAAGCGAAAGTCGAATAAACTGGATTAAGCTTTTATATAAACTAATTTATGTCCCTTTAATGGCCATCAGAGCCATCTACGGCCATAAGCACATTCCACCAAAGTCAGACAACAGCTAGAACTATACACAAATGCCATCCGAGCATTAAAATTGAAGTCTGAAAAGGATTATAAAGAAATCTACCCGATTGCATTTCATTTTTCTTTTGTGCATTCGTTGTTTAGTCGCGTGTCGGATAATTAAAGCGGCTTATGTGAGGCTTATCTCGGGGCTTTTAGCATTTGAGGTCTCACGTTGTCGAGCTATCTCCTTTTCATGGTCAATGCGTAGACACCTGATTAAGCTTCGAGTGGAGTATAGGTATCAATTCTTTGGATCTTTTGGATTAGTGATGGAATATCACAAATTAGGCCCTAACCCGATCAGCAATCACGTATAAATCGAGGATTTTATTAAATATGTTTCTTACCGTTTTCAAATAAAACATAACATATTTCGTTTAATTCTTGATGATGATCGCGTTTAATTTCAAATAAAGCATTATGTGATTCATCTTGCTTATTTAGATTTAGCGATTATATAATGGGTGAATGACTGGGAATAGACATATCGAACATCAAGACTCGATTAGATATTACAATCGGCACATGGAATCTTGATTTTCAAATTTTAGGCACATTGCTCATTTTTCATATGACATATAGGCATTTTAAATTATGATCATGGATTAAAAGCCAAACAAGCGGACATGTCAATCAAGGTAGGCAAAGATTCATGAAATATATCAAGATATACAAATTTAAGATTCAATTTCATGAATAGCCTTTTTAGTGAGTTTTTGAAAAGCGTTTTTTACTTATGTCAATTGTGCATCTGATAAGCATAATCACGAGGAAAACACACATTTTCTTTCTTTTGATTCATCTGACTTCGATAATCGAGTTAAGCGCTATGTCCATAGTTTGCGTTAAACTTATGTCTCTTCCAAATGGCAAACAATCAATTATAAAGACGTGAATTTTTAATTTAAGCACAATGGCTTGAAACGTATAAACATGATAAATAACCAAAGTTTAAATATACCAAACTTGGAAAGCTAAATGCTTTGGTACATCCGTCGGCGTGTGATCGACCATAATTCTTTGATGTTCACATGATCGAATCTCGAGCCATACCGACCTAAACATCGATCAACTTAAGAGCATAGTGCCGATTCTTTTTGGGTCGCTTTGGGGAGTTAGTGTTTGAGTCTAAAAAAATAATTTTAATTCAAATACATTTTGGCGGAACTTCGAATCTTTCAGTATCCAGCCCCCAACCACAATACGCATATAAGTAATTAAGCGTGTGTGGTGTGAGTGTCTCTTGTGTCAGAAACATATAAATCATATCAAGCAACGTGTATCACGTATCGCATTCAACTTAAGCAATGATTCTAACATCAAATTTAACAATTAAAATACATATGTCGTAAAGCAACCAAAATGCACATTTTGGTAAATATACTAGGAGCGACCTGCCGAGGTTGTTAGACTCAAATGTAGAGATCATTTGATATCAACATTGCTTTATGTGGCGTCACTTGGGGGGTGAATAAGGACTTAACGGTTGATGTCGATTTTTCAAATTTTGAAACTTCTTTGTCGATTTACTTGAAATGGAAACTTTAGTCAAATATAACGCAACTAACCATATACGAAAGTTTCCAAACTCTTCCAAATGAATGTTAGATAAAGATAAAATAATTAAAACAATCTAGCGATCATTATGCAATAAACGCCCAAAACTTCATGTGATCAGCATTAACATCAATTTCATTCGTGCATAAGCTTGATTAAGTCCGTTCGTAGCTATTGATCGATCAACCCAATCTATATAACATATCGCGATTTAAAAGCATAGATATCTTAGGTGAATTTAAAGACGTGCTTGATGAAAGTTTAATTATGATTTGATCGTGCGAAATATAACAATTAGGATTCGTTGATCGAATCAAAGTATCCACGATAATGAATATTAAATTACATTCGATATAGGAATTCAATTTTACCGATTAAAACGTTATCGATACTATAAATTAATTCAATTATATATGACGTATTGATTAGTAGCGTATTGCGTATAATCGAATCCCTATGATTCTAGCAATATATCAATATAGACTAGAAAATAAGAGTTGGGATAGAATCTGAGCTGTGAGGCATGTAGGGGTTATTGTCTACATCGCCGATCGAGACTCGCCGCTTAGGAACTTTTAATACAGAATCCACTAGATGGTGCTTAACTTTAAATGTTGGTGAAGCCCGAACCAACTTACAACCATAGCTCCTTGCTAAATCTGAAACCCAGCAATCCAGGGATTTATTTCTTAGTACAAGCTAGAACCCGAGGAATCGACCCAATTTCGCTCTATCAATTCGGAGATGCAGCTCGACTACCTCGAGCCATTTCTGTATTGGCAGGCTAACCTCGACACTACGACCGTCTCCTCGATTCTTAGCTTGAGTAAGCCTCATGACACACCGGACCTTGACCTCTAGTATGAAGAACAAATCCCTAACCCAATGGAGACTGTCTTTTATAGAATAGAGATTGTTGTTTTTAACTTGATTAAATACTCACCGATGAGCTATAATAGGATTACAATTTCACGAATATTTATAAACCATACATTGGTAGATATGACTTTGAAAATGAACTTCCCACGTTTAGGCATTTCGTGAACACATGAATCTTCTTTGTTTCCACATTCTACATTTCAAAGTGTGAAGCCTGAAACGAACTCACTATAACGATAATCGAGGAATTAAGAATTTGGTGTTTAAAGATGAGAAATAAAATCTTTCAATGATGTATTTTTAACCGAAATGTTTGGGAAGAGTTGGGGAAGTTTGGGGAAAGGTCGGGTTTAAATAGGTGTTAAAATGGAGTTAAGCAGGTTAAAACGCTATTGCATGACCCAGGACCTCCATTGAGATTTAGGAATACTGTCTCCCCGAATAATCTTAAACTGCGTCAAAGATGCGTCTCTTCCGATGCGGTCTTGGGTTAGTTCTTGCGGTCGCTTCGCTGACCGGTAGATGGGCGATCTTTTTTAAATCGCCCGTTCTTTCGCTTTGAAGCTTTGTTTGGTTGATCCTTGCCTGTCGCGTACACCATGCTAGGTATTAACACTTGAAGCTGTGTCGTTTTCTTCATTGTCTTGGCTGCCTTGATCTTGTGCTTGTTTGATATGAATATCAATTTTTCGTCAAACCAACCTTTTCTAACGTGCATGAAATAAATCACTTAAGCATGTTAGATAGTAAATCAATATTTAAGTCATCATTAAACAATTTATACGGACTTGTAGTCCATGATGAGTCGGTTTAGTGTAGATATGAGGAAGAGGAGGGTGGTTGTAGGTTGTGACGGTTGACAAGCGTCACATGTGGCGTGCCATTCGCAGGTTACAAATGAGAAGTAATACTACTGCGTATTTGTGGTTTAAGTACATTACAAAATTAGTACTTTTGAATGGATATATGACAATATACTTGACTTGATAGGTGAAGTCATACAGATGGCCAAAACCAAATAGGATTCACATTCATCCCCAAAGTATGTTAGGCAACCGAGCGGAACTAAACTAAGTAGGAGAAAAAGCATCCTTTGAGGTCAAAGCAGGTCTAAGGGAAAAAGATGTACTAATTAGATGGACCGTTCGTATGCAATGTGTGGTTGAAGGCCTGATGTGAAACTTATCGAAGAAAAGCGAGGTTGAAGGTGGCGTAGGCGCGGCGGAAGAGCTACAAAAGAAGAATGCGGGACCATCCCATGAGCTATGTCGACCACCCACTTGCCCTTTGGAGAGGAGAAAATAATTAATCGAACAAGCTTTGCTGCATGCAAACGATATGTAAGTTGATTGAATTTGCAGTTGATCAATCTACATGATTGGATGAATCAGATAAGGAGAATTGTACCTGTAATACAAATTATGCCACAAACTCCACAAACCTCTTGACAATTACAAAGTATTACCGCCCCAGTTTCCAGGTCGAAGCGATTAAGTATTTTGAAGCACAATGTGTGCCTTATTTTGAACTAAGTTTGTTTGTTTAATGGCAGCAACAAGTAATGCACTTAATATGCCTCTAAGTTTATGAAGTAGTATTAATTTGTGTTCATCGAGACTATATTTGGTTGTGTTTTATGAAATAGTTTCGAGTTTTTCAATTTGATTTTTTATAATGCAATTTCATACAACTTTTCATACAGTTTGATCTGTTTTTCCAATTAGTTTTACCATGCAGTTTGATGTGTGCGCTTAAAGTACAAGCAATAGGTTGAATCTCATTACAACTCTTTATGTCTGGTCGAAACCTGATTAACTTAGTGGGATAAAGGTTTAATACACCGTTAACTTGAGTTGAATATTCAAAGTTGATACAATGGCCCAACATATTCAAAGAAGTTATTGGCTTCGTACATACAAGCTGGTATCTCGAGCATCATTGATTCAAGCAGCATTTGTTTTACATTTAATCCGTTGTACGACCAATTAATCGGAAGAAAAAAGTACAAAAGCTCCCGATAAGGCCTTTGGTGATTTTGTGGCTTGAACTTCTCTTCAAGCTTTTATTCAACCAATTCTTGAAAATTGATCATTTTTCAATTGCAATTCCACAATAAATTGGATTCTTCTCGTGACCAACTCGATGCTTCAAATCGACCACCGGATTGCAATATCATAAATCCCAATCAACTTATTTCAGTCCATGTGACCTCGATAAACTAAAACCAAAATTAATACTCTGTCCTATTTCGCTCATTATTTTAATCACAAAAAGCAATCAAATAACATACCCGTGGAGTTGGACATGCAAAAAACAATTGACCGGGATTTTCTTTGGTGGTAAAGATGAGTTTCATGATTTCCACCAGTATTTGCGTCTGCGCGACTACATCTTCAATGTTACCATCGACCGCCATGATTTCTATCTTCGATTTTGAATAATTTAAGCTATGGCAGATTTGTCCAAATCGATTAAGGTTAGGGTTCTAAAGAGTAAAAATCGATTTGGGGAAAATTAGAATTGGGATATTTAGGATTTAGGGTTATTTTTAGGTTAATTTTATTTAGGGTGTCGGGTTTTTCGTTATTTATAAGTATGCCTCTGCTTGGGGCTGAATTTAATTAAATATTACATTTCGGCCCATGATTAATGAATAACGATTGACCGTGATTATTTTGATGGAGTACTTTGATTGGTAGGGTTTAGGCATGTGAATAAGATTGGAATGGTAAAAAGTAATATAGTAGCTTAGAAGCGAATTCTGAGGAAAAACGTAGATGGGCGACACTACCTTTTTCCTACTCTCTATTCATTTTTTGTGAATGGAGCCAAATTGTTATTATTATGTACGATATTAATTAAATACTAATATTACATCGCATAAGTAACGTGTGAGTGTTATGGAATCGTCAGTTGGTCATGTGTCTCTATCGTCGAATATGTTTCTTGACAATTGGAAGTATATGTATCGCCCTGCAATCAACTCGATATACACTAGTACTGTATTTAATCCTAATCATTGTATTCGAACTCTAAACGATTTCATCATTGCCAATAATATATTGTGGATATTAGATTAACTCTAGGCTCTAGCGGTTAGCTAGGTTGTTCGTTCTTTTTTTCCTTGAAAAAACAACTTTAATGTATGTAAAGGTAAAATTTAACGAGGAAATTGAAGTGATAATTAAATTATAATGCATTTAAAAATGTAGGAGAACAAATAATGAATTAAGACAAGCATGTAGGATCGATCAGCATGTCATTTACACTTAATTTATGTAAGACAAGAATTAGTAGTTTAGAAAGTGAACAATTAGTATAGTCTTCTTTGTACACCCTAGTCTGTACATACATTTTGAATCAGTTTGCAGTTTGGATCTTATTTTCGTAATAATAAAATCAGTTTAGGCCTGTCAAATTTATTTAAAAAGATTTAGTTGAAGGAATCACCTGCTGGTTGGAGGTTTCATCTTATAAATGCATTCTCATTATAGGTCAAAAGTCTATTACTCCATATTATGGTATTGCTGTTCGAATAATTTTTTATTCCCCCGAAGAAATTCGAGTGGTTAATAGATGGTACGAGTAGCATATTATTGAAAACTAAATGAGCTTGAATAGTTGAATGATTGATGAGAGTGTTCATTAAAGTACAAAACTTACGACTATTTTTCTTATTTGATCGACCATTATCCCATCGTTTGATTTTATAATAAGATAATGGTGTCGAAATGGTTAGGATAGTAGGCGAGTTGTTTGGTCTCTAATAGTGTTAACATAAGCACAGTGGCGATAATGATCTGATATTTGCGTTTAATTCGATAGTGTATGATTGTTTGCTTGACAATTAAGATATTATATGATTTTTTCGTTAAGTTTAGATGGAGGCGTTAATTTGAGAGCCAAAGTCACAGCTTGATTGTATGTCGCTTCTCCGGGCCAGTCTTCGTTGTGGGTATTGAGGTGAAATGCGGAATAATTATCCGATATCTGAAAGCCGTTTGATAATTAACTCATTTTATAATGGTTACGTTATGTAACCCATGCATTACCTTATAATGTGTGTATTCACATTCATCAATAAGTTTATACATGACAAAGTTTCATGTGTGATAAAGTCAAATGTGAAATTAAACCTAACAACAGTAGTACCGTTTCAAGTATCCAATCATCAAATGAGACTACATGCATGTAAATGCCTATCTAGTTCTTTTTGAAAGATTGGGAATTATAAATTATACATATAAAACAATTTAATTTACTGACAAGAGTGGGGGTTGAGCTCATAACAACTATCCTAGTCTTCTTTCTGAAGTATGTTGCATTATCGATTGAATATGATTTTAATTTTATAAAACCGATAAAACCCAACAAGTGGAGCTGAAATCTCACATAGTAAACATCTAAAACCTGTTTAACAAGACATGAAAATCTCATATAGTGAACGCTTTAAATTTGTAAAGAAAAAGTATCCAACAAGAGTTGAATCAGATGTCTCTATAATAGAAGAGATGATCAAATAAATATATCACTATATTATTAAGTCATCAATATATTAATGTAGTTGACATTGTCATGTCTTGAACCAATAATAAGAGGGATCAAAAGCATTAAACCAATGTAACGCGTAGAAAGATTTTATTATTTATAAGTGTGTGCCTTGAAATCTGATAAATCCTTTTTAGGAAATACTTTTAGGTCTGAAAAGAGATTTATTAAATCATTATTCACCAAATGGATTGTTATTTGAATCTTTGGTTAGGCTTGATGTAGTCTTAGATTAGAACTTTGGACTTGAGTCTTGATTTAGGCGCCGGAATGAGGCTAGACTTGGATTTATGCAGATCGTTGTGAGATCTTGGGTGAACTTGGATTTGTCTTTGGGCAGGTTATGTGATCGCAGTGGACGGAGCTAGACTTATGTGTTCTGGGCCCAGATAAAGACTTAGTGTAACTGGAGCAGTGCTTTTTGACTTGGATATGGTTTGAACTTGGGGGGTGCATAGCGAACTGCTTTCGTATTAGGCTGTATAGACGTCTTTGATGTTTGAGCAGGTTATTGGGACTTAGACTTGCTTTGGATATGTGTCGCTTGAAATTCTTGGCGAACTGATCGTCTGGTAGGCGGTTAAGGTGCTTAGCGGTACTCTATGTCAGATGTTATCACAATGCGTATCTTTATTCTTATCAGCGAGAGGTGTCTTGGCTAGCTTTGATTCGTGTTCGCTTGGGTAGATAAGGAAATTTATGCGACTTGTATCCTTGGATTCTATAGGGCTTTTGTGGCTTAATAAATGTAGTAGTTCAATACCTTAATTTGTGAGATCGAGAGCATTCAGTTACCGTCGGTTACAGGTGTTATTCACAAAAATTCTTGCGTTTATGCGATAATTCAAACCGGCTTTGCTTAATATTAGAGGCGCTATTTTGGTTTTGGAGTTGAAGATTTTGTATTCTTGGCTCTGTTATCAATTAGGCACTTATTTAGGCTTTCGGGTTGAAGATTTCGAGTTGCCTCCGTTCTTGCTTGGCTTTTTGAGGCATATTTTGGTTTGAAAGATGAATTTGAGTGTTATTACTTTCCGAAATTGGTGGAGGAGTTGAAGAATTATATGTTTTGTAGTGGTTACTGTGGTGGGTTTCAATGAAAGCAACAAACTTAGAGGTTTTTACTGCTTGGAGGAAATGCGGCCCCGAAGCTATTTTTTATGCTAAGTGCCGAATTTTTGTTATATTTTTTTTGGTGTTGTAGATTGTCATTTCGGCTATGAAGGGGAGGGGGGGTTACATGGTTTTAGAACTGCTTACGATTGGTTGTTGATCGTGATTGCATGGATTCACGATCTTGCTTAGATTGATTTTGAAGCGAATCGAGCGAGTCGATTTTATAAATTACTTTTGCCTCGAGTCAATCATATGGGGCGCCTATTTCATGAAGAAATTGGAAGATTCTGGAGCTTTTACAGATTAAGCAGCGTTTACATGTCGTAAATTTCTTTGTTATATTAAATCCAGCCCTGTAACTTTCGGAAACCTTATTTCGGCTTTAAAATTAGGGTTAATTAATATAAAACCCTTATTTTAACTTTAATTAATGTCAGGGGCTTAATTCCCGGGAACCCTTATTATTTTACATGTGTTTTTATTAGATTTTGAATCAGGCCACAATCTTGGCGTGTAGCTTCGTATGATCGATTTTTATTTAATTAATTCAACCAATTCAAAATAAATTGAATTTAATTAAAATAATTAATAAATTTCGATCGTCTACAACCAATTTAAATAAAAACTTTTCCATCTTAGGGTGTATTATTTTCTCTGTGTAAAATAACTTATATATACGGTTTAATGTTGAAGATGAGTTATTGCCTTCCTTGATCTCTATTAACCTCCGTTGATTCATGTATATATAGAAAAAGTTGAGCTAGCTAGCTAGCTGCATGCACTCAGGCACTCATGCTTATGAATCCAAATGGAAAGGGACTTGAGATAAAGCCAGAACCAGAATCAACCCTTGTCATTATTGATTGGGAAGTGAATTGGGTCATGAAATTGGCATGCAATTAGATAGCATTGATATGTCTCAACTGTTAAATAGTGCAGTTGTCAGCTTTCATTAACTAGCTCCATTGGCCTTATTCTTTTCTTCCAAATAAATAGAGTAAATCTTCTATCAATTGTGGCTTCTTTCGCTTTCTCAATCATAGTTTTGGTTTGATATGATATGATAATGATTTCAATGATATATGATCAATAATCATTTACTAAAACTAACATTTGAAATTCGATCTGGCCCATATTGTATATTAGTGGCAAAAGATACGGGCATGGCAACTCAATCATTTTGTGAATGAAGATGATGATTGAGCTACTTCTTTCAATTGATGATACTTCTGTATGATCACATTATTGATTGTTCAAATGATTTTTTCACTCCAACCATTTGATAACAATTCTCTATTTATAATGTAAACGTAAATTCAAAATAACGAAGAGATAGACCTTTATTATCAAAAATTAGAATGAAAAATCAGCAATGTTAATTATGTCACTACGGTAAAATTCACTCATTAATTATTCGTTATATGGTTAACTGTAAAGGGGTTTGAACCGGCGATGGATCGTTATAAGTTGTGCATATGTCGATTGTCGAGTCAAGTCTTGCCTACAAATGTTGGCTCATTTAAGTAAAACTAGTAAAAGAGACGTGCAATGTATGACATGCAATCGATTTCTTAAATATTTGATATATTTTTTATGTTTAATTCGAAATCATTCTAAAACTGTGTAAAAACTTACACTCTTTTGAATTTTTTTTCTAATTAATATTTTTATTTTTTGAAGGGATATTTTGATCACAAATAACTCTTTAAATATAATATAAAAATTATAATAAAATACGATGTAAATAGAGAGACGATAATTTACGACACCGAGATGTCCATAGAGAGATAAAAATATAAGTTTAACAATTTGATGTCCTCTCACTAAATATATTGACGAATTGATCATCAATATAGTATCATCGAATTATTTTCTTTTATGTAGTTAACAGGCTGATTTTGCAAGTGTAATTAAATTTTGTGGATCAAAATATATAAAATTATATTTGCATGGAATTAGTAACAATATTAATAATAATAATAGTTCTACATAATCATAATAATAATCTACAAAAATATATGGTTATTTTAACAAAACACCATTATAATACATAACAATATTCTACATAAAATATATTATTATTTGAACTAACACCAATTATTAAATATTGAAACTCCACATATGATGATAAATCATATTGATGAACAGAGTAATAAATTACTAATATATAATATAAGGGAGGCATGCTCTGTGAATTGAATCATGAAAATATACATGAAAATTGAGTAAAAATAATTGTGTTATTCAATGCATACCTTTGAATCAGTTATAAATGGAGAGATAAACAAAGTTAATTATAAAGTATATATATGTCAAATGTATGTAATGTATCATCCTCAAACCGTAGACAATTTTGATATGGCAATTACATGGAGTTTACTGTAATTCTTATGTATCATTCTCTTTCGATTGATAATCTTAGGTATGTGCAAGTAGTATAAAGTATGATGAATACCTAATACTACCTCCATCCGTTTTTTTATTTGATTTTCGTATATCGAGGTGAAACTTTAACCATTAATTACTAATTACTAATTATTTTAATAAATATAAAAGTTATATCATTAGATTCCTCCTTGAAAATAATTCATAATATTATTTTCTTATATTTTTTAAACATATAGTTTAAGAATAATTGATAGTCAAAATTTCATTTCGATATACAAAACGCTAACAAAAAACGGGAGGAGTAATAGTACCCTCAGAATCAAGTAGAAAGATTTATTATTTATAATGTATGTGCAATTCAATACAATAAAACCTATTTAGAAAATCTATCTAGGTACAAAAATAATTTATCAAATCGACAGTCTCCACAATAATCTATCGTTTCAAAACGGATTGGCCGATTTGAAATACTAGACTTCGATTTGATCGAAGTCTTTGGACGAATTTGGGCTTTGAGTTTTGATTTGGCGTTTGCTAGCCGATTGATTTCATGACGATCATTAGACATCCTAACTCAGATTTAGATTTCATGTTTCACCTGGGAGCGCGAGACTCGATAGAGTCTCTGATCAACGTGATTCTAGATTGGATAAGACCCGAGCCTGACTCGGGTCTTGACTTGATATGGTCCGAGCCAGAGAAGCCTTAGCAACAGATAAATTCGTACGGGTCGCCTGACTGATCTCTATTTCTGGGACTGGAATGTGGGACTTAGACTTGATTCGCCATTGGCTCATGAAGCAGGCCTTAACAAATGATCCGCATTAAATTTGGGTCAGGTTTATCACTATCATGGAGCTTCGGTGCTATTATTGTCAAGCAGTGATGTTTTGAAGAATTGTCTTCGTGTTTCCGATACCAGACATACGCAACTTATATCCCGGCTCACGATTTACTACAAAAGATTTATATCTTAATCATGAAGTTTATTTGATTTATGAGATCTAAATGATTAGATTTCACGCTTTTAGTCTTGATCCCGAATTACCGAGTTTGTGCATAACTTCAACTTTTGTGCCTATTTTAGGCGCTTATTTCAAGGGATGAAACGGGTTAACTTTGCTTCTTTTCTCCGCTCTTCTAATTTATAAGACTGCTGCAGCTTTTATGCAGGCCAAGATCGTTACGATTTTCTGATGATAAAGAATCTTCAGAGGCTTATGAAGCTAAATACCTTCCGAAAGTTATTCTTATACTACGAAATTTTTGTTGTATTTTCTTATTGTGTTCGTGGATGATTTTTTTCAATGAATATGGGGGTATTTATGCTTTCTCTCATTTCTCTTCTCGACGTGTTGATTTATTTTCAAGTCGGATACGATCTTAACTGTTAATTATTTATAAGAAAGATTCGAACCTTCGGATATTATTAAAATAATATTAAATTTCAATATCTCAGCCGATATTGGATTTGCATCTTTTGACTTTCGTGCTTTTCAAGTAAGGTTTAGTTACCTTATTTTTCTATCGGGTCGTATTTTTAAGTCCGTTTGTCCAAAAAACCCCGTTTTTATTCCGGTTTTCTCCTCCAATTTATTATTTTAATCACATAAATTTTGGGAATAATATTTGACGTCATCATCACACATGTATAATTATGTTTTAATTAATGATAAAATCTAATTTTACTACTTTAATTAATTGCGTATTAAATATCGTAACTTTAATTTTCACGTATGATTTTAATTGAAGCTCGGCCTAAAACCCCTAATCAACATATGTAATTGCTATTGTCTTTATTTAATTATTTTAATTAATCCAAATAAATTGAATTTAATGCTGTACAATTAATAAAATTTGACTGTTTTGCAAATGCCCTCAGTTCGAATGTCGCTGGATGATGCCCTGGTTCGATTATGTAGGAATCCAATGTTGAGTGGATATATTGATTAGTCGTGTTCAAACTTTTAAAATTATTTTGGATTGCACTTAAAATTATTAAATATTGAAAAGTTGTTTTCAACTAATTCATCCTAACAAAACACTATATTAATGTTGAAACAATCACTATGTAACATTAACAATCATTTCTAACAAAAAAATATTAATGAGATCAACATGAAAGCTACACCCTTTACTACATGAGACTATAAAAACAATGAAACATAACTGATGAAACCTTCTAAACAATTTTATATAAACTCATATTATTGTAGAGAGACACATTTTATGAACTGTTGTCGCCTTTGTTTGATATCATTGCCTGCCAAGTTTCACTCTGTTTGAACCAGCTAATGCTGGGTCGTCGCTCACTTTATTAACTCTAAAGATCCAAACCATCCACCCACACAATCTTTGAAGAGCTATCTATCCACTCCGCTTTATATACACGTGTTCTAATTAAGGTGCTTTTGCACACCCATTCTAGAGTCAGCTTCCACCACCATTCCTAATAATCCTATTTTATTCAACTCTACACTGTCATCTCAATACTCTATCGGCTATTAACAAACCAGCAAATAAACACATTAATATGACGTGCCCATTTAAAGGTTTGATGATATATTATTGAATCTCATCTGCCAAAAAAGTGGGAGAAATCGACTCTTTTCCCTTTTTTCCACAATCATATCATATTATATGAGATATGACGACATGCCATATTTTGACAAATGCCATGGACCATAATCCATAAAATAATGAGGTTTAAGTTATGGTTAGAGCAGTTATGAAAGTAGTTGAACAGTCAATAACCAAAATAATATGAACATAAACTACAAATCATTCAGTTGGTTCTTGAAATCATGATAAGGGTATCCCTACTGATATCAATCTAGAGAGAGAGAGACCTTTAAAATTGTTGCTAATAAGATTTGGACGACGCCTAAAGATTTTATTAGGTGTCTCAATGAGGCACACGCAAAATTCACTTAAAAAAACAACCGCTATATTGACTGGTGAAGATTTCCTAATGGTGTTCAGATTCCAAGGAAGTATAGTTATGCTTCCATGAAGAGAAAAAATAGACAAAAGGGCATGCCCGGGAGGGGTGGGGGGGAAGAGTTGCACCAACTTAAAATATGCACAACCTCGAGACGGGCTCATCGAATGCCCCTCTTTCCTACAGTGGTAGTATGGCTGAGTCCACCATCTCTGTGAAACTATGGAGATGTACAAGTATCATGACTAAAATCAATGGTTGCTGTCGGACAAACTTAGAACTGCACGTTAACTATAATCCCAAAGATCACTCTGATGCATAATTCATAAGGAAAAGTAGATGAATAAAAAATAGGACCAGGTACTGCCTAGAAGAAGAATGACATTCATTTTTTTGAAAGAAAAAAAGGTTTCAGAATTTACAAGTCATTTACAAGAGCATAAAAACTCAAAAACAAAAAGGGCCACCATAATGCTGTGTAAGAATAATCAGCATTGGATACAGCCGCGCATCAAATTTACCTCAGTGTGTGTATTGCACAGAGACAGGTGAAACATTCTATACAGTAGGGAAAACTATCCATTTTCAGAAGTTAGAATTTTCTAATCCAACAAAATTGATATACTGGTTTTCGATTTAGAGACTATGGAGTATGGCCGGGGTAGTACTGACCCCTTAACTTGTATGTCATTATTTTCTAGCGGGATGATTGATTTGATTGTGCATTTCTTGTGATGAGGATGCCGCTGATACTGTAGAAGCAGAACAAAGGGAATATAAGTTCTTGCACTGCATGAAATATAGGAAGATGATGCAAATTCAATCACAGTCTGAAATATGTACATAATACATTTCTAGTGCAAACTCATACATTAAGCGTATGTGTGTGATGATCACTATAAAATAAACACCTCTAATTAAAGAGTTGAATATTATGTATCAACATAGACTAAAAAAATAAAATTTGAGATTTAGATAGGTTGTAAATTTGTTTGTTAAAAAGCCATAAGACTAATCACTGTAAATAAACACCCCTAATAAAAGAGTTGGATATTAAGCATTAACATAGATGGCAAAAATAAATTCCAGGTGGATAGGTTGTAAATTTGTTTGATTAAAAGGCTTGGGTACTATTGGGGTTGCTCTCTTAGGCTCACATGTTCCTGTTCTCTGAAACCATGCGCTTCAACTAACAATCTGAAAGGAATCTCTAGAAAAAGGAATTAAAAAAAAGTTCGCTGAGCATGTCTACTTAGCATACCGAGCCATTAAAAATTGAAGAAACTTTTTAAACAATGACGTCAAATATCAACAAAAATGGCATCAAATATCAATAAAGTTCATTTGATAGCAATAAATAAGTAAAAAATAGCAAATTACCTTTTATTGGCTTTGGAGGTTTCACTGCATGGGTTCGGGGAAGAGTACTTCTGACAGCCGATGACCTAAGGGATGATTCGGGTTTCTTTGAAGATATAAGAGCGGAGGAAAGAAGAGCATCTACAGCTTCACGTTGGTGTTTCCGTTTAGAGATCGTGTCATTAGGAAGCTTAATTTCATTGATTGATTTATGACACTCTGCTCCATCTGTCTCTTTGTGACTCTTGCAGGTAGATGTTGCTGCAGTTTTCAAATTCGGACTTTTATCGTTTGAGGTACGTCGACAGTTATCTGCAGCTTCAAAACTTGTATATCTTTCAACTTTACTCTTTTTATAAGGTTCTGAATTCTTTCCCGCTATATCAGGGATCCTTTTACTTTCATGACACTTAACCCTGTGTTTTTGCTGCTTCCTACTTCTGTCACTGTCTACATCACTGATAATAGAATCTTCCTTGGGCACTACACCCACAGATGCATACTTTTTTGCAGACACATTATCACCTTCCTCTCTAACCCTCTTCTTCCCTTTAATAGTATCTGTTGATTTATTATTGTCGCGAGCTTTATCAGAAACAGAGTTCTTTCTCCTTACTTGGACATCCTTGGCAGACTTTCGTGGATCCACATAGTTAGCAACTAAATCTTTCGATTCATTCGGGTTCCCACGGTCTGAATTTTTTTTATCTCTCAAAGCTGGATTAAAAGTGGAACTGTATGGCCTACTGATAGAAACAACTAGATTTCTCTGATGCGCATCGGCTAAAAGTGCTGCCCAGTTCTTGTTTGTGCGTAATGTTCTTGCATTCCCCAAAATCCACAATGAAAGTTTAGCTCTAGTCAAAGCAACATTCATCCGCCTCACATCAGCAACAAATCCAATACTACTAAAATTAACTTTAGTTTCTTCAGTGGAGTATTGTGCTGCTCTAACTGTGGAAAGAATCAAAATATCAACCTCACGGCCTTGGAAACCATCAACCGTATTGAACTCCATTTCGGCAGTGACAGAAGACCCAAATGCACTGGAGAATCGAGACCGCAAATGTGAAAGTTGACATTTGTATGGAGTGATGATGCCAATTTTTCGTCTTGAGAAATCAGATAAATACCTTTATAGGATAATAAATTTAAGTTATAAACAAAATGAAGTGGACCACCTAATATAAAGAAAGGAAAAAGAAAGAGATTAGGTGAAGAAAACATACATTGTCTTGAAGCATTTTAGTATTTCAACTGCAACATCAGCCTCCCGCTCATTGTAAAGGGACAATGCACCAGAATTCTTACCATGAAGCTCCCTTCCATCATTCACGTCAAAGAATACATATGGCCCAAGATACTTAGTCGCATGAAAAGCTGCAACTTTACTGGACATCTGGTCACCATTCAGTAACTTGTTCTCGTAAAAGTGTAATGACGGGAAGTGGCAGATTTCTGGGTGCATCCTATACTGAAAAAATTCAGAGGGTGTTACGATGATCAAGCATAGGATTGATACAGTGATCAGTATGGCATACAAGTGCAATTCGATAGACAAAACTACAAAGGTCAGATGAGTCGATGATTCAGGTCTTTCAATCTTGATGTCTTATAAATGAGAATACTCTACAACAAATACAGAAGGAATGTAGTCCAAATCTCACCTTTTGAACTTCTAATATTAATTGTCAATTATCAGGGAGACTCTGTTCAACGAACCAGGATGGAAGTAAGGAAAAATGTAACACGGGTCACATATAGCACTACTGAACCAGAACGAGCCGAGCCCGAGCCGAGAATTCTTTTTTTGCTCGGCTCGGTCACCAACGAGCCTAAGGCTCGCTCGTCATTGCCCCCGAAGTCAAGCGAAACCAAGATGAACAGCCAGCTCATACTTGGTGAAATTTTAAATTTTAAAGTGATAAAAGCCGCGACAAAAATAATAGTAGATTTAACATTAATTGTCAATCGATAAATTGGGATATCGACATTTGACTAGATTATAATAAAAAATTCATCATGACAACACATTAGTCCTTCATAATAAATTTGAATCATCATAAAATTATAACAAACCGTCTTTAATATATAATACTCTATAACTGAAGCCGGCTCGTGAGCTAACGAAGCTCGAGGCCGCTCAGAAGCTCGCTCCATGGGATCGGTCAAGCTTCGAAGCCTGCTTCCCGAGCCGAGCCGCTGTTGAGCTTCAGCCATTGGGTCGTTAAGCATCACGCAGTTAATCAACAAAATCAAAATAATTAAGTTGGCAAAGAACTGTAGTGAGTAACCTCTTAAATGATATGGGACTTTTTATAAAGTCAATAGTTTCACAAAGAGTTAATTAATACAAAACCATAGTCAAATTTCGGTCGTGACCATCCGAGACGACACGGATCGGGATGGAATTCGTCAGTTTAATTGAATCCGATACGGAGGGGGTACACTCGTGAATTTAAAACAATAATCTACAATGTTGGTTAAAGACTTTTATATAAGGATTTTTTTAATTGTGTGTTTTTCGTTTTAATGCAATTTATGTTATGTATAGCTCAAAATTTAGCTAGATGAATAGTTGTTACTAATTATACTATTAATGTTGCACCATACCAACACATTATTCAACCGACAACAAAATTTGATAGTCTTATCTTTGGGTCGCCTAGAATGCCCTAAATGGCCGTTCCAAGGGAGTTTTGCACTTGAAATCGGACGGCATATCGGATACAGTGTTTATTAGCCATATCACAGTTTCCTGTGACTACGGGTGATCTGTGGGTGTGTGTTATTCTGGTGCAAACCCAAAATTTGACATCAATTAAGCATTACCTGCTGTGTGAGCATGACAACCGGATGGCCAGCCCTTTGTAGACGTTCAAACATGCTACACTGAAACAAATATTTGCTGGCAGTTGTGGATAGAACTGTTGCAGGAAGCTGCTTGGGATCACCAACCTAAAAAGTAAAAGTTATGATAAGAATTATGTCAGCCTGAATTTTAATAATACGAGCATCTCATTTCATAGCATTACCATAACACATCTGGTTCCTTTCGATTTTAGGAGTTGAAGAGGAATGAGAGTGGCAGGTTCAAGAGCCTGTTCTTCAGGCAGAGGAAATATGACAAGAAGCATATCAAGCCATATAAAAAGAAAGGAAATGGATATCCAAAAGATAGGAAAAGACATGAATCATACTTGGGCAGCTTCATCAATCACAACAGCATCAAATAGACTACTCTCAGTTGAACTGCTGAACTTATGGCTTGAAAACGACTCTGAGCAAACTCCATAAAGGTCTCCCCCACAGCCACTCAGAGTAGTGACCACAACTTCAGCTTCCTTCAATATAGATTTCCTCAATTTATATCTGAGAGATTTGCTTTCTTCCCTGGCTTTTCTCTCTAAAGCCTGAGCAGTAACAAGATCTTTATAGAGGCCTTTCTTCTTTCCGTACAATACCCTTAGCTTAGCTTCTAATTCTGCATCAGAAAATTTCTTATTATCATCCTCTTGAACACCCTCGTCATCTAAAAGATTTCCTGAATCTGAAACTCCATCTCTTAAGTTAGAGCGCTTAGCCTCATAAAATCGTATACTGTCAACTAACTTCTCCAGAGTAGTGCGGATACATTGTAAAGAGTCACCACCTGGATCAGTTCTTGAAATACATGCATCTTTCTTTTCCTCTGCCAAACGCCGATCAACAAGAGTGTCAATGAAGAAGGGAAGGGAATTCGGATGAATTGTTTTTGGATTACCAACCCGAACAAGGTATGGCTTATATACAGCTCCATCGTTATCATAAAGGCCTTCACTCGATATTCTTGACACCAATTCATCAACAGCGGCATTTGATTGTGCACAAATGAGAACACGACTTCTAGTGAAACTTTCTTTGCATTTTCCTGCTTCATCATTTAATTGTCTGGCCAAAGCTGCATCTTGCCAAGCTCTAGCCATCGCTACAGACTGACTTATCCTTGGTCTTGAATTAGTGTAGGGAGAATTTGTGGAATTTGAACCACCGATTGTCGATCTCTTGTGGTCACTCATCTGATGAAAAGCGAGCAAACTGCTGACAATTGCCACAATAGTTCGGGTTTTCCCAGTTCCTAGTTAAGAGTTGTTTTGTAGGATAGAGAAGTGAGTAACGTCAGGCATAATAATCCACATTGCAACTAGAGGTAAATCAATAAAAAATCAGGGAAGGAAAAATAAAGTAGAAAAAATAAACCTGGAGGGCCCTGTATGAGGGACAACTCAAAATCCATTTTCCAATCAAACGGTCCAATAGCAACACCAATAGCTTGCAGCTGACTGTCATTGTATGCTGATTTCAGAACATGCTGCAAAGGTTGGGATAGTCTACTCAGATTATCTTTCCTTGACTCATGTCGATCAGATGTATGTTTGATAGGATCCAAAATAGTTGTAATAAGAGGAATTTCCATTATAGATGATAGTGCTTGGAATTCACGCAGCTGAGGTGTGATGTTCATAAGACGACTAACATGCCATTTACTTCGTTCAACAAAAGACTTTCTAGCTCGGTTGAGACGAGAGCATCCATTTTGCAAGTAAATCCTAACAACTAGCATGCTTGACTTTTTTTTCTCATCTCTATCACGCTTGTCAATCTACAAAATGAGAGGTATCAATAGCATGGATTAGAGAACTTGGACAAAATAAAAGATGACCAGATGCTGCATTGACAAAAAACTGCAGCCTAATTGTAAGGCACTTCACCTTTCAGTCTGTCACCAAGAAGTCACAGGTTTGAGCTATCAGTGAGGATAGGTGGAGAACCATTACTGATCCTCTTACTAAACAATATTAAATGTTGATGGAATAGAATAAAAACTGAGGCAAACTTAGAGTAGACGATTAATGTTATAAATACATTACTTGTAAGGACTGCTAGGAAACATTTCTCAGTCACTCATCATTTCTAGTGCTCAGAATTATAATCATGAAGCTTACCTTTCCCACAATATGAACATCCTGAGGCAAACTTTGGAATGGTTGTTTTGTGAGCAAGATAAGATCATTCTCTGATAAACTTCCAGATACACTAGAATTTGATTCTTCATGGACACAGCGAACAATGTGAAAATCATCTATCCTCTCAATTGACATTACAGATAGACTGCCACAAGAGAGATCGTCTGGAGATGTCATTTCCTGGAAGGAACTCTGCAATTGTGCTTTGAACTCTTCCAGCACTAAGGGTCGGAAAACTTCAATATATTCCATAGGAGATCGAAAGGAAACAGGGACCTCTTTCAACTTGGTGGCCGTCTGATGAACTTCATCACTTCCAGAAACAAGCCCCACTGTTGCAAAGAAATCCAAACCCAAAATGGGCTTATACCAGTCATCAAGTCTAGGGGGCTTGAATCTTTTCACGCGACCATCAAACCTTAGATTTCCAGTTCGATTATTTGCAGGTAAATCAAGTTGGATGATTTGTCGTTTAGGAATGGGACCACTCACTTTTGAAGCAAGTGTCTGATTTCGATTTGCAGATTTGAAAAATGAGAACTCCCATGCATCATCCTCTACATCACAATGGGCGTCTTTTCTGAGTGTCTCACTTTTATTAACCTGTTTCTTATCACTGCCTATAAAACTCTCACTTTTGTTGGATAAGACTTGCAAAGTAACAGTTTGCTCGGCCGAACTTAACTTAGGTTTATGCTGCAGACTGGAAGACTTCACACTGCTTTCATTGCTCCTTCTAAGGTTATCTACATCTTCAGATATCAACTTGACATGGTCAACAGGCCTTTGTCTGTCACATAATTGGGTGGAATGCTCCTCATGAACAGAAGCAGAAGTTGCATTATTAAGATCTGCGCAAGAGATATCAGCAGTAAATCCACTGGGTTCTACCTTCTCCAGATCTAATATTTCAATCATCCCAGGACCAACAGATTTAGGCTCATCACGGGTTGTCATACCCTTCAATCCAGTGAGAGGCTGAATGTTTTGATTGCTGTGAACTTCTTCTTCCTCATCATCTGAAAGGACTATCATGTTAGTTTTTATTTCAGTCACATCACCTTTGTCTCCATAAGAGAATTCTTCAGAAACCAGACTCGGTACTTTGTCTTCTTCCAATGATGGGTTTTTGCCTTCCACTGAACAAATATCATTCTGAACAAAGTTTGACGATACCAACAATTTCATGTTTGAGTTCGGCTTCTTGACTGCAAAGCTACCTTCATCGACAAGGGAAATAGAAAGATGTTCGATTTCTTGAATAATTTCACCAACTGCAACATTTTCTGCACCAGAAATATTTCACACAAAGGGATGAGCTGGAAGTTATGGTAGGACTTTATCAGCTTAAGTAAAGAAAAATGACTAAAACTCACCAGAAGATATAAGCTTCTCGATGGTTTTAACTTTCACAGCAATCTTTTGTCCAAATGAAGATTTGAGCTGATCCAGCAAAGAGGCTACTGCGAGTTTCCAGTACCTAACCACTGCAGGACGGGAAGAATTGCCCCAATCCATCAAATCACGCAACCATGTCAAGGTTGCAACATTTTCCACCAATGCTTTTGTGTTTCTACAAATCCTTTTGAAGATAAAAGGTAGTAACTCCAATAAGCGGATAGAGGTCATCTGAAAAACAAAGGTAGACCAATAAGCATTAAACGCTTCACTTATAATCAGTGTAAGTTCAATACTTCCAATCTATAGATCAACCAAGTGCATATCAAGCCTAAAAAAACAACAAAGTTTTCCATACAAATTTTTATGTATTATTTTCTACTAAAAGGGTAACTCGAATCAAAACTAACAGAATGATAGAGACACCTATTAAAAGATTCTGTTGGAAAATATTTCGCCACAACTACACCACCACCAGGTCTATTGATGGAAAGAGTTCCCTCCGAACCTAAAGAGGCTTCAACCATGTTCCCAAGACTACGTTACCAACTTTATTGCTTGAGCAAGGCTGCATTGACTTGCTTCTTTTGAAGTATTAATAATTTGGATATGAAGTAAACTATCTCATCTCTAACAACATGCTACTACGACACTTCATTTATGGAAACACTCAAGTCTGATATATGACATCTGTGTACAAGCATGTTAACAGAGCTCTTCTAAGGCACATAACAATAGTTCACCACACAGTATGTAAGAGAAAAATGGAAAAAGTCGAGTAAAAAGAGTAGGCAAAAATATTAAATCAAATTTTCATAATGACCTACACCTGAGATGGTTTGTGATCCTTAAATGACTTTCCTTCTGCCAAAAACTTTCTTATGGAAATCCAACTAAGTTCCGAAAGAATGTAACAGAACTTCTCCCACAAATCAGAGCTGACTACTGATGAATACTCATTGACATTGTTCACTGAAGAATCTGACGATGGATGCCGCAGAAATCCACCTTGAGAAGAAAACTTGGACAAGTCAACGGCATTTTGTGAGTGTCCCAGGATGCTCTTACTAGATGAATTCCCATCCTTAAGTAATTTGCATAGAACAAAGAATAAATGATGTAAATGCTGAAAGTTTGATAGGATGCAATCCAACTGAGCCTGAGAAAGAGATATACCATGAAGCGAAAGTGAACATATATTCAACCGAATTGTACAGGACTATCCAGAAGAGCATTTTGCTGCTAGAAGTTCTGCAGTGATATATAGATTTTTTTTCTATAGGTAATAGAAATTTTTAATTCACTGTACATAAATGGCAGAGAATTTCTAAAAGCAAAGGGATACCGCTAACTGTAGTAAGACCTCTATCAATCATTATTCCATTAGCTAATTTTAAGAAGAATCAGCAAGCATGTGCCTTTAATGGTTATATAACTTAGTTTGTGATTATTAAAACAGAATTATCCCGGAATGTTATGGTATTAGTTCAAAACCCATTAGTTTACTGGTGCATTTTGATTGTGGCTAGTCTCGCTGAAAATTATATTAATAATGAAGCCAAGACTGATTTACTAGCTCTGGAAGCAAGGAAATAAAATGGATAATTCATAGAGTCAACTCAAAATTATTTTTCTTGAAATTCAAGGATAATTCATTAATAATGGTCTTATTCCTTTTCTTTAACATCCCTTTAGAATTTACTCTTATTTACAATATGCATCTTGTGAGGTTCTGTCAAAGGACAACATAGTAAACTTGAGCTTATACAAACATCTTTAATAATGTGTGCCATGTCAAAAACTAGGACTCAAATAAAATAAAAAATATGGAAGATCACTGCCAATAATTGAAAATAGGTTTAAATATTATCCTCCACTTTACTTACAAGTTTTAGTGCATGTCTCAGGCCTAGAATAATGGCTGATAGCGAAAATGGGCTGCCACAAAGGAACTGCAAACCAGATGTAAGGTCTCGTGTGGCTGAAACATGTTCAAGGATCTGCCTACACACTTGTCTAGCAGTCTGCAAAAAGGATATATTTGTGGATATGATGCATGCAACATCTGACATAATAGATGATGCATAAAATGAGTAAGCTGGTTAATTTAACAGACGATTGTGCTCAGAACAAGAAATTATGAAAGAATGTCAATAAAACGAAGGAAAAAAAAGGAACTTGCAGAGGCGGATAGAAAAATCATCAATGATCTTACATCATTAGAATCCACAAGTAAAAGAATTAAGCTACCACTAATCACAGGCTCCCAGGTCCACTGCTTCTTAATCTCCCCTCGCTCCATTCTGACACTGTAGTGAATCAACAACCTGTACAACAATCACTATTAAATAATCATGGCTGTTACCTTAAACAACAACATTCAGAAAATCCCCATCTTCAAGTAGTATAAACAGAAACCTCACTTACTCCAGAAATGAATTAGTAAGAAACTAACCTCTTAAATGTCCTCAATAGTGGCAGACACATTTTTGAGATTATGATGGAATTTTTTGACTCAGCTCCATCACCCCCATCGTGATAACCGGATGGAATCTTCCACCCATAAAGATGTGAGAGTTCTGGAGCCCAAATCTGCGAACAACTCCTAACTGAAAGATGCACTTCTGTGCTATTGTCAACTTCAACCATAGAGAGACGAGATAAAGACCAAAAGACGGCTTTGGCGAAAGAAAGCGGAAGAAGCACAGGATCAATGTCAACTAACACATCAGACCATAACATAGGAACGCACATCCACCCTTTAAAGACACGAGAGGCTATTCTACTCTGTAATCTAAAACAATTCCAACAACTACCATCATCCCTGTCAATATTATGATCAAGCAAAACCTCTTCATCATCTTCTTCATTGTCAAAATCAGCAATCATGGTACTTCCGCTTCCTTGAAGCAATTGAAAATTCAAAAGTGAAGTTACCAAGGCAGAAGCATCAGATACAACAACTGTTTGAATAAGATCAAAAGCAGGTTGCCTAAGTGAACTATGCAAAGATGAGTCCTTGAGAGAATTCACCAAAGAGGGGCCCCTACAAAGTTATAGAAGTTAAAACACAGATAAATTATAAATAAATATTTGTGTCTTACAAGATGCTAAAGATTGAACAAATACAGAACATAGTTAAGTTATTTTGTGACTCTACTTTTGTTTTATTATCCTATAAATGTTGATGCAAAAAAATGGCGCATTCACATAGTATGAACCCTAAATGCGAGACGAGAGGTGCTTACCACATATGTGCGCATTCAAACGGAGGTGAAGGTGGGTTCATCATGTAACCTCGATAGATTATGAACAGAGCTATCTGTATATGAAAAGTCCCAAAAATCAGAGCTGTGTACTTAACAAAAATTCAGTCTTTAGGATTGGCAATCAATTGTTTTGCATATATACTGCATGAAGGACCTGGCAAGCCTTCTTCCTCATCAGACTACTAAAGTTGCTGCTCACGGTTACTTGATGAAGAAGAAAATATAAAAAATGCCTCCTCTGTTTCTCATGCTCTCCGTCCTGCAATGCTTCAAGAGACTGGATGGAGTTTTCACGCATCAGTTACGAAATCACAATTTTTAATTGATACAGAAATGACAGTATTCAACCACTTAACAAAATACTATATATACCTGCAAGAAGGGGGAAAAAAGATCGAATATTTCTTTGTGGATTTTCTCACTCCGTGTGTGGAAACACTGCCCCAACAATGTATTACGCATTACACTGGGTGACAAAGTAGCGCGTAACCATAGCTTACAACCTTTATTTGGTGGAAAATGAAAAGGTCATCAGCTAGACGCACAGCTAAGGCTTTCAGGGAAGATAAGCAAGAAACATACCAAGCATCTCAAATAGAAATCTCAAACAATTTACTGCATGAGAAAATTCAAGTGAATCATCACTGATGTGGTTCAGCACAATGCTCAAAAAAATTGGATAGCGGTCTAAAATCCCTTCTTCAAATGCTGGAGGCTCTAAGAATCCAAGTCTTGGAGAAGAGAAAAAAAAATTAAATACTATTAGTAGCAGAAGTAAAGGTATCAGAGCACAAAATTAAAGTTTCTGTGGAAACATCATACAGAGATTTGATTCCAAGCCATACAGTAATGTGATCGAGTTGCAGCCTTGGCCTAGAAGCGTCCATAGTTGATGGCACAATATCTGCCTCCAAGAAACCAATACACTTTTTCAGCAAAGGCTGCAATGGGTCCAAATCTGATGATTCCCTATGCAAAAGAGAAGAGAGCTCAAACCACCGACCGTATATCAAAGAGAATATTCATGCAAACAATGTAGTTAGTCAACCACATCACAAATAAATCCAGCTTAGCTACCATAACAAAACCGGGAGGAAAAATATATTAATGGATAAAGAGAAAAAATAAATTGGCAAAGCGATCCTAATGGTGTAGATAAAAATAGTGTTCAAGAATAAGAACTAGAACCAGGAGAAGGGATACAAAATACTAATAACAGATAATTTAGCAATATAATCTGAGTCCAAGCTCCAATGTTCATTTAAGTATTATACAATAGGTGGCATAAAAAATGGCAAAACTGAATTCCAATAATTATTTTCATGAAGAAGGTAGAAGCATGTAAAGACAAAAAAAAAAAGCATTATACAGATTATCTAAACAGTGATACCTCAGTTTACCCATATGACCTGCCAGACGCAGGCCTATAGAGCGTGCTCTTCTGCTTTTAAGGAAAAGTAAAGCATAAATCCCCTAAAAATAATGGAATATGAACAAAGAAAAAACTATTATCAACATGATTACGAAATGAAAAACAAAATTCAAATGTTTCTCAATTCTCATGATAGTAAGCCATACAGGATATGGCTGATGTCCAGCCAAAGTCAATTCATGACTATTGTCAATGGCTTCAATAAATGCCTGAAACTCACTCGCCAGAAGTTGGTCATCCAACAAAACAGGATACGTCAAAACCTGAGTACAAAAATAGACTAAGGTTTATACTTACATAGTAATTAATATTATATTGCCAGGTGAAGTTTCAATTGGTTACATATCAAAAACGAGAAAGGTATCAAAGTGAAAGGACTCAAAAGATATTTACAATGTCAGAATATAGGAGATTATGCCATTCACTGCGCAATATAGAATCGGCTGGTAGTTGGAACGCAGCAAATTTAAAATAAATATAAATCTATAAAAACCAAAATGCATAAAAAAAATTAATTAAAATGAATACCTTGCACTAAGGTCCCCATAAATCATTTAGTGTTTTTATGTTTCCTCTGGACATCAGAAAAGGAGACTGTAAAGCTGAAATGATATACCTCAAACATCAGGCAAACAACTTCACAATTATCCTGCATTGGATCATACTGCCCCGTCGCTATTTTTGCATTCATCTCTTTCAGATGTTGACTTATTCTTTCTTCATCCAGAGTGTGCAGCACATCAAGTAGAGGACCAATCAAGTCGGGATCATACTCCTTCTCGTACATCTCTTGACCTTGATGGTGTTGGTAGATGCATTTAGTGCAACATCGTAATTCCTTAGAGATCCTTGTCCATAAAAGCTTAAGAGGGGAATCATTTCGTTCATTTTCTTGGAAATAATTGTAAAATGTCTCGAGCAAGGGCCCCATTAAATCCCAGTCACCACACCAGATATGATTTTCGTCTGGTAAATAAATCAATAAGTTGAAAGCATCCGAAAACCTGTTTTAAATGACAGAAAGTATATTAAGACATGTGCTCGTAAAAAATGAACATCATGGGTAAAAGATGCAGCAAAGATGACCAAACTCAATTATGGAACTACTTCCACTCAACATCTACATTTTCTTTCTTTGAGGTAGGATCCAAAGAACTAAACTATTTTGCTACATCGAGAATTTTCAAACACAAACAATGAATAACAAACCTAGCATCCTGTCTTCTAGAAAACTCTAAAACAAGTGAATCAACAATTGAGACGCAATCTTAATTAACCCAATAAGAAAATCCATTAGAGATAAGGATGCCCTATAGAGCCAAAGATTTTAAATTCTCTGGCTCTTGGGTATAATGGAATACATCAAAATGGCTCATCACACAACCTACGTTTTTTATCTATTGTGAAGCAGTGGATAGTCTTTGGACGTCATTTTGGGCCAATTCCAAAACAGTCTCCTTGTTGTAATGCTGCATGCAATACAACCCTAACCCCGCTTAGGCAGTAACCTCTTTAGAGACACTGGGGCATGTTATTGTTGTAGATATGAGGGGTTGTAACTAAAGGCTGTGGAACACTGATCACCGATAGACAATATGGAATTTCTAAAACCAAAATTACATTGCTTAGTAAAAGAAACCAAACTAGTTATCTCATACTGATCATATTCCACTAAATGGACAAAAATTTGAGACAGTCCTACACTCCTACTAAATAGGAAAACTTCAACAAAGGGTAGAAATGCAGAAATGAGCCAATTCGGCATAGCAGTTGCAAAAATTGAATCGAAGTTACGAAATAAAAATGACAATACAGATAACTGTTACTAGACAGATGAAAATCGAATTAAACTAACAGATAAAAGAAAGATCATTAATACTACGACTACGACCTCTACCCTTTAATTTTGATTAATGATCAAATTAGCAAACTTTACAATCTTTATTGACAAACATAACTTTAATTCGAATCAAAATTATCATGTTAACACTAAAATAAGCTGAAAATACTATCTACTGATATAACTTCTACTAAATATAATACACCCTAGATCCCTAAAAAATCACCCAGATTCTTTTTCAACAATCAAAATTAGCAAAGGCTCGAATTAGCAATAAAAATACTCAACTTCACAACTAAATTAATCTTATTTAAATACTTCGTTATTACTAGCCAACATGGTAACACATAAAAATATTTTATATTCTTTGGCTCTTCGATATAATGGAACATATCAAAATGACTCCCCTCGCAACCTACGCTTATTATCTATTATAGTGTTTGCACTCCACTCTCAGGTCAATTCGGAAACAGCCTCATTGTTATCACAGCAACAAGGCTGCATAATACCCGACCCTCTTATCCTACTTAGACAGGAGCAATTGAACCATGTCAATGTAATATATAAAGTTAAACGAATGAATTATAACTTCGAAAGTAGTTAACGTTCCGTATTAAAAACCTCTCAGTTAAATTAAAATGTAACGAGTATTATACAACAAGTACAATAATAATATATTTCGAAAGTGGACAATCATTTTGGGACAAATGGAATAAAAATAGTAAACCATTTTTCCTTAAGCTGATTTAAACGGCGTCGTTTAATGGGATCAGAAAATGAGGTTTCGTCATCATCTTCTTCTTCGATTTCACGCCATTTATCTAATAGCTCTCTTCTTGTAACAACTTTTGACATTATATTAATTCAACAAAATTCAATCAAATTGAGGAATTTTTATGTGCACATTTATATATGGATTATACACGAAATTGGAGGAGGATTATGTGGTTAAATTTTGAAAAATGTTGTTAAATTTGATCAGTTAATTAGGGGGGAAATTAGGGTTTATGAATAATGGGGCTAGAATTCAATAAAAATAGGATTTGAAGTATATAAGACCCAGCGGTAATCCATTTACTTTTGTAACGGGTCCGCAGTCGTTACTAAATCGGCCCAGGGGAGCAACTTCCCTCTGTATGAGAATAGTATTTTTTAGTGAAATGACAATTACACAATGAAAACTTTCTAACTATTACACTTGCAAGCAGGGGAGTAAAATAGTCGTTTAACTTTTACATTACCATATATTTGGGTATGTGTATATGACTAGTCATTGGATAGACACAGATGTGAAAATCACATCGATCACATTAACTACACTAGGCAAAGGCTGCATGTGACAACTTTCGATAGAAAATATTGGTAGGGGGAATCGAAATGGAGCCTTCACCAAGGTCACCTATTCCATAACTTGGTCACCAACTTTTATGCGGACCATGGTCACTACCTGAGCTTCATTGACACAATAGTACCTTGAGCCACGTCAGTCGGTAAATCACCAACCTAGACAAGTCTAAATTGCCCAATGCAGCTCGACCAAGAAAGTGTTGGTGAGTGGGTGTGACTCATGACATTGGGTGGCAAGGTCATGCTCTTTCAACTGGAAGCCACCTTGCGGGGTGGGGATTGTCTGTTTACTAGTTACACCAAGTAAATAGTAACTTGAATACTTAGTTTGGTTATAAGAGAAATAAATAGCGTTGAATACGGTTTAATTTTTGCTCGTTACTTTCATATGAACAAGCTTACAGTTCGGTGTTATTATAAAAAGGCGGGCTTTTTAGATTGTTAGTTGATATATAATATAAGCAAAGAGAGTTTGGTTGTTAGTTGACATATAAGCAGTCATTAACAGTTATAAACAGTTCTTAGGTGCAAAAATTGATGATTAATCATTTTATTGATATTGATGATTAATCTGTTTTTTAATGATAATACTTTCGGTATTATTAATCAATCGAGGAGTAGCAGCGTTTTTAGCTTATTGTAATTGGTAGCTAATTGCTCATCTTGATAACTGAATTCAACACTTGAAATGATTCAGTGTTTATTTAAATAAGCAAACTTGGTGATAGCACTTGTATTCGAGCCTCTTGATACAATTCTTCAAACAGTCGGACAAAAACGTACATACAGATTTAAAAGGAAGTATAATTCTACTCAACATCATCTTGTCCTAGCAACTAGCAAGGGAACAAGATAGGGGACGGGTCTCTTCGTAGTTTTCCACCCGAAAAATCCAATTTCTTCATCTTCTGTTCGCACCAAAGAAGCTGATCGTTATTGATGCTAACCAATCTCATAACCTTCGACACAAGTTTAGCATCGATAAGGGCGAGCAAAAGCTGCACCTCAGTTTCCGTTGTAGGCCATGTTTTATCCTTCCAGTTCTTTTTCCTTTTCCGCAACTCTTTTAGCTTCAGCACTTTCTGCAGTTTCCACAAAATGAAAAAACAATGACAAGGTAAACTAAACTATTGAAAAGAATAAAGAGTTTGCAACTATATTCAATTGGAACATGGGAGGAACTACAAAATCATTCCGAGTGAAAAAATATTATGAGGGAGCTAGTGGAGCAAAAACCTTCGTTATTGCTTGTTCGCGTGAATGAAGCTCTCTAACTTTCACACGACAGTGTTAACTTTTGATGATTGAAAAGGGACATTAGAAAGGAAAATTATAACACTACACTTTAGAAAATAGGACACAGAGCAACCACACAAAGAATTATACAGCGAAGAAAACAAGGTGGGGCTGTAGGAGCATGAAAACAAATAGTATTGTGTTTTGTTCATGAAAAAACGAAGTGAAATGATTTTCATGGGTAAGGGAGTAAGTCGATAAAAAAGTAAGAGGAAAATAAGAAAAGAGAAATGATTTAGACTCACTTTCTCGAGAGAGGAATGAACTTGCTGAAGAGGGCCCGCCATCTGGTTCTGACTACCAAAGAAGTTACGAGCAACAGCATGTTTCTTTTTTTCTGTCTTCAGAAATTGACGGAAACTAAGAATTGAACACTCGATTATCTTTAGCAGATCTGGGGCAAGGACAAACAGTTGAGAATCATCTTCTTCAAGATTAGGCATATTTGAACCTGATAGGATAAAATACAAACATTAGTAGCTGCACTAACTGAGACCCAATAAGTAACGTTGATATACACAACCATTAGTGTATCGTCGTAGATCAACTCATCAACACAACCAGAACAGAGAACGAGTTTGTTATAGCAGTATTATAAGTTGAGTGATATTTTCAAACTTAAATATGTGTGGCCGTGTGGATATGGTTAGAACGGTAACAACAATCCCAAGTCTGAAATTGCAAGATTGTGGAAGAGGCTATCTCATTCGTGATAGATACGAATTCTTAAATCCAAATTATATGGAGAAGTCACTCTTATTTCATACCACACAGATAACCGTGTCTCCTTCCCTACTAATATTGCATCATGTTTTAAATAAAATTATATAAAATGCATGTAGTGCCCTGTACCTTGGATCTTAGGAGCTTGAAGCAACTTAGGCATTAACTTCTTACTTCGAGCATATATTTCAGGTCTTGCCCCCTTTTCAAATGGTTCGTTCTCAATAAATCTCTGCAACAAAACCTGGAATTGTTGTAACTGCTGAGCAGCATGATTGTAGGCAGTCCGGTTTTCCGGCTGAAAATAAATCTTCTGGCTCATTTGTGTGTATTGGCAGTGAATAGCTTCCCAAGTCAAGCAAAGTTGAGCAACATAGGCTGCCTCAAGATCCTGATAAGGGTCACTTGTGGGCTGTTGTAATTGCTCTATTTCGTCTTCATGTTCCTCAACTCCATTTAAAGAAAGGCATCGAAATGGTGATGTCAGCTTCTTTGACATTGATCTTGGTGATGGTGTTGAGGGAGCACGGGAAATTCTTGGTGATGGAGAGGGAACATAAAATCCTGAAAATTATTAAAGGATTAATTCTTTCTAAATATTTGCTACCATAGAAAGCACAAAGTCAAATTGAAGATTCCGAATTCTTTTATTCAACACTGCACGTCGGAAGTTGCCCAAGGAAATGACTAAATCTTGGGTGAGATTACTTCTTTTTACCCTAACTTTCGAATGCAACAATTGTATGCCATAATCATCTAGGGTTTGATTAACTGACAGTAACTCTATTTTCACAAAGAAAAAACTGAGTGATTAATGACAACACCCTCGCCCCTTTGGTGAATTTTAGGTACATTCACAACATTTAACATCTAAAGAACATATTAGACCACTTGAAGATTAAGACCAGTATTTTCATCTGCGTCCTACTGGGCTTGAAACAGTTCGAAAACATTAGAAACGTCAAATAATTTTTGTAGTTTAAACTCTAAACATGGAATGTAATCTCAATGCTTAAAAGAGAGCGACACTAGGGAATTATAAGAAATACCTAGTTCTGGCAGCTGCTGTGCAATTACGCGATCAAAAAATAGCATCCGATCACAGTATATATCATATATAGCATCAAAACCGGACCAGAATTGTCTCCCTTCCGCCTCTACAACTCTCCACTGCTTAGAGGCCACCTCTACACCCTCTCCTTCTTCATCTTCCTCCTCCAACGAGGATTCTTCTTCGGGTATCAACTCCATGGAACTGTTCCTCCGGAGCTCTTTCAACCTTCGCTTGACCTCATTGGTAATGAAGTCATCATCATCATCCTCGGCATCAATATTCGAGTCATCAACATTAACCGATTTAGCCAATACATCACCATTCTCATTAATTGGATCTTCAGGCTGACAAATAGAATTATTCTCTCCAGCACTTGCTGGTTTTGGTTTGTGGGCTTTTCTGAACTTCTTTACTTTGAAAAAATCCATATCAGAACCTTGAGCTACTCCCACTTTCCTTAAGATCTTATATTTTTACTTCAACAGCAAAAGCCTGGAAGAATTATTCAGACAATTAAATACTTTCCAAGCAAAGTTTCTTCAACCAAGAGAGATGCTGCAGCTAGTTAACAGTAAATGCCTGTCCTGGTAATAATCAAAATCTTCTATCTCAAATTATTCTTGATACTTCCACCTTATTATGTTACACCAAAAGAATTATGAAATGAGTCACAGATTAAAAACAAACATAAAAATCTAAAATTGTTCTGCAAATGTCCGAAAAAGGCGCATACTTCCTCATCTGTAAGCAGAATTGAAACACCATTAAGTTTTATATAAACAATCAAGACAAGCAAAGGCACATTTTGCTCTGTATGAAAAATGGAAAATAATTCATCCAGAGAGAAGAACATTCACAGACAGTAAACATAAACAAATTAAAGCTTTTTCTAGGGTGCAACACGTGTACTTCCAATGCATCACTCATTCTAAATACTACTCTCACCCAAGCACGCTTAATTTCGAAGTTCTTACAGGATGGGATTCGATTCATTAGTGCTGGTATAATCGCTCCGAAAAACACCTTCAATCTACTAATGATAAAGAGCAAATGCAGCTACAAATTACAAACACTTGAAGCAAAATCTAAACAAATGTGACATACAAACTTCTCTAATTCTGGAATCCAGCAGACCACTCTAATAACAAATATCAATCCATATATATAAAGGGTTAAAAAAAAAGTAATCTTGACCACTTTGGATATTTTCCAAACTAAAGAGAAATAGCAAGTACCAGTTAGAGAATATCAAGAATTAAGTACTTTCTGAGTGTGACTCACCTCTTTAAGTATTTTTTGAAATCTGAGCATAGTCATAAATGAGAAAATCCAATTAAAAGATGCCATAAAATGATGAAAACTTTATGCTTTACTAGATTTTGACAAAACAAGAAAAGCAACGTACACATTTATATATGTAGTGTAATAACATGATGGTACTTGTTACTAGTTGTTAGTCAATGTGTTAACTTAAGTTTCATGTGATATTGGATTCTTATTATTATGAAAAATGTGATTAGTGGAAGGTTTTAGAGAGAGGATCACGAAATCCAAGAAGAGGGAACAATGAGAGAAGGGGGGAGTGATGGAAACAGAGAATATTGTCAGAAACCAAAGTGTTGTTTATTACACAAACACAAAACCCTTTGGTTAAGAAAAAAAGGTGGTCTAGATTTTGTTTGGACTTGGGAACTTACAATATTGACCTCAGTGGTGTATTTCTTTCCCCCTCAAGTGGTGAGGTGAGGATGTTGTACCTCTTTCGGTGACTCCCTTTTATGTCCGATACGATTATATTATAAATGTGTGCATATCATATAATAATTGCATATTTTAAAATTATCCGTAATCTTTACCAAATATGATATATACACATTTATAGCAAAGGCATAGATGGAATATCGAAAAGAGTAAAGGGTCTTAAATTTGAAAATTTGAAGGGGCATTATATTATATAACTCTATTATCAAATAAATAAGATAACACACTAATAAATTGGTACCAAATTCGAGGTATAATCAAAGAAAAAAAAGTTAATTGTTACCAAATATCCGAAGGGATGAAAGAAACATGTGAACGAACCAACATTTCATCACTAGTTTAAGTAATTCCGGATTAATTAACAAAGTTTTACTATTTCTCCATCTATTACTCGTTAATTTTAGAATGAAATCTCACAAATACTTAATCAAATACTTAATCAAGTTTATACAATTCCAAATTTATTAGTAAAATTTGTTATTTCTCCATTTATTACGGAGTACTAATTAACTTTAGTATGAAATTTCATGAATATTTAATTATCGGGATGAAAACATAATGTCCCAACTCAGAATTTTCTTTGAGTGATGTAATAATTTACACACTACAATAAATACTAAAACTTTTAATATTCTGTCTCATATCTCTTCAAACAATAAGTTCCAGGTCTGATATATAAATCTACGCACATTGCAGTTGTACTAAAATGTTAGGGCCAAGTCCTTTTCAAAATGACACATTCATGTGATCAACCAAATACATTAAGAAACACTTTATTATACACTCTTTTCATGTGTCTGATTACAATTACAATGGGATGATTCTTATGATGGACTAATACAGCACTGCACAAGAATTACAAGTAGCTAGTAACCCAGCCAAGTTGCCGGTATAGGCTGAAATCTGTGCTTGGCGCATGCCAATAGATCATAGAAATCTGTATGATCGAAACAATCACGAAAATCCGTGAAAAGCCGTTCGAAAACCTTCCACTGTACTCTGTATGATCTTGAGTATGGATATGGTAGAAAAATCTGTAGAAAATGGTACATAGTATATAAAAGAAGGCCACAACGATCATATTCATATTCGGAAACTATGTACTGTACATGTTCGATGTTCAATAGATTATCATTAGCCCGGAGTAACATTAGTTTGAGACTCACAACTCCATCCATATCAATGTTAACTGAACTTTTCCAACAAATAGTCAACCTAGTTTGAAGAAATAATCCATTCACTTAATTCTGAAGAAACAGGAATTCTCACCTCCCCTTCGAATGCAAGGCGTTTAAGTATTAAAAAGGTTTGCTCAGTTTCTTCCAAGTTGTCAATAACAGCCAGCCATATTTTGGATGCTAGCTCATGAGCTTTGTCAGGAGATTGGTCGCAGGCAATGAATTGATCTGCTCAAGAGGCAAACCGGATTAATAGGTTGTTTAAGTAAGATCGTGTATGCATGAATATAAACCACCTGAAATTGACTCCTTCATCATAGTGCAAGGTGTTCCGTTTTTACTCCCTCAAGATCTTACGATACTCAGGAAATTGGGGGAACCTTACTATATCTAGTTTTAAAATGTTTACATTTATGCAGTTCAATTTTTTTAAGTTTCCACTGATAGCAAGTCTGGCTTATACATAGCTTCCAATCTCATAATTTTTTCAAAATAATGGTAGATATTCATACCAATTATAATTCCATGAAGTATCCCAGAAGATGGAGACATCTTTGAAATCTCAAGCTGCTCCTTCAGAAATAAGTAAGTATGACCTGCAATTTCATCCAGTTCATTTTCCAATGAAAAGATGTTCCTACAGACATATAATGCAGCATATCTCCTGAAAATTAAGCAACAGTTAGAAACGTAGTCATTCTGATGAAGATGAACTTTAAGTAGATCGTAGAACACAACTTCTTCCGCAGAACAAATACGCCCTATAACTTGAACTCGGGCTGTATATCTTGTGGGAGCCTGATGGAGCAAACCAACTTCAAGCTTGATACAACAACAACATCCCCAATGCCTATGAAGAGGCTCCTGCCTAAGCAGGGTAAGGGGGTCGGATAGTAGTTAGTACGCAGCCTTACCCTGAGATGACAGGGAGGTTGTTTCCGAATTGACCCGAGGGTGAAGTGCAAACACTCTCTACTACTTCACAATTGATAAGAAGTGTAGATGGTGTAATGAGCCATTTTGATTTATTCCATTATATCCAAGAGCCAGAGAATATAAAAGTTTTGACTCATATTCACTGCTAGAGAAATAGACGACAGATAAAGTTGAGAGAGAAATAGAAGCAAATGGGAGGTGAGAAGCTCTGGAGTCAAATGATTGTGAATTAAGGAAATCAAACTGATCTACTGTATTGACTTATTTTATATATGAACTTCCCATGCTGCTCTTCGACGAGTACGTTTTATCAAATTGTGAAAAAGTATGTACAACATGAAATGATGGTTTTCGTCTTTTAACTTTTATACTTCACCTTTTGCTAGAACCTCTAGGAATAGGCCCTGGCCATATTTTATCTTTGGCAGCAAATGGGAAACTTCGGACAAGTGCAGCTCGCCACAAACACTCTTCTTGAAAAAGATTAGCACAGTGCTTGTTCACACATGATACATGCGTCCAATCTGAGATGGGAACACGAATGAATACTTCTATGAGGAGATGGCCCGGAAGCTTCACAAGTGGACAATCAACAGAAACTATAGCAGCTGATTTGCCTCTGTCCGACATAAGGCTACAGGAGAAACATAGATGCTTAACTCCTTTCTTGAAGGATTGAGTAGATGTGTGAATGCAAAGAGAGTAGATACTTCAATTTGATGTGTACATACATAAAGTGGAAGAATTAAATTTATATATCGAGCAACCCCCAACCCCACCCCACAGGCCACCTCCCTCCTACCAGACTACACAGGAGAAGGGTGCCTCAACTAATCAAGCACCAGCAAAAACACCTAAATTCAGCTCCTCCTCTCTTACATGTAAGCAACCTCCCCCCTCTCCCCCTTATACCAGACAACATAAGAGAAGGGTGCCTCGTCTAATCCCCCAACATAAAAGAGCATGCCGAGCACTTGCAAACCAATCTTCACAATTGAAACACGATTATTACTATTTCAAGCTACTACTCCTTCAGGCAATAAGAAACTTGATGAGGACGTACAATGACTTATCCTTACGGCATTTGAACTGCAAGAAAACTCTTACAGGTGCCCGAAGAAAACTGGATATTTCTCCCATACAAATAAAAATCTCTCCTTTTTTCTACATATTTTCCCATACAAATAAAAATCTCTCCTTTTTTCTACATATTTTCTATAAACAACCAATTCCACCATTAAACATATCATAAATTACAAGAAAACTGGATATTTAAAGAGGAACAAATGAAAAGGCTGAACAACTTACATACCAACAATAAAAATCTCTCCTTTTTCTACATACTTCCCATAAACAACTAATTCTGCCCAATACCCAAATAAAAAAATTCAAAAAAAAAAAAACAGGATACAGAAAGAGGAACAAATGAAACAGCAGAACAGTCTACATACAAAAAATAAAAATCTCTTCTTTTTCTACATACTTTCAATAAACAACAATTCTACCAATACCCATATCAGAAATTGCAATAAAACTGGATATTAAAAGAGGAACAAATGAAACAGCTGAACAATTCAAATACAAACAATCAACATAGCATGAATTCATACAACTAAAGTTACCAACTAAGTCAAACTCCATAAAAGCTAAGCTAAACTGAAGAAAAACAATCAAGAATTCACCTTAAGGCAACAAAAATGGATATTGAAAGAGGAACAAATGAAACAACTGAATAATTCAAATACTAACAATCAACATAGCATGAATTCATACAACTAAAGTGACCAACTAAGTTAAACTCCATAATAGCTAAGCTAAACTGAAGAAAAACAATCAAGAATTGACCTTAGGCAAAAAGGGCATCAAGAAACAGTCGGAGGCAACAATTAAACAAGAAAGTAAAGTGATAGCTGACTCATTTTGTTTAATTATTCTTTTTATTTTGAATGAAACTGGACATTGTTTTGGGACAAGTATGAATTTTATCTGCCACGTCTACTGTGGGGTCCACTATTCGTGCGTCGGAGTTGAGACCATCACCGCTTCAGATTCTTATCCACGTAGGCAATGTCTTGTCTAAATTTCACTTTTGTCGTTTTATATTAAGTAGTTTTTATAATAATAATTCATACGAAGTATATTTTAAATTAAATCTTCAAGATTTTAGGGATGAATAAAAATAAGCAAACGTGTTTATATATTTCACTTACATTAATTATCTTGCATAACATTAAGATAGTGTTTGACACCTTAACAATATTAATATGATACTCTTTCCGATTTTTTTAATTGTTTATATATCGTTATTTACTGAGTTATCATTTTAAATGAATAATAGTATCTGCAGAATAAGTAACTTTTTAAGGTGAAATAATTTTAATGAAACTTCCTAACTACGACTTACAAATAGAGAGGAGGGGGGCAAAATAAGTTATTTTGGTTTCAGGCAACCTTTATTTGGGTGTTATTATATATTTCAATTTAGGAAATGTAGGGTATGATCGGCAAACACCACCTGACTAGGGGTGAAAATAATTGAATATATATCGAATTAGTAGGGATCAAAATTCGACAAATGGCTATTAAGTATCCGTATCGATGAATTCGAAGATAGAACACGAATATCAAAATGGTATTCGATTTAAAATCGAATACGAATTCAAACATAGTGATTTTTAATTCGATATTCGCGAATATATTCGGTTAAATATTCTTATTTGGTTCGTATTCGATGTTTGATTCGTATTCGATAATCGCATTCGTTTGTATTCGTTAATTGCATTTGATATTTGATATCCACATTCGTATTGATTTGAAGTCGATATTAGAATCAAATTTAACATTCGAGCTTTATTAGTTCTGAAAATTAATACTCCGAATAAATTCACGTACAAAATTCAATTACCAACAAAATTAAATTAGAGAAATATTAATCGGATATGGAACTACTCAAAATTGACAATAATGACAACAATTGAAAAGTGATTAAGGAATACAAACAAAAATAAACCCAAAATTCACAACACTGAGAACAATTAGAAGGTGATTAGAAATACAAACAAAAATAAGGATTTCAACATGTTAATGACACAATGTTAATGACACAGAACTTGCAAACTAAAAGAGCTAAGCGGAAAGTATATACTAAAATTCAATTGTTAACTCCTATATTGTTTTGTGATGTTCACCAAATAGAATTTCATGTACAAAGACGACTAAATATAACTCAAACACTAGAAATTTCAAAGCAGAAAAATGATTGAAATTTCAATTAAACATAAAAAAGCAAAAAGAAATTTGAAATGAAAGAGCTTGTAAAATAAGCAGAGATACTCACCTTGTTACACTCTTAAAAGAATTTGAATCGATGGTCGATGAAATCCAAGTAAAGGCCGAATGTTTTGAGATGAAGAGACATAATACATTATTAAGAGCCGATTGGGAATGGCGGGGGGGGATGTAGTATGGTGGTTGAATAGTAGGAGATTTTATGGGGTGGATTATTGTGAGAAGGGAAGGAGTTGGAGGATGAGATGATGAAGTTTGAATGGGAACACTATTGGAAAAATAGAAGTAGGGTTTTATCAACTAGCTTATATACAAATTCCTCCGATTCAAAATAAAATCGTTTTAGAAAAAATTTACTTTTATAATAGTTGATACGTTTACAATTTTAATATAACTTTTTACAATTCTAATGTAAACTTTTGCAATATAATGCGAGTTTTTCACAATTCCTTAATAAAATACTTTTCATCTAAAAAATTATCTATTTTGAAACGGATGAAGTATAGTACTCGGTACTTACTTGCTATTGCCACACCACCCAAATAGTGTTTTCTTGGTATCAAATTATTATTTTATTCCCCCTTACTTTAATTATAGTGTTTGGGAAACTTTTAAGGGCATATTAGTCTTTTTCAATTCATTTCATTTATATTATGAAAAATTACAATGAAGTAATTTTATTAAAATTTTATAGCCAAAGTTTGACATGTCAAATCTTATAAAGTATCACACTACTACCTTACTCATATAGTAGATTAATGTACTACTATATTACTCGTATATGAGATTATTGTACTATTACATTACTCTTAACATTACTCGTGTAGTAAATTATTGTACTAATACATTACTCGTATAGTAAATTATTATACTGTTGCATTACTCGTAAGTAGATTATCGTACTACTACATCACTCATATAATAGATTATTATACTACTACATTACTTGTATAGTAGAATATAATTATTGATAATTATAAATACATAAAATTATTTAGTTAGGATAGTTATATTAGTGTACAACTATATTATGATTGTTATATTATCGTGAAATTTCAATCGAAACAATAGTATTTCTTAAGTATAAATGTATAGTAGACTAATAGTCTCATAATATCGTGATTCTTTAATTGAAACATTATTAATAGTATATTACACTTGTATAATCTAATCAATCTTATACTATCGTGATACTTTAATTGAAACAATATTAATAGTATATTATACTTGTATAGTACCACTATCAAAAATTCAAAAATAGACAATCTTTTATAAACGAGTTATCACTTCATATAGTATTACTATCACGAATTCTAATTTTTATTAGTGTATAGATCTCAAGGTTATTATGCTATTACTTTGCTAATGCATTATCATTATTATCATCAACTACAATATAAAACAATAAATTTAAAATACATCAATCATGATCAATTACATATATAAGGTTAGTAGTTAATACTCACGAGATAATTACACAAATGATAATTAGATTTTGGAAAAAGTTCATACTTAGTCCGTAAAGTTTGTAATAGGACCACTAAGTTATTAATATTACTTGCAATTCAATTTACTCGATATTTTCATTTTTTATTGTCAAACTTGTGTGTAAATTTTTTTTTTGTTATATTAGGAAATATTATAAAGAGATAATGTTATACGGAGTATTAATCTAAATTACTTTGAAAGTAATTTTAAATAATATATTAAGCGAAGATAGGACGGATAAAAAGAAAAAACAAAAAATATATCGTTTCAAAATACATGATTATCTAAATTTTTCTTTTTAAGCAATAGTTGATTGTTTACAATTTTAATATACCTTTTACAATTGCCAGTAGTTTTTACATTTTCAATATAATTTTCTGATACCGATGTATGAAACTTTTTACAATCCGCCCAATAAATGATTTTTTAAACAATCAACTATTTTAAAAGCAGATAAGTATATATACTCAATATTTAGATTTTGAGGCATTGGATTTTTGCATTAACTAAGTAATTTAATACCCTAAACCTTATACCCCTAATTTATCACGCATCCAAAACGGTGGCTTACCCCCTTCCACCGTCCCCAACATACAGCAACAGGTTGCGCCACAGAGTATGTCTCTCTCACTTTGTCTCCTCCTTTATAAGTTTCCCAATTTCTAACCTAAAAAAATCAAAGCTCAAAGCTCGATTTTAAATTTTTGAATGTTAGATGGAGTGGTTGACCATATTTTATTTCACATTTTTTCTAACAAGAGATTGATTTTGTGGCTTGCAAAAGATGAATTCATGGATGATAATGAAGATTCAATTCAAAGTGTGATTGGAGGAGTTTCAAGGAAGAAATCTTCAATTATGAGTCTGATTTCAGTTGATGGATGCAAATGATTTGGATTGTTGTTAATATTGTAAGTTTAGTTAGCGTTGTTATGAGTTTAGTAGTCTTAATTTAATTTAGCATCCATTGTTGTTGGTTGTATATTAATTTGGATTGAATGTTTGTCTCGAGCAAGATTTATTTCAATAATTTTGAATCAGAATCCGAATTCAAATATTAACGAATCAATGTCAATTCCAAATTGAATCTAAATATCAAATTTGGATAAAATATTTTATAGAATTACGTCAAATACGAATACAAACTCAACTTTAGTATTCGTCACAGAATCTAATCTGAGAGTCTATCTGTAGAAAAGGTAAATATTAGTTATATTCGTTCCGAGGTCGATTCGATTTTATTAAGTATTGACCCCTCACGAGAGGTTCAAATGAGATGTGAAAGGTCGTTTAGCGCGTTAAAAGATTAATTGGGTATCAAATTTATGAGCAAAATTTGATCATAGAGCAATTTATTTTGGCACTCAAAATTTGGGCCCCACCGGGAATAAAATAAAGACTCGTTTATTCCACCATCAGCTAGCTGCTTTCGTTAACTGGCGATTCTTTGGTTGGTTGACTTATTTTTAAATCGTTTTATTACAATAATTAAGAAAAAAAATATACCACTATTTTTATTTTTTGAGATCTATAAATATAGACTAGGTTTTGTATCATTTAGATTTACAAAAAAATTTGAGTTTTTACCCCTTTTTGTGTTGTTAAAATATTATGAATTTTGAAATTAAAAAAATTGTGAAATGGAGAGAGAGAGAAAGTAATTTGACATCGAATAACATACTACTAGAGTACATTCATTTTAAAGTGGATATTATTTGATGATATTAGCGATGTGGCGGGCGTAAATGCTCAATTTAACCTTGCATTGTTGTGGATGGTATTACAAAAACACCTGGTTAGATCTTGTACTAGACAAATCCGAACCATGTAAGTGCCCTGGTCCGATTTGATATCATAAGCACCTCCACAAATCAATTTCCATTAATATACCCCTTCAATTTCCAAAAGGTTGAGTTGTCAATTTTGCATTTTAAATTATTACATCATTAAATTTTAAGAATTTTCATTTTTACATTCCAACAATTAATAACTACGGAGTATATTCAAATTCATCATTTTTATACTTTGTTTTACTTTATGAAAAGTTACATGTAATGATGGGTTAATATATATAATAAAGGTGTATAAATGTAGTTTAATATCAATAATAAAGTATTAAAATAAAATTTTATATATACATTATATGATCTTTCATACAATTTACATTAAATACATTTTTTTTTTCAATATGTTTTCATATTCTTTAATTATTTGGAAGTATTTAAAGTAAAAGCAAAATGTCGAGGAGTGTGTCTACGTTTTAGCATACATATTTAATGAATAACATTATTGACTGACCAGCTTGGGTAAAGTAGGTACTATTGAATCTTTTTGCTTTATAATAACAATCTCTTCAAAAACATAAACAAAATGCAATTATTGATAAGTATATTTTACTCTTCACTCAATAATTTTGATTCAAAAATACGTTTATTACTTCATATCATTTATTAATTTTTTCGATTAAAATACAAATTTTACAATAATTTTAGTTACAAAAATGTACTCCGTAATAAAAAAAATTTCCAAATCATGTGGTGAATACAGTTAAGACTAGCTATCGCGTTTTTGTCCATCTTCTTCAACCTCGTTCTCTCTCTCTATTACATCTTCATCATTCATTGGATCTTGTAGTCCTTGAGCTTTTGATTAATACAATATTTGTGAAAATGCCTGCTTTGTATGGTGTAACTACCTTTGAGGACTCTGAGAAGGAGAGTGAGTATGGATATGTCAGAAAGGTGACATTTTTTACAACCGCCTTTGATCATTTTTGGATTTGATTGATTTTGAGTAAGAATTGGATTTTGAGTTGTGTAGATGTGAGAAAGATGACATTTTTTAAGACCCCTTTTAAGCATTTTTTAATTTGATTAAGAATTGGATTTTTGACTTGTGTAGATATGAGAAAGATGACATTTTTTGAGACCCCTTTTGATCATTTTTGAATTTGATTGATTTTGAGTAAGAATTGGATTTTGACTTGTGTAGATGTGAGAAAGGTGACATTTTTTGTGACCCCTTTTAAGCATGTTTGTTAATTTGATTGATTTTGAGTAAGAATTGGATTTTGACTTGTGTAGATGTGAGAAAGGTGACATTTTATGAGACCCCTTTTAATTAATTTATGTTAATTTGATTGATTTTGAGTCAGAATTTGATTTTGACTTATGTAGATATGAGGAAGGTGACATTATTTGAGACCCCTTTTTATCTTTTTTTGAGTTTGATTGATTTTGAGTTGTGTATATGTGAGAAAGATTACATTTTTTAAAACTCCTTTTGATCAGTTTTGAATTTGATTGATTTTGAGTAAGAATTGTATTTTGACTTCTGTATATGTGACAAAGGTGACATTTTTTAGACCCTCTTTCAAGTATTTTTGAATTTGATTTTGAGTCAGAATTCGATTTTGACTTGTGAATTTGATCTGATTTGGGATTGTTTTTTGTTTATTTGAGTCTGGTTTTGATTATGTGGTGATGGTGTTGACCGATGATTGTTTGGTGTACTTGATTTGATGTACTAGTTACTGTTACTGTGTATTGGATTTTTTTTTCTTTGGTGTTCCGGATTTTGGATATTGGATTTTTTTTTTGTCCAGATTTGGTTTTAGAGATATACTCTTTGTACATACATCATTCTTCAATTTCATTAATTAAGGAGTATATTTATTGTTCTGTAGTCCATTTTAGTTGAGAAAGATATCCACATGATTATCAATTTGAAAGGAATGGTTTATGTAAAGTGCGATGAGTGAAATTAGTCAGTTTCCTTGGTTTCTGTTGTGATTTTTTCTGATGGTTCTTTATTCGTTACATGGTGTCGGACCTGTTGTTGTGGCTGATGGAATGGCAGGGGCTGCCATGTATGAACTTGTCCGTGTTGGACATGACAACCTCATTGGGGAAATCATTCGATTGGAAGGAGATTCTGCTACAATTCAAGGTGTGTCTCTTTGATGCACTTATTATGTTCTTAGTTCTGTTTTTCCACATCTGCCCCCTGCCTTGGTGGAGACTTGGGATGCCGAATGATATTGTTATATGAGCTACCAACTAAAGAGCAAGTGTATTTGCAATTTTTTAATGATAATTGAATTACTTACTCTCTTATAACAGTTTATGAAGAAACAGCTGGACTAATGGTGAATGATCCCAGTCCTTGAGCATAAGGTGATTGTTCATGTTTAAATACCTAGCCCTCTTAGACACTCCTTTAGCAGTTATATCCTCTTAATACCTCACTCTTCAATTGGGATCATTTGGTATTTGTTTTTAATATACTCTGAAAGAGAGACATAGGTCGAGATTGGTTTTAGTACCATTGAGTTCAATCAGTCCTTTACTGTTTTTGGACTTATAATTTGATTTTATTTATCATTTAACAGCCTCTATCAGTGGAGTTGGGCCCTGGTATACTGGGAAATATATTTGATGGAATCCAGGTACTCACTCCTTTCTTCCTGTAAATAAATTTCCAACGGATCTCTTTTTTGGATTTCTCTTGAATCCAAACATAATCAATGCAGAGAGGCCATTAAAACCATTACCAGTGATGTTTATATTCCACGTGGTGTATCTGTTCCTGCACTGGACAAAGACACACTTTGGGAATTTGAGCCCAAAAAGATTGGTATGATGATAGTTCTCTCTTGTAGTCAGTGGGATGTGTTGGAATTAATATCATATTGTACCATCATTATTAATTTTTAATTATGTATCGTGCTGATAGGTGAGGGAGATCTTTTAACTGGTGGAGATTTGTATGCTGTAAGTGTATTCTATTATCACATAGCCTATAAATGCTTGAGATACAACTGCTTTATCTGTTAGCATGGCTTCATATTTTTTTTTGGATCGTGCGTAAACATTTGCATTACAAAAATCAATGCAGGCTGTCCACGAGAACACTTTGATGCAGCACCATGTTGCACTTCCTCCAGATAACATGGGGAAGGTTACCTACATCGCTCCAGCTGGTCAATATTCGTTGAAGGTTCGGCCCTAACTTCTTTGTATTTCCCCATCAGCTCCAGTGTGTGATATTGGCACAAATATAAAACTAATTTAAAACTGCTCCTGTTTCAAGTTAATTTAAGCCCCGTTTCTTTCAGGAAAGGAAAATTTTAAAATTTGATTAGAATACAAAAAGAACCTACATTTATATGTCCTTCCTTCCCCCTTTCCTCCCTTTAAACTAAACTGGGGGGTTGTACTTTAGAGACACCAAATGTGCAGAAATAATATTAGAGTAAGATGACTTTTAGAGGGCTTTGTTTTGGAGTAGTTATATATTTGGCTGTCTGTAGCTCTCTGTTTTCTTTGACTTCTGTATCAGAGTGCTGATCCCTATATAGACACTCTTTTTACTTACTGTTCTTCTTGACATCTCTTCAATATCTTATATGCAGGATACTGTTCTCGAACTTGAGTTTCAGGGTGTGAAAAAACAATTTACCATGCTTCAGGTTATCAACTGTCTATAGATACACACATTTCTCTCTTTGTACAAGTCAATAAGTTCTTAAAATATTGACAGCAGATTCTTAATTTGTTTTGTGTCTGTCTCTCCAGACTTGGCCTGTACGTACACCTAGGCCTGTTGCTTCAAAGCTTGCTGCAGATACACCGCTCCTGACTGGACAGGTGACTTGTAAACATATTGCATTGATGCTGTTTCTTTGTTTTGTACTAAGAATATTCCTTGTGCATTGACCCTGCTAATTGCATTTTTTCTATTGACGTAGCGTGTTCTCGATGCTCTCTTCCCTTCTGTGCTTGGTGGCACTTGTGCCATTCCTGGTGCTTTTGGGTGTGGGAAAACAGTTATCAGTCAGGCCCTATCAAAGGTTAACTTCTTTCATGTGCTTTGGGATTTTTTTAGAATAATGTTTCCCATTTCGGACCTGACTACTGCTGGCCTTTGAATAATGTTTCCTTGTTTAACATGCTATACTTGTTTTGATATGTGGTGCAGTATTCTAACTCCGATACAGTGGTGTATGTTGGTTGTGGTGAAAGAGGCAATGAAATGGCTGAGGTTAGAAGTGCTTTCGACTTTTTTCTAGTAAATCATACTCTATCATCTCCAAGCTTGTGTGAACCAAATTTCCAAATTCAGGTGCTTATGGATTTCCCACAATTGACAATGACACTACCTGATGGTAGGGAAGAATCTGTCATGAAACGTACCACTCTTGTCGCAAACACTTCAAATATGCCCGTCGCTGCTCGTGAGGCATCAATTTACACTGGTAATTTTGTTTAACCATACTGATAGACAATTACCATGAAGTATTTGTTGCATCTCATCACAAGGAAGCATAGGCCGCTCTTAATTGTTGATCTTCTCTCCTCAATAACTCAATTTCTTTTTCAAATCCGACTGTTCCAGGCATTACTATTGCTGAATATTTCAGAGACATGGGCTACAATGTAAGTATGATGGCAGATTCAACATCACGTTGGGCAGAAGCATTGCGTGAAATTTCAGGTCGATTGGTAAGTGTGCCTCTTCTGTTATCAAGAGAACAAATTTTACAGCAGGCTTATGATAAATAATTACCTGCTTGAACTATGAAGCACATCTCTGAAACTTTCTGTTTGAGATTTTTTGCCATAAGATGCATTTGGTTTATTCCTATGCTTATTTTATGCCTTCACTCACTCGTGCAGGCAGAGATGCCGGCAGACAGTGGATACCCTGCTTATTTGGCGGCTCGTTTGGCATCCTTCTATGAGCGTGCTGGAAAAGTTAAATGCCTTGGTGGGCCAGAAAGAAATGGTAGTGTGACTATTGTCGGTGCTGTTTCCCCCCCAGGTGGAGATTTCTCAGATCCTGTAACATCTGCAACACTAAGTATTGTTCAGGTAAGGAGAGAAAGGGACTACATATAATCATGGAGATTATTGGTTGGTCTTTTATTTCTGGTGCTTAGTCATTATTTCTCAGGTCTTTTGGGGTCTGGACAAGAAACTGGCACAACGGAAGCATTTCCCGTCTGTGAATTGGCTTATATCATACTCGAAATACTCTACGGTGTGTATAATTGCACTCTTGATACTGAACTTCATGTGTGTTTTCCATTGAGCTGGGGGATTCCCTCATCTTGTCAGCTAATGTGTTTACGCTCTTTTGTAGGCTCTGGAGTCCTTTTATGATAAGTTCGATTCAGATTTTATAGAAATCAGGACTAAAGCTCGTGAAGTACTACAAAGAGAAGATGATTTGAATGAAATTGTACAGGTATAAGATTCTGCCTCTTGATGTTGTTTCCCCTCTGGTTTGGAATTTCTAGTTATTCTGATATATCTGCTCTCTTCCTGTTGATCTTAGAGTACCTCACTACGACACTACCTCATGTTTGTGCCCCATTTGTTTGAGTTTAATAATGGATCATAGTGAATGAATCTATAGATCGATCCCAGTCTAGATTCATTCAAATTAATGAATTGGGCCTTGGAGCAAATGTTAAGCTTGGCATTGTGGTTGCATATGTGAACTTAAATTAATTTATCATAACAACCGGTGCTGGTTTGTCTAGCTTTAATTTTATAGGTTCAAAGCCTACTGGTAGTAAGTACTAGGAGAGGTTTTATCTCTTCCTCTTTTAATTGAAAAGTCACCGCCTTTACCCATCCCGAAATAATTAGCCACCTAGGTAATGAAGAATTCCTTTTCTGTTACAGCTTGTTGGGAAGGATGCTTTAGCTGAAACGGATAAAATTACCTTGGAAACTGCAAAGCTTTTGAGGGAAGATTATCTTGCGCAGAATGCTTTCACTCCGTAAGTTCCATTTGCTTGCGGTTCTTTCCATTGGTATGCTCATTATTTTTTTGGACCTCATGGATGCTTACCGTTGACAGCTATGATAAGTTCTGCCCTTTCTACAAGTCTGTTTGGATGATGCGCAACATTATCCATTTCTACAATTTGGCTAACCAGGTGGGTTCTTCGATCATTGTTATCCAATGTGTATGAACATATATTGTTTCAATTTCATACAATTGCAGTTCCTCACATTCTTCATCTCCGGGTTGCTGTAATAATGTGACATTTCACGTCCAGGCTGTGGAGCGGGGAGCTGGAATGGACGGGCAAAAGATAACCTACAGCCTTATCAAGCATAAACTAGGGGATCTGTTTTACCGTTTAGTGTAAGTACACACTTAACACAATGGAAAAATAATCTTCACCTAATACCACCCGATCAACTTTCATTTCGTATGATAATCTCTCCCCCCTTGAAAATCGTTCAGGTCTCAGAAATTCGAGGATCCAGCCGAAGGAGAGGATGTCCTTGTGGGCAAATTCAAGAAACTTCATGACGATTTGATAGCTGGGTTCCGCAACCTAGAGGATGAAACTCGATAATTTACTTTGCAGTACCGCGATCCATGCAGGCGTGATATTACCGAGCTATATGGTCTGAACTCTGAAGGATGATCTCTCTTTCATATGCTTTATTTGTCCGAACTTCACATTGAGTTGCACATTTTTCCATATCAATTTTTCTCCCTTTTCTCCTTGTAGCTATATTTATTTTGTATTTGTTGAAAGATCTTTGTTCTTTCTGGCAAGAATAAGAGGAATGGGATAAATTATGGTTACTTCTCATTTCTGTGAGGAATAAAGTTGTGAACAAATACTTGTGGTGAATGGTAATGCAATTAGTTAAATCTGATATTTTTTCTTGTTTCTCAATATAAATTCAACAATAACTTATTTAATTATACTAGGAAAAATTACAAGAAATGGCATTATGAAAATATTTTTTAAAACAAATATCAATGTTATTTATTAATATAAAAAATAAAATGCAATTCATAGTAAAAAATTATCCTAGAAAATACATATTAAATCCTTGATTGATTGTTTTATCAAATACCCATAATATAAGAAAAAACATACAAATTTACCAACTGAAATCTGCATGGTAATGAAAACAGTGCAAAGGCTGATTCTACATTTAAAATCTAGCCATAAAGCTCAAGCTTTGTTGGCCTAAAATTCACTACCATTTCCGGACAATACATGATTATTCTGCGAAAACAGACTTTCATCGACCCTTTCTCCATTACTAAGAATCCCGCTCCCTAAAATTGTTCGACGAAATCATCTGCTCCGAATCTTGACTGTAAGAGTCCAGTAGGGTTTACCCTCTGGTGGAGGAAGAGACTTCGGTATGCGGAGGGGTACTTCGAATTCTCCCATTGATGATAGAGGTTCGGATAGCCGCACATTTTCAGGAGATAGCTGCACAAAAAGCTGCCTTGCCACCTGAAATAGTATGCCGAAGTTGAGTTATCTATAGAGAAGTATAAAATCAAATTCTAAAAAGGTTTAAGCCACTAGAAACTATAATGGAGTATCTTAAAATCTTGAAATCTTTTTAGAGAACAGGAAAAGTAAAAACAGTCTGCTAATGGAATTCTGTCGACTACCATTTACTTCTTATTATGGGAGGGAACATAGAGGGGTTGATAATGTAATATCCTTCTATTCTCCATCATCCACAGACCGCATTTTATTAGGAAGATCACTAGCAGAAGTATTATGTCATCGTCTAGTTCTGAAGGTAGCTACACTGTGTTATCCAGGAAGTCCCTATGTTATTGAATTAACTACCCCATGCCAATCTTCTGCCAACATTTATGGGCACTTCCACATTATTTATACTAATAAGAGTAAGTTCTTTTAAGCACAAGAATAGAAACAAAAGCACAAGGTCGAAGACCGATTTGATCACCCTAAAGAAAACAACGAAAGTGGAAACAATTGAGCAGTCGAGAAGAGATTCTGAAAGACAAGGGAACCGATAATTTTTTTACCTCGGCTACTATTTCTTCCTTTGTGACAGGTTCACGAATTTCTTTATCCACCTTGTAGAACCTTCTAAAAACCTACAGAAAATTGAAGCCTTAAAATACGAAAAACACTGTCAACATACAAACAACTTGTTTCCAGTTTATAGAACTTTATGAGAGTAATATCTAAAACACAGGTGTCATTTTAATGATCACATAATTGATAAAATACCCTTACACTTAATCTCAGAGAGCATAACCAGGTCTCAGTAATCCTTCTGTATAAAAATTGACAACAGGAGTTTGTTGTATGTAGTAACACCACTTAGTTCACCCTATTGCAAAGTCTATGCTAAAATCATTAGATAACAACCACATTTTTAGATATGCTAAGAAACTTGAGAAGCACTTATCAACTCAGAAAACTGGTAATTCTACAGAACTATAAGAACCTAGCAGAGAGGATTGCTGCAATATATAGCATCTATCACATGGAAGCATACCAACTTAGAGGATGCGAGACGGTTTACTGCTGCCTGATATTCTTTCATCTTGTCTTCCTCAGTCTTTGTAACTACTTTAACCTCTTGAACCTCTTCCTTAGGTTGATACATCTGTCCCAGCAATGAAATGAAATAGATTAGTTGAAGACAAATCTGGAGTAATAATTTAGTTAACACACTTTACTAACAGGGCATATCCTTGAAACAGAAACTTACTAAGTCCTCTTTCAATGAGAACAAAACTTCATTTAAAGGACACGCATTAGCCGCATACCAATTTTGCCATCATTAGACTTCATGATTTCTCGAAGTCACAGTATGACACCAGACTATAAAGTTGTACATGATACATTAATAGCGAGACACATAATCATCAAGTGTAATACTGATCCAACATATGTCATATAGGTTACTTATATATACGCACAAGAACGGGTACTGGAACATAAAACCGCAAATACTCCTCTTCGAAGTTTCCCTACCCAATGTGGTCCAGAATCCATTTGTAAACAAAATTAAAGGTGCTCTGAACCACAACATTCCAAAAACGGACTTGAATGATCCATTACCACAACATTCCATCTCAAATTGTTAAATCGTCTAAGGGGAGACATAATCACGCAAAAACAACTCCATCACCTAATAATTCACAACAATAACAGCAAAAAATTTACGCTTCTCTTTGTACATGAATTATCAGGATCGGGATAAAACATATCATTGAGGTACAATATTAAATAGTAGTAGCAAGGCAGATTAAAATACAACGATACATTTCAAATAACAAACCTTACGCTGCTCTGCGATGAGATGTCTGTATTTATCGATATTTGGGACAGCCAAAATTTTCGGCATCAAATAATTCCGAAAGTAACCAGGTGCCACCTTCACAGTATCTCCAGCTTTACCAAGCTTATTAATCGACTTCATATTTCGGCCATCGAAAACCAAAAAATAGTCAAAAATCCAGTAATATGCTGGTTTTGCTTCTCCATACTTGAAACTGAGACATAATAATAATTTTGATTTATAACTCTATCCCTGCCTCCCAAAAAAGTAGCCCACCTTGATTTTCAATCAGTCAGAGTTAACAAACTTCAGAACCTTAATTGACGCACATAACTTTTATTTGAATCAAAATTTTCAAATCGATAATAAATTAATCGGAAATGCTAGAATTCGATATATATTCTAACGAAATATCATACAACACAATTAAAAACACTTGACAATCAAAATACAAACATTATTAGAAAACACTAAAGCTTGTTACTGGACACACATAACTTTGATTTGAATAGACTCGTGTTAATAGTAAAGTACATTACTAGCAAACACTAGTGCTTGTTACTGGACACACATAACTTCGATTTGAATCATCGCATTAAAAATACTAGCATTGGATAAACTAATATATAAAAATAATGGAGCAATGAAAATTAAAAAGTGGACAATTAATTTGGGACACGAAGGAGTATTAATTAATAAAAAGTCGGGGTTTGTTAAAAAAAAAAAGTAACTGACGGCCCCTCGAAGTCTCTGCCCAAAAGTCGGGATTTGTTATTATTACCGTGGTGAGAATGACTTCGAGTTTTCTATAACGAAGTCCTTGGACAGCGTGGAAGAGGGGGTGTTGGAGTACACGATCCCAACCTTGTACGCGTCGTATGTATGCCATTGTTTGATTATGAGAAGCTTGTAAGAATGGAGTGTGGAGGCTCGATTTTTAGGGGTTTCTTTCTTTTTCTGCTTAAACCCCTCCACCTCCACCCATTTGTTTTTTTTCCCAAACAAATTATAAATTGCAAAAAATAGTTCTTGACTACGGTTGCAAAAAAATCTTTTACTCATGATCGACGAAATAAGCGATAATATTACGTTCGTACTTTTAGACTACCTAGTTTAATTGAGTGTTCTTATCTCAATCACAAAAGATTATCGCGTTGTGCTTTTTTTCGTGGTCAAGATTAATAAACTTTACGATTGACATTCAAAATTTTGTTTTGAATGAAATTACTCCAGTTAATAATAAAGTGTGTTGAAAGTACTACCTATTGATATATAAAATTATAAAATATTAAAAAGTTATTTGAGTTGAAAATTGAAAAAAAATCGGCTGAGAAATCTTTTTTAGGGCGGAGTATATTTCAAGGGAATATTAGGGTAATGATTATTAAACAGAAAGACATAATTAATTTTGTATGTATTAAATAATTAGTGATTTTAATTATGTTTATTGTGTTAAATTATATGAAGGTTACTTTAGTCTTTATACAAACAATTAGTGATTTGCTACTTTTATTAGAAAAAATTTACAACGGTATATAATAACATCCATTACAAAAATATGAATTTAATACCACATAATGGGTGTTTGAAAGTTGCACATGAAAGAATGAGAAATATTCCTTTAATAAAAGTAGAATTGAGACCTCTTAATAGAAATTTAGATAAGATACCATTATTAAGCCATCACTTCCACCCAATTGTTAAAGAGATGCAATTAAGGCTATTTTTAAATAAAGACTTGTATACAATTTAGTCATTTCATTAATTGACCTTTATTTTAAAGATGAAATTTTGATAATGAATAAATGTTGTATAAATTGAAATTCAACATGTATATACTTGTTCTTTATTTTTATACATAGATAACGAAAGATTGATTACAAATTTACAATTATCGTTTATCCTTAGGCTTGTAACAGCTAAATTAAAAGCAAAAATACAAATATCATCTTATCTTTATATTATTTAAATATTTTTATCGTCCTCAAATATTCAATTTCCATCAAAATTAATGTGATCTGATTCTCTATTTGTGTGACTTGAGTGCTTAAAATAATTATTTCTCTCCAAAATATGTCATTTTAAGCAGTTTACCCGTATTGATATTTACTCTGTAACTTTAATCTTTTTAAAAATATTTTTTATTTTTTTACAACATTCTCCCTCCAATTCCAAAAATGATATTTTTGGCTTTTCTTTGTTAAACTTGTGATTATTTTATATTTTATATTTTTTATTTTAATAGTATTATTTTTATCATTTTTTTAATAATATTCATGATAAAAGTGTGACACATAAAAAATAAAAACATTAATTAAATTGAGTTGGAAATAGTATATAATAAGCATTTGTTACCACGGAAGTCTTAATTTAAAAGTTTTAGCATTCATAAATTTCAATAAAGTATTATTATGAAAAATTACAAGTAAATAATATTATGAAAATATTTTTAACAATATATAAGCAGAGACCAATATTTTTTTAGAATAATAAAATATAAAGTAATTGTTAGTTAAAGGTAATATTGTATTTTTTATTTCATTTAAATTATTCAGCTAGCGGAAGTTAATAATGGGAGGTGAAGCGACATTTGAAATATCTGAGGGTTTGTGGTCTTTAATTAAGCAATCTGATGCGTTATAATTTTAAATATCAGGGGTTGTAGTCATAGTGCAACTTGTAACATCAACCTTCCACATTGAGTGGATTTGTTAGTAAACCCAATACATTTTGCCGAAGAGGTTTGAAAATTGAGATGATTATGCAGCTTCCATTAAAGATTGAGACAATTAAACTCATGATATTACAGACACCACTTAATACTCAACTTATTACTACTTTCATCATCCCAGGATCGTTTTGCTTAAAATAACAATTCTTTTTAGGATGCATTTCATAGAATAAAGTAAAAAACAAAATTGGAGGAAAAATTATATTTGTGAGAAATTTAAAATTTTCTTTAAACTTTGATCAAAAGTAAATGGTCCGTAGAAAAATGAATGAAGGGATCAATAATATCACAACACAGGTCCCATTGTCAGAATTTTCATCTTGGAGTATATATTATCAAGTATTATATATATAAAAAAAATACATTTAGGACTTGGAGGTAGGCGTTTTGTATTGTTTAGTAGGGATATTTTGTGTTTAATTTGTATTGTATAATTTTTATTTTGATAGATATCGATATGTGATATTATTAAGAAATTAAATCGTTAGTTATCTTTAGAAGTCATTATAATTTCAATTGATGTAAAATTATCATTTCATTTAATTATATCTATAGTAATTCTACAATTTATTAATGAATATTAATTATCATTACACTTAAAAGAAAGTATTATACAAAATATAATAAAATATTCTATACGAATTTCCACATTCTTTACACCAAAATCATGTACCTCTTATTTTAGGTAGAGTTAATTGCAGGAACTCCTTGTGTGCGAGAACCTGTGAGGTTCGGTTTATCTTACTTTATAAGTGAAAATACGGAGCCGTTTCGTGGTTTCCGCAGCGCCCAGTGGACAGTATGTGGGTGCCGGTCGCGACACGTAGGGATTTTCTTCATTATACCTATAGTTTGGGAACATAGTTCAAAGGATATCGTATGCGGCACGATTCAAACTAAATCATGTGGGACACCTTTCACACAGTGTCGTTTGAAGCCACTCGACATTATGAGGCCAAAATAATAGTACTAATTTCAGAAAACATATTGTATGTAATTATTGTATAATTAATTAAGGATAAAGGTGCTAATTATAGAAAATAATTAACTAGGTGATAAAATAAAAAGGAAAACATAATTAATAAATAATATAGTTGATTGAGTTTATTGACATAACTTGTGTAAGTTATTTTTCATAAGTTTGTAGTTTTAACAAAAAATTTGGATAAAGGTATAATTATTCTCAACCACACATCATAATTAATTAGGTGATGAAATAAAAAAGAAACATAACCAATAAAAAATATAATTGATTGACATAGCTTGTCTAAGTTCTTTTTCATAAGTTTGTACTGTTAACTAAATTTTCTTATAGCTTAAACTTTTCAATTTATAATCTTATATTGGTGAATGTAGTCATTTTTATTTATAAGACCAATTTCGGTATCGTGTGGTATAAAAAAACTCGTGTATATATGTGTCGTGTGGTTTCCCCACTGATATTGATAGTTAAATACCGTGTCCCCTTTCACGATATGTGCTCTGATCTTTATGTGATTGATTCTGGCTTATAATAGTACTTTTAACCAAAAATTTGGATAAAGGTACAGTTATTTTAAAAATAGTCATAATTGTCATCCAAAATTTTTAAAACTACCCCTCAATTTCATCTACATAACTAGGGAGCTACCAATTTTACTATTTTCACACCAAAAACCCAACTCTATTGTTAATTTTACAAATAATTCAACGAGAGTCAAACAAATATGTGGAAGGACGAGCCGAGAAATAAGAAGAGGCCAAGCAAAACCTGCTTTCGAAGTTAGGAGTTTTTGCAAAGTAGTTCAACGTGATGAAATTGGAAAAAAAAAATTCAAATACCTCCGATCTTTATTGAAAAATATCCGGAGATATTGGAAGACAAGTGTAAAATATTATACGATCTTGACCATTTCGATGTCATGATCGAGAAAGGAAAAAAAATACAATGAAGAAAAATGTGTTTTTCTTCACTAAAAGGGAATGGACTTTGCCTACCAAGCGGACATTAGGCAGGAGACAATCACGTCTAAGGTTGATGAGAAATAATATAGAGACAATCCTTGGATAGATTTCGCGGTTGAAATGTTCGATGAAACAATGTGCGAGAAAGCACCTATTTATGTTGGTAAATTAGTTTTGAGGTTAGCTAAGAGGGTAGCTCTTTAGTTTGTAAACTCCTCATTATGCTTGAAATAATTGTACTTTTTATTTGTTCAATGAATAAAGTTAGTATTATTAAAAATATTTGCATGAAAGTATTAAGTTCAATGTAATCTCAAATATTTCAACGTGTCATGTCATCACACGGCTTGACCTTGTCATGTAAAGTACACGATACGGTAAGCGGAGTGGAATATGGAAAGTCAAAGGGTACTTTTATGATACAAATAATGCATGCATGTATTTTAAGAATATAAAATGTGAATATATTTTAAGAATATGAAAGGTTTTTGAGTATTCTATAAATAAATCCATAGGAAATGTAGAATGCATGGATTCAAAAGTATAGTTCATCCTTCATATTAAACTAAAAGCAAAAAAAAATATATATATGGCTACTAGAAAATATTTACTTCAAGAACTTTCTATTCAAATAATTACATACATAATTGCTTGTGTTACTTTTGCTCGTATTGCTTCACATTCACTTGCAAATCTCCATTTTGCTAAATTGAGGTATAGTTTAACTTTCATGGGTTTAGTGTTTTTTATATAATTTGATGGCCATTTTAAATTTGCTCTAGTTTATTGAAGTCTCATTTCATTGGATTTTTTTTTTGTAGTTGCAAATATTTGTTGATTATAAGTTATGATAAGTATGTGTTAAAAAAGTCACAATTTGAGACAAAATTTTACGTCATTTCATGGCATATAGATGAATCATGTTAGGAATCATACACCGTTATTGACAATCACCATGTCTTGTAATCTTTCAAAATGCCATCGAGTGCATGCGCGACCCGACGGATGATATACCCTTGAATTCGGATGTAATGACAGAAAAAAAAATAATGCGAGAATTAAACAACACAAGAATTTTATCTGGTTCCCCACCGATGTGAAAGTTCACATCGATGCGATTTGCAAATTCATGGCAATATCATGAAGATTGTTCACGGGACTTCGAGAACCTACTTTCGATGACCTCGTGGATGTTTCACCGCACGAAACTTCGAGGCAAAATCTCATGAATGCTCTCTTAGTCTCTCATGACTCTTTCGCAACACCATCCAAAGAATTATAATAAACTCTCATAATTATAAGAATAAGAATAAACTTCTACATTCTAGCACCGAGTTGATTTTCAATACCGTTAAATTGGTGGTGTTCCATACACATAAAAATATTACACAAAGAATGGTATTTATAGGTTTCACCAAAATAAACCTATAAGGAATTATTTTTAAGAAAAACCCACATCAATTAATACCTTTTAAAGGTAATTAGTGCTTTCTAGAAAGAAACAGAACTTTTTCTTGTTCTCAGTATTTTCTTAAGTGTATCTTACAGAAATTATTCGGGCCTTCACATGTTTAGGCTTCACACTTACAACAAATCAAAATGCTTGATTCAAAAGTCATTTCTGGACTTATGCATAAAAAGTGGAACCCGGAAGCCTTAGATAGAAAAGGAATTGTAAGTATGTTTAATGATTTCTGTCTTGAGTGAAAATATTGACGTCTGTGTTTATCTAGTTAATTTGATGATGATTTCTGTTATGTAGGTTGAATTCTTTCACGAAGGGATTGATAAAGGACTAAAATATTTAAAACTAACAAAGGCATTCGCTTTTGGAGATAAAATATGCAATTGGGATAGTACTTTTTAGTTGAACAAAGCTTGAAAGAGGAGTACAAGATATTTAGAGTGCCATAAAAAGACAAAGATCGAAAGAAGAAGTACAAAAAAGGCAGAGAGAAATTCCATGATATGGATTGTAAAGTTATCTATGATATGAATTGTAAGCTATACATTGTCTAATATATAATATTACCATATCTGGCATTTAACTTATATCATGTAAAAAAAAAGTGCATCTTAAATCTGATATCGTGTAGAAACATGGCAAATTTTAAAAATTAGAATGTACATCTCGTGTATTAAGTTAACCGCAGTATAAATTAGATGGACTCCATGTAATCGGAGCGACCATTGGCCTCACAGACTGTAATAGATGGAATTTGGCTGATGCGTTATCTCCACGTGGTCCATGGTACCCTTCATCGGAGTCTGGTGAACCTTTTTTGTAGGACTTAACGCTACCACACATCATACATAGTTAGCCTGCGCTATTGGCTCTTTGGGGATGGGCGTACACGTCCAAATTGGCGGAGGACTCACATGAGAGAAAGATTGGGCGAGTGCGGAAGGATTGTTGTATTGAACTTGACTCGCGTCCACGATTTTTGCTTATGCTTTCGACTTATGCCTTGGATCGATTATGATAGTCTATATAAACAAATCGACACTTTGAAGATGGTTGCACCGCGGAGATCATTGGATAGGCTTATCCAGTAGGATTCCTTGTTCTTCTAGTATAATGTGGTGTGGTCTCTTATGGATTTGTGGGTGGCATCGTCGGCCTCACGTTATGCGATGGAGGGGAGACCTGGGAAAGCGGTTGTATTAAGAAATGTTCTTTGGTGGATCTCGTTTTCGTATTGAGTATGATCATGTGATAATCTAACTATTTTCATATTCAAATTAAATATCTTCCTTCTTGTATCGTTTTATTGATTGTGTAACCGTATGTGGGAGGATAACAATTTTCTCATAGTACATGATCGTTATCTTTGACCTCTGAAACATCGTCAAGTCGCGGTGGCTTGGTGATGCGCTTCTGCGTCGAGGATCGAGAGCTACTTTCGTCATATTAATGCACGCGTAACAAAACCATAGATATAAGCAAAAGTCATAGTATTCGAACTTAATGAATATATTAATGTTTTTCTATTAGATATAAGCAAAAGTCAGAGTATTCGAACTTTGAATTGATATATTATGTTCTTGATCAAGATGCTTAAAAAATCTTCATGATGCCTTGGATGATCAAGAGATTGGACCTTCCAAGTCTCAAAATATTATGTTCTAACAATAATTATTAATCTTGATATGTGTAATTAAGAAAGTACAAATCTATAGAAAGTTGATTGCTATATATGTTTCACACTACTTAGGGTATATTGGATGATTTACTATATAAAACCCCAACCTCGTTCTCCAAGTGTAAATCCTTACTGCGTGCTAGAATTACTAATATAGTTACATGTCTTGATACATTTAACTTCAAATCTTATAGTGTTCTAGTTCAAAGGGAATTGAGTTAGTGCGTGTGCTAAAGGTTGTGATGCACTTCTGAAGTCGAATCGAGAGCTATTTTGTCATGTGTCTGCACACGGATGCTTAAATAGATATATTATGTTAGCGATCAAGATCTTGCATCTTGGCCAAATGAATTTATTCCAAAACAAAGTAATCAACTTGTGATATAAGCAGTAATAGGTATTGATGCAGCAGCGTCATATTGTCTTCACGCACACAACATTGTTTATATAAGTGACCCACACGATTTAATTGAATAAAACTATACCTTTACATGATTATTTACTCACACTTGCTCTGACGATTCTTGTTCGATGTCGATTACTCTGATAAAATTACATTTTATAATGTTGTCGTGACCCGGACACGCCAGAAAAATATTGTACCTTGTTCAAGTACACGACACATTTCGATTTCGCCTTATATACGCATGAACAAAATCAATAATGCGGTGCTCTCCAAATAATTTAATAATTTGTATTGCATTTAGTTTTGGCCCTCATTTAACGTTTTACACCATACCTTTTGCCTTTCGAGTAGAACAACCGGCGAAACTGATTCGTGGTCACAATTTTGAGAAGATCCACCATCATTCTTACATAGACACGTGGCCTCAAAGTATATGTATCAAAAAAGAAGGTAAAATCATTATTGCTTTCCTTTCTTTCTTTTCAATCATATCAAGTGATTGTTCAAAATTGCATGGAACGAAGTAACATTGAACTTTTTGTGATTCTTGAGGTGGCACATTGGTGGAGTGAAAATTTTACTCTATATCAATGGAGCTCGAAAAGAAATAGTCCCTTTAATTCATTTTTAATTGTCCTTTTAGATTTTTTAAATCCATTTTTAATTATCAACAGTTTTTTCATTATATTCAAATAAATATTTACAAATTTCAATAAAATAAAAATTATTCGACATTAACTACTAAATTATATTTGTATCTTTATTGACATTATTTCGAAATTAATTGTTAATAATCATTCACCTAAAAATAAACTTCGTAATACTTTTCAGTAACATCAAATGTTCGATCATTTATATTATCTTTTTTCCGTTCTTCAATATCGGGGATAATATTACAAAAAATCATGCCAGTAAAGTAGTATCGTATTTTAAATTTTACTCCATAATTCTTTCTAACACATTTAGTTTACACAAAATTTTAGTTAAATTAATTTATCACCGTAAATTTATTTTTTATCAATTTTAAATTAAAATGGGGAATCCAATTAAGAGAGATTGATGAAAAAATTGATCATGTACGGTAATACAATATCAAAAAACATAGGGTGGCCAGTCTATTTTGGGAACACAAGCTTATGGTGTCGATGATGACATAGTCTAATTATGACAGGTGGACACGTGGTAGTCATTTGAGCCTTGACTCCCACCAGACTTTCAATTCCATTTCCATGGTAGGGAATTGGTTTGGTCATTGGTGGTGTCCCATCATCTTCTTGTAGTAATTCAAGCTCTTGCAAACGAATGGTTTTGTTTCTTCAACTACTACCAATAATTTAATTACTTAATTATTATTGTCATCTACTCTGTATCTTGTTTTTTAGAAAAAAAAAATCAACGGAGTTCACATCCTATGTTATACATATCTTATATGACAATATATGTTACATTTTATTAAGATTATAATATGTGTTTTATTTTTCAAATTAATTTCATACATTTTTTATGTATACATTAATTGGATGACATGTTACTCGTTTGTTTTTTTGTCAACAAAAAACTATGCTTAATATTCGCTACACTAATATCCATGTCGGACTCGAGTATAAAAAATAGTCGCATATACGAAACAAATATGTAATTAACCAACTTGATAAAATATATATTAGAGACGGAGTTTCACGCATGTCGAATATGTACTTGATGTCGGCAGATAACATCTGGAGTTTGTGATTAATATGGAGTTAAATGGTTCACTGTTTTCGAGCCTTATGTATACTAAATTGAACACTTGGCAATATATTATATATTTGTGTGTCGAAATCGATGCGAAATACGCACAGCCCATTAGGCTACCCCATGATAGGGTGGTTTAATCTTTTATTCAACTATTGAAATCATTGTGTAGGGTGTTGAAAAAAATAAGAGGGATGAGGTGTATTAAATTGATAGAGAAAATTTGAGCAGTTGAATAATGATGAAGTGGGCCAGCAAAGAAGAGATGTGGCAGCTTATTAGTAAGACACGTGGTAGCATGCGTCATGCTTCGACGTGGAGCATTAACCTGCACTCAAAATGGGCTGAACTTGGCATATTGTTGGATACGTGGTTAATTGTTAATGGTTGGTGTAATTTTTTATATTTTATCGACACCGATTATTTTATTTCGTAATAAATTTAATTTTTTATAAAAAAAAATTATACCAAAATTATCATTTTTATCTTTATAAATAGATATTTAGTTCATTTGGAGTTGGATACAGAAAAATATTTTCAATCTAATTATTCTATGACCGCCTAACAAATTGTGTTTTTAATTTTCAATATCTTTTTTCATGAAATGGATGCTAACAGTAATCATTCAACACTCAAAAGACTGACTAGTATCATATTAACTACCAAAATCCTAGTTGTAATTTTTTGTAGTAAAGATTTTTTAAAGTTTTACTATCTTTAGAGTTTGATTGTATTAATCAAGTATATACCATCAATGCTCATTTATTTAGCTGAAGTTTTTATTTATTTGCAAAGCACAAAAAATTGAGTAAGAATGAGATTTAAAATATTAAACTAAACATTAAAATATATTTCGTTTATAAAAAATATCAAAAAAACAAATTATTTAAGTTTTTATAATTTTTATTTAACTATAAACGATAATTTTTATTATTTTTTAATGATAAAAATAAAGAATATAAGTAAATAATAATATGATATAAAAGTGGTGGGATAGGGTGTTGATTTTTATTAAACAAAACCATTGTAGAGTGTAAAATTTGAATGATTATTAAATTGTTAGGTGAAACAGAAAATGGCGTGGAGTGTTGAGAATTGAAAAATAGGGGTGTTGAACTCTTAGGTGTAAATAATCTTGGCGATTATCCCCAAAGCATTCCAACCCAACTCGTTAACAGCTCTAGCCACCCACTTTCATCGGTCATCACCGTGGTTGGCACGAAAAGCATGAGTCTTGTTATGAGAGAATAGGAGGGAGAAGCTTTGAATAGTTTGAGGGGGAAGAGGTTTCGTGCACATAATAGATGCAGCTTTGCATAATAGTGTCTATAATGAAACGACCAAATGAAATAGACTGGTGACTGATAAGGCTGCTACCACAAGTATGAACGATGGACCAATATTCCAGAATATTCTCCATTCTTCTTCTTTGGAGAAGCCTCACAAAATTAAAAGGCTAATTTGTTATTTGCCCCTTATATTATGAATTTATTTTTAGATTTATTTTAAAGTTTAGTTAATACCATCTTGTCATACATGTTTTAGCTAACATGCAGTACTTTTTCATTATTTTTAGCATGCCGAATCTTGCATGAAGGCACTGTCTTTACGTTTAAACAAACATAAATTTATTACAAAATACTAATAGACTATTTTACCCATAAATAGAACTTCCTTAAACATTACACTTAAAATAGGGGAAAATTTTGAAATATTTTAAAACAATTAATTAAAAAACTTTCCATGGCGTCATTTTAAATGCTTCAGCGCCGACACATAAGCGAAATTGCGACTTCGTATTGACTAACCACTCCCCACACATCGACTTCATATTCAATTGTATACAAAATTATTCTTTAATTGAGTTATTTTGGTTTATTTGATGTTTATTGATTTGTGAATTGATTGAGTATTGATAATTTTCTATTGAAATATTGGCGGGGGTGTTTGGAGGTTGGTCAGAGGTAGTGGTTGTGGTGATAAAGTGTTTGATTTGGGGGTAGGGGTGGTGAGGGTAGCGTGCGGCGAGATTGGAGAGAGGTAGAGCGTGAGGGGCGGGCAGTAGGGGCGGAGTAGGCTGCCGGCGGTGAAGGAGTGGGGGCGTGTTAAAGGGTGGGGGCGTGGCATAGGTAGGTGGGGAGGCGTTGCAGTGGAGGATGGGGCTAGAGCGGTTGGGGGAAATTCTTTGCCCGATGGGGAGGTGGAGAGTATAGGGGAGGCGGAAGGGTTATGGTTTGGGGGAGGCGTGGGGGAGGCGTGGGAGTTGGGTATGATGGGGGGTTAGGGGGGAGAGGTGGTGGTGGATGATGGTGGTGGTTGGTGGGGGTGGGGTTTAGTTTTAATTATTTTATTTTTATTTATTACTGTCAATCCATGAATTGTCAGAACTTGTTTTTGTTTAGCTGCTTGAAGCTTTTATTTATAAATATTTTTTGTTTGTATTGTATAGTGCTTTAGAAAACTATATCGATGAGAGAAGCACATTTGAAATCTTTCTATTGATATATTTTTATATAAAATATATTATAGCCTTAAGCAAATATATTTAATTTGAAGTTTGAAAGTTATAGCATAAAAGAAAGTGGACAATAACCAATGAGATGGAGAATATAAAAATATCTCATATATTAAAGTATTTGAAAATGTATCCCTATTTTTCAAATGTAAAATTAAGTAAGTTATAATTTAGGGCAAAATAGGCACTTCGTATTTTTAATGAATTTATATATTGTTAAATGTGTAATTTGTATGGTCAGAGAGGCGTTGAGATAAGAAAAATAGTTTAGAAGGCAATTTCGAGACAGAAAGAAAATATAAGAGGCAAAAGCAACATAGGCTGAAATCGCTAGAGTGATTAAAAATAAACTAAATTACTACTCTAAAGTGCAAATAGCAAATTAGCCCAGAATTAAAATACTTCTTGTTTTAATGAGATTGATATGTTTTCTAAAGGTATGTATCCATGAATAATGATTTATCTTCTTATATTTATTTTTGATATTTTCAAGTATTAATTTACACATTAAAATTTTCAAAAATATGATATTCTACTCATGCTTTTTCTAGTATAACTTTAGTTACAATAGACAACAATATCATAATACGTACAGAATATATTTTACCTTAAATAAGTTACTTCCTACAAAATTGATGTATATATGTAACTGGAAAAGGCAATTGATGGTCAAAGAGTGACATGAAAAGACTAAAACGAGAAATAAATTATATTTAACTTAAAAATATATATTAATCAATAAATAATTAAAAAAGATTATTACTCCTACAATTATTTACTTGTATTGATAACCTAATCCATAACTTAATATACTAACAGTATGGTATTATGTACTCATAACAAATACTTCGTATAATCGATAATGCATATTATCTGTGTAGAGATTAGTTTAGAAATTTCAACAAGAAATTGAGACCGCACAAGTCACAACTCACAAGTACTAAAAGTAAGCCGATTTACACTGTTGACTATTTGACCGCACAATTTCCATGTGGCTCTCCGCTGAACCCTCCTCCTGATTTCCCTCCATTGATCTACATTCCACACAATATACATATTCATGCTATCTAGTCGGATTTAAACATGTATGATATAATGCGTTTACTTTATCAAATTGTATAATAATTATCCTATTTCTTTTGAACATCAATCTAATTTTATATTATCAGAAGCCCAAATATTAATAAAAAATATATTTCGAATCGGTTTCGTATTTAGCAGCAATATCAAATTATTCCGTATGTGTTACGCGGTTACGCCCCTCTAAATACACGTATGTTTTCTTTCTCTCTTTAATCTCAACCTCCACTCTCCCACCACACACGTATAATTTATCTCTCTCATGCCCCCTTTTAATTTATGTTGCCATTTTAATTCCCGCAACTTCTTAACGTACCCAAGGTACCTTCCATTCTTTTGCTTCATTTGTCACCCTTCTTTTCTTTATATATAACTCTCTCTTCATAACCCCCTTAACAACTAGTATTAATCTCACTACCTATACATCTATACTCCTTGCACAAATATTGAAATCTTGGGTTGCTATAAAATTTGATATTTCAACATGAGCAAACGAAGGATTTGTGAATTGTGTAATGATGTAGCTGTTGCATATTGTGCATCTGATTTGGCATTTCTTTGCTTGAGTTGTGATAGTAAAGTTCATGGGGCCAACTTTCTTGTAGCTAGACATGCAAGAAAGATTTTGTGCTCTAGTTGTGAGGACTTCACTGGAGATCAAATTTCTGGTTTGGGGTTTCAAGCTAAAGCCTTAATCTGTTCCTCTTGCTCTCCGGAATTGGATTCCGGAGAGCTCGATTCATTATCATCTTCATCGTCATCGTCGTCGTTTTTTGCTACTACCCGGAAGAGAAATGGAGGCAGTGGAAAAAAGTCGACGCCGGCTGTGGTGGTCAACGGTGGTCAACCGGGGAGGTTGGGCGTTGACTCGAAGACCGAGGGTAATTTGGTCATTTGGTGTAGGAGACTTGGACTGAATGATGATCTCGCTGCTGCTGTTGTACGTATGGCTTGCGATGGATTGGGTATTTGTGGGGGTAAATTGACGTTTTTGCCCTTCCGCGTTTGTCTCGTGGCCTCATTGTGGTTTGGTTTGAAATTTAGTCGAGTCGGATCATTATCAGCTTGGCAAGGTTTGGCTCGACTCGAGAGGATAACTGGCTTGCCTGCTAAGCTCATTTCGGCAGCCGAGTCAAAGATCGAAAGGCTCTACAGATCCTCAAAGCAAGGTCAAAATCGAAGTCTGCATGATCAGCAGGAAGGCTGGGCTGAGTCGTCATAAGTCAACGGGGTTGACTTTTGGTTTTTAAATTCTCAGAAAAGATTTCATTTATCATCTTTGTAACTTGTAATCTCTTCCGTTGTAGCCTTGTAGGGGTTGATATAGAATTTGGAAGTAGAAGTTAGTTTTTGCTATTTTTTATTTTTTTTGTATTTCAAGATTTGATTGGATTATTATTAATGGGAAAGATCAAAGTTTGAGTAATTGTCCAATTTCAATGAGATTATTATAATTATGGGTAAAATAAGATAATGTTGTCACCTTAAATTGTACAAGGTTATCATTTGTTTATGCATATGGTTGCATCAGATTATGTGTTGGACTGCTGAAGATATTTTTATCTTCAAATGTTTAGTATTATTACCCGAAGGCCGATGTTGTGTTTTCATGCAAGCCTAGCCAAGGGAGCACATCATATCCATTTTGATTTTATCGAGTTTAGATATTAGTTTTTAGTTTTTGTATTATATCTTTATTTTATCCTTTATACTCCGTAATTTTTAAAATAACTATTACTCCATACTATTTTTGAGTTCTGATAATTATTTAAAATCAACTGATAATAAAATTGATAATAAAATGAATAATTTAAGAAAATTTTATTAAGGAGACAAATAAAAAAGATCGAAGCAAGAAATGAAACTTATGTGGTTGGATACAAAGCGTCAGAGGATTCTTTATTTATTGAATAAGAAATGAATCTGAGTGTGTGGATATAATTGGGCACACATTGAGCTATAATAATCACACTCATAATCATTTATGTTGACCTCAAACGAAGCAACGTTTGATTCGTTTGTGGTCACTGAAGCTATATCCACGTCGAAACACTAATAAAGAGTGGGTGAAGTTACGTTCATATTTTTATATATTTTTGGGATTGTATCATGTAGATCACACGATATATTTACATGATAGTTTTTCAATTTTTTTATTTTTTAACGAGAATATGTAAAACAATTAAATAATTTATTGAAACACAAGCAATATTAAAATTATAATCATAATTAAATATTAAATAAATAATATATTACAATTAAATAAGTTAGTGAAATCTGATTAATAGTGAAAATTAGAACTATAAATGGCCAGTCCGTCCGCATTGTGTAACATTATATTGATTTATCCGATTATTGATATTGTGGTCTAATGAATTTGTAGAAGAATGATGATGAAGTCCTTAAAGGAATAAAGCTTATCGTGATGTTAGATGATCCTCGATGCCCCGTATCATAGCGAAATTATAATTCAAAAATTATAGTTATATATTAAATCAAATACATAATAAAAATATAATCGAAATAGCATGCCAAGTTATTTTTCTTACCAAATCAATGGTTATTATTGTCGCGTTCCACTAATGGTGGGAGGTCACCGTATCACGTCAAAGTTGCGAGGAAAACGAAATGCGTCATGATATCATGAATGACATAAAAATAACATTATATGTCATTGCAACCACGTGCCCACATTCAGGTAATGTCATCCATTTTTCAGGTGGGGCTGGACCATCGAAGTGAGAAATTTTGTCGTCTAGTTCAGGAAGGGTTATAAGACCACCTATAATATTATGATATAATTATGGTCTGCTTCTTAGATCATCTAACATATAGCACTAGCACCGCCTTCTTCGTTAAATGTGACACTTGAATTGCTAATTACGCCAGCTACGAATCCTTGATTTCCGTCTCAATAGCATTCGTGTATTGATGGATACTATAGTCTTTCATGGAGAGAAGTGTTTCCTCATTTCTGAGAACCTAGAAATTGAAGCAATTGTTAATCACTTTTCTTAAGTTACTCTTTGCGGCCCATTTCTTCTTTCGGCCTTTAACGAAGGCTGGAGACTGAGGGTTTGAAGAAGTTGGAGTTGATGGCGATGTTGGGGTGATCTGTCCCTGCCCTTGTGAAATGCTCATCCGAGCCCCTTGTGAAATGCTCATCCGACTCCCTTTTGATATACTCATTCTGCTACCCGCTGGTTCAGTATCTATTGAACTATCCTGAGATGTATTTATTAAGTACCACAAATGCTTACCACTTTTTATTTGAAGAACTTTTTAGTCCAACGGCTTTCATGACTCTACGCCATGTAGAAAGTACAAGATGCTTGGAAGAGCTTTATTTTGTTCAACGGAGGTGCACAAATGTCTTCGGTTCGGCGAATAGATTTATCACAAATACTTGCCGCCACCGTCATCATCGGCTTAGTTGCTAGAACGCGACCCGTCATCGTCAATTCGTTGGTGAAACGATATGGAAAATCTATATCCAACGTTTTTCGGTATTCATCAATTTGTCCTGAAGTCTTTATATCACCCAGATTATGTATATTTGAAACAGAAGTGTGCACACGAATCCCGTGTGTTCTCGTAAGATAACGCCCCAGCGTTCTGCGTTATTAAGCCGCTTTTTTTTCTAAATATTTTATTTCTTACATAGAAATAAGGTTAAGCCTTAAAAGTGACTTGGCGCACTAAATCCTTGAACAAATTATACGTTAAAAATCGGGTTTTTGACTTGTGGCGTATCTCGATTGTTTTTATCTCGCTTAATTTGTCCTCAGATTTATGCTTTATGAAATTACACATGCGGTATAGTGTCAAATGGATATTTGCGGTCTTCGAGGTTTTGTTTGACTTTGTGATGCTCTTGTTCAACCCTATATTAATAATTAAGGTATATCTATTTAAAATTTAACCATTTGTAACATTCTAAATAAATATATTCTATTATTCGATTCAATATAACTAATTTAAGTACATAATTTGATGTTCAAAGAAATCAATACACTTTGGCCCAATATAATTAAGTTGAATGAATTAAAAATTCACTGGAACTTTAATTTGCAGTCCAATATATTTGAGTTCAATAAGACAATACCCCTCTAATTAATAGCTATAATAATAGTGTAATAACATGGTTTCATTATTAGAAATAAATATAATAGTTTAAATTAAAATTAGAAATATCATATGATTACTTGTTTGTCGTGTAGTTTCCGTAGTACAGACAATCATCGATGGACGCACCTAAAACTCTTTGAAAATGCAGTAGAAACCACGTATCTATGCAATAGTTTCCCCATGTGCGGCTCGAGAACGCTACTCTTAGTTGGAGGTGGACGACAAGCTATTGAGATGGAAGGACAATAACCGTCTCCGTAACAAAAATCGAGGAGGAACTTAGTATCCATAAGCAGGTTAGATAACCTTGCCGTGAGCCATGTATGTTTCTCATTATCAATACACAATTAATACTACATCTTGTTAAATGAATGTAAAGTTTGTCTTATAAAACAAACATACATTACAGGTTATGTGTGTTGGAAAATTCTATGCAAAACTTGTTTAAAAACTTAAACAAATAACATACAGGACCATTCAAAATGTATATAATCAAATTACGAAATGTATATAGATACATATATATATATATATATATATGAAATGAAGCAACTTCTGTGCCTTGACGAAGCAATATGCAACAAATTAACTACTGAAGCTTTCGCTTTGAATTCAATTGAGCTTATATAAATTGGCAATGTCTCTAGTTGGTCCACATCAGGAGGGGTTGAATCCAACACTTGAGTTTGCTAGAACGTGTGAGGAATTGGATGTCAAAATCAAAACAAGAATTACAATCCTTGCCTTGAAATATTTCGACAGCCAAAGGGAGGGAGGCCGAGAAATTGAAGAGCTTAGTTTTTTGTTTTTGTCATGAAATGAAAACTCATAACATTTCACTTAGATATAGTGCTTGTGTGACTAAAGCCCAACCGAATAGTTAATGAGCCGGCCCGATTAATTTAATTAAACAGTTAAAGTAAATTAAATACTAACAAGTTGTTATTAATAACTAACAAGTTACTAACGAGCTCAACTAACTATTGAATTAATTCAATTGACTAATTAATTGAGGTCGGATTTATCAATTTATATTTACATTCAAATGTAATTTCGATTGAAAATATTCGTTGATTCTGATCGACTACCGATGTAACAAGTATTGTTTAATTTCATTACTTGAAATATAATTCAACATCATTTGTATATGTGAGTAGTCGTATAATTATATAATTGATCATTATTATTATTATACTTGATTAATATGCATGGGATACAGCAATCGACATAATCCCGGTATTATCATGAGAACCCGACTAGTAATTACAATTACTATTATTGAACACTTAGTTTGAGTAATCATTTAGCTAAAACTAGTAAATGAATTGTTCACAACTTGATTGTCGCTGATAGACGTAATTAAATAAATCAATATACATTGATTTTGCAACAATGTGGACTCATCTGAGGAACTCGGTGATATCCCGTCTGCGTCGTTATTCCATGGATGCTTGCGTTTCATGGATTATGTGGAAGCATATATGCACGGCGAGTTATAAGACAATTTGGGAGAGTTCGGGTATCAGCACGGCGATTAACATGGGTCCAAAGCGAGGTTGGTACACTTGACGGAGAAAGTGGTACAAGAAGAAATCTGCGGGCACTCGGACGAATATTGGGAGCGGGGTACACGATACACTTGCTACATTCCGGGACCTTGGTAGGGAAGCTTGAATTGTTAGTCGGATTTCGCGAGAATATCTTGAATGGTATGTGATGATCCACTGCGTCGAGGAGTCTGGCAACCCAAATCACGGTCCCGGCGTATGTGTATGGGTACCATCGCATCTTACCCGCGCCAGCATGAGTTCGCGACCTCCCAAAAAGGCAAGAGTTGTTCTCGGTAAGCCAGCAAGCTTTGGAAGATCCAAACGTTCCGGACTATGTCCGTGCGAGTCTTCATAATATGAAATGAATACCCAGCTGATACGGATAGAACTCACTGAGTGTGCATCCAACACCTATGCATCATTGGTGGGGACAACCTAACAGGTTTCCGGAAGAACAATATAGACAACATATGCAACATACAGAGGTAGAACTATCCGGATCGTATTTGAAATTTGTCTATCAACATGACGTGAAACTCCGAGTAGTTCATTTTATCATTTTATTTTTTTAATGGACATTGTTTTATTATGGTTTATTGTATTGTACTTATATTTTGGTAGGTGTAATAGAACCGAGGTATGCCCGGATTATTTGCTGTAAATTTACACTGTGTCACCTTGACCTACCGTGATGCATTTGATTTTGCGAGTTTAATTAAACAAAAAAAATTATATTTCTAATACAATTTTATAGGAAAAAATTATATTTTGTTATTTACAATTAGAAACTTCATTCGATTTATTTTGTTTGTAGTTACAACTTTACTTTTATTACATGACCTCATTCGAAACTTATACTAATGGGATACAAAAAGTAAATTACGAAATAAGAAACACCGGGTAAATTTCTAATACATAAAATTTATTTAATAGTTATAGTAATTTTAAAAAGACATTATTGTTTGAATTATTTTAATATAATTTTTAAATTAGATGAGTGCAGAAAAAATTATTCTAGGAAATGCCAACAATAGCAATAATCAAGAAAGACCTACACCATTGTTGAGGCTGGACAAAGATACGGGAAGGTAAGCAAATTTTTATAAATAATATCAATTGTAATTAACAATTACTCTTACATCAATATTATAATAAAATAACTATACGAGACTTGACGGTTTATTACACGCTTTGGATATCTTTGTAAATACCGTGATCAGAACATGCTTCGGTACATAAAGCCAAAATTAATGAATTGGCCTATGGTTCCATTTGAGTGTCGAGAGCAGCGTGGTCTATATTCGCCATTAAGTTTAATAGATGTTTTCATTTTATAAGTATTAGTATTATTTTCTGTCACTATATATGTGGAGTAGTAAAAAAAAAACTTTATTATTATCACAAGTATACATGCGTGATTATAATTCATGCTCAAGAACCATCTAATATATATTAGCGATCGCAAAGGGTCCTGTGAGTGAAAAGAGGAAGTGTTTGGATTGGAAAAAAGATATTTAGATTTTATGTATTTTTTTAATTAAACTTGTATGAATTAGGTGCTTAAATGTGTAATTTAATTAAATGTATCAATTGCATAAATTAAATATGAAATTGGTGTGTATGTGCAAAAATCAAAATTTGTGTGTTATTGAATCGTGAGAACGGATGCTGAACTTTATGGTGTATCGTGTAAGCTTGAGCAATACACGAGATATATCATGGTATATATTCTTGATTTGAGACTATTTTATTTTTATGTTTGCTTTTTTATTTTGAATCTTTTTGAAATATGAAACAAATGGTGATACAATAAATATTGAAAGATAGAATCATAATTAAATATTAAATAAATGATGAATATCAATAAATACGTATTATTATGAATAACAATAAATACGTATTATTATTATAAGCATAATTAAATATTAAATAAATGACCGTTCCTCAATCCCAAAAGATTATCTAATTTTTGATTTTTATTAGTTGTAATTTTTAAAAGCTTTTGACCATATATATTATTGTTTGTATTGTACTATCTTGATGGAAATATATCGATAGAAAATCATTCAAATTTTTCCATTTATATATTTTTCATCAAAATGTATACAAAATAAACTCATAAATATATTTAAGGTCGAAAGTTTACTTCCATAAATCGAAAATAATGGTGGTGCGGTAGATATACTTAGGATATATTGTGCAAATTCTGAAGTCTGTGATTGTCTCGTGTAGCTTACCTGAGGCTCATCGACGATTACGTCATATCACACGATACATCCTTAGTATATCGTGTGGCTTGTGGGTTTATCGTGTATGCTACCACGATAAATACCGAGAACAAAATCGAGAAATCAATCATAAATTTTTTCGGTTTTGGTGTGGATATAGTCGGACTCGTTTGTGGTAGTAGTTACCGTAGACAATTGGAAACTTGTCCTATATATGTCACCTATCGTTTTAATTGCAACATATGTAGCACTAAATCCCAAATATCTAGACTTAAATGGAATCGTGACTACATACTTGTCAATCTTTCAACAATAATGGAACTTGCTTGGTAACTTTGCCTTGTTTTCATATGCAATTCAATTTCCAAAGTTTTAAATAAATCATTGCTTAAATGTTAGCAATATATAATGAGATCCAAATAAGATATCAATAAGATATTATTGAAAAAGATTAATATTATTAGTGTACGTTATTTGATTATATATTGGCATAATGTAGAAGTAATAACATGTAAAATAACTAAAATATTATTGCACATAACCGACCTCGATCAACTCATTCAAAAAACATTGTAAGGTGTCTCGTGGCATAACTTTCAGGCGGTAAAGTGATTGAGTGTTAAGAAATGTAAACGCCGCCGTTCGGTGTGGTGGGTTGAAGTCAGCGTAAGTGGCCCGAGAATCTCGTATTGAAGTGGTTTAAAAAGGGAAAACCGAGTTAGAAGCGGGTTGAGCGCGTCCGCGATTTATACTGCTGGCGATGTAGTTGAAGGTGAATAGCATTGAATCTTTATCATAAAAGTTTCAACCTTTTTAAAAAACATTGTGAGGCTTTGAATAAATTCTATTGGATATTTTTAACAGTGAAATACTTAGACTAAAATACAATACAAGTGGCAAATGTGAGGACTAGCAATGTCTTGTGAGCTTTGAGCTGATTCGTTAATTAGGGACGGTGGTCATTGTGGACGGTGTTGAATGTTAAAGAATTTACATAAATCATTCATCTAGTATGTAACAATGATGCAATTTTATTTTTATTTGTTTAATGTTTTATTAGCATTGATTAATGAGCAATCTCTATCTTTGATTGGTGGTGACAGGTGAGAGGACTTTGTGAAATGTAATTGTTTGCTGGATTGGAAGAGAATGTCATTTTCTGTGTTGATGTTGAAATACGGAGTATCAAGTTTGTAGCAAATACAAAATTCAAAAATATAAAAATGATATTTAATTTAGGCTTTTCGCGAGGAGATTTTGATTCGCTACTCTTGTTATCAATATATTCTATACTTTTTTTATAGCACATGTTGGAACTTCTTGTGAATTTTAAAATAATAATGCAATGATTCCTAATTTCTAGATTGCTTCACTTTATTTCTCATATAGAATTGTCTTGAAAGCGATTTTTTTAAATTAGACTGGTATAATGATGTAATGAATATTCACGAAGCGGTTTGGTTTGAATGGAGGATTAATTATTCACGTTTCATGCGCTTTTGGTATTAACTTTCTTACTATATAGAATTGGCTCGTACGATAATAAGGACATCAGAGAAAAGAAACAACAAGCGATGTTTTGTCAAAGCGACAAAATTTCTCACGAGCAAGTTTGGGTGTAAGGGAACGATCTCGTTCGGTGCGAACGATCTCGCATATAGGCTGTTTTTATCACAGGCGGCGTGGTTGCTAAGCGTAGATTGGCTCCCGAGCGAGAGCGAAGCGTCTTAAAGAGAGCGACATTATCCGCGACTCAACTAGAATTTTCTATCGGTAACTTGTTCCAATTTATATTTTAGAGACAACAATTTTAAGACGCTTCATTCTGCTATGGCTGCTACCGATGAACTTTCTGGTTCTAGTTCTAATGATATTAACAAGCCGTTTCGTTTTGAGGGAGTGCACTTTAAGCGTTGGAAACAAAAGATTCTATTTTATTTAACGGTGAAGAAGGTTGTTGTTGTCCTCGATGCTATAAACGGAATCTTAGAATCGTCGGCCAGCAGAGACAAGCAAACATGAAGTTGAAAGAAACAAAGGAATTGGATTCATGAATTTGAAAAGGACTTTCTTTGTAAGACTTTATTCTTAATGGTTTTATCGATGATCTCACATGACTATTATAATTGAATAAAATCGTGAAAATATGGGAGGCGTTCTTGAAAAGAAATATGATCTGAGGAATTTGGAATAAAAAAATCACGATGTTAGTAAGCTACACGGAAGTATCAAATGGTGGATGATGACAAATGCGTGGAAGCTCGATCTCATAAGACTTAGAAAGTACATGAGAATATCTCGGAAAGGTATGAGTCTTGATGAACAATTTCAAGTTCTTTGTATTAATTGATAAATTACCCCGCTTCTTGAAGATTTTAAGAATGTTGTTACGGGCATAAGACTAAGGAATTTTCCTTAGAATGTTTGATCACCCGCCTTCGTATAGAGGAGGAAGCAAGGAAACAAGACCAGAAACATGAAGTGCTTGTTGTTTCAAACAACAACACTAACAAGTCCACACCCGGCGATTCACGAGGCGAGCGGCAAAAATTTTAAGAGTCGAGAACCGCTGACTCAGAAATTCAATTCTATCCGAGAAACATTCCTCGGAACAGCTCGAGTTGGAACAAAACGGGAGCTTGACATGTAGGCGACAACCTCCCGCAGCGAAATGAACCTAATCGGTTTATATGTTACAATTGCAACACGACAGTGTATGGCACGAAAGTGTAAAGGAACAAGCGGCTGTTGCTCCACGTACTAGCCTAACTTGAATAACGAAACTCTTGTAGCTATGATATGCGAGATCAACGCTGTGGAATTGGATCGGAAAAGAGTAGTGGGTAGATCTTCGCGTCATGTAGCCATCTTATGATCGGGCTATGTTTAAAACATACTCCGGTTGCTAATGACAAAGAAAGTGTTGTTGGAGATTCTCGCACCGCTATAGTTCTTTGGGGCCCAAGGGCGATGGAACTGAGTTTACCTCGGGAAAAATATTATTATTGAAAGATGTAATGCGTACTCACGAGATGAGAAGGAGAAATACAGTCTCGGGTTTTTCTTTGAACAAAGCGGGGTTTCTCGAGCTAATTAGGCGGTTGTACATCATAAATAAAAATGGTATATTTGTTGGGAAAGGTTATGCAACCGATGGAATATTTAAGTTAAATGTTGAATTTAATAAAGTTTCTTCTTCTGCTTACATGTTGTCTGATTTCAATGTTTGGCATTCTAGACTTTGTCATGTTAACAAACGAATTATTAAGAATATGAGTAGCATTGGTTCACTTCCTATAATGTCTGAACATGACTTTGAAAAATGTGATTCTTGTAGTAAAGCAAAAATAACTAAGACGCCACATAAAGTGCATTTACTAGAGAATCGAACCTTTAGATTTAATTCATTCGATATTTATGAGCTTGATGGACATTAACTAGAAATGGTGGCGGTTGTTTGTACTTTTTATCGATGATTTTTTCGGATTATATGTGTATTTGATGAAATAAAAGTGAAGCGCTTGACATGTTTAAGTTATTTGTGGCAGAAACTGAGAATCAATTTAATAAGAAAATTAAAATGCTTAAGTAGCGATAGAGGGGCCAGTATGAGTCAACGTGTTTATTGAATTTTTATAATTTCCATGAACATACATGAAAAAACTGCACCATATTCACCTGAGATGAACGGTAAAGCTGAAAGAAAAAATAGAACCTTTGTTGAATTAGTTGTGGCTACGTTGTTGAATTCTGGTGCTGCATCTCATTGGTGGGGTGAAATTTTATCAACTGTATGCTATGTTTTGAATAGAATACCTAAATCTAAGAGTAAAGTTTCACCATATGAGATCTTGAAAAATAGAACCCATTGTGTCTTATTTTAGAACTTGGGGTTGCCATTTATGTTAGTATTCACGATCTAGGGAATTAAGGTAGCTAGTAGAGCCTATGATTGTGTTTTTATTGGTTATGCGATTAATAGCAAAGCATATAGATTCTTTGATTTGGATGCACGTGTAATTATAAAGATCTAATGATCTTGACTTTTTGAACATAGATTTCCTTTTAGAATTGAAAAATAGTGGGGGCACATCTACTAGCGATATTCTTACTGTTAAGGGTAATGAGCATGTTGAGAACAACTTGTAATAGAACCTAGAAGAAGCAAAGAGATAGAGTAGCAAAAGATTATGGATCGAGACTTTTATGCGTATATGTTAGAAAGGGATCCCTCTGAGCCTCGAAGCTTTTGTCTTCTACAGATGATGACTTTGTGTGGCAAGAGGCTATTAATGATGAAATGGACTCTCTTGAGTCTAACAGGACTTGGCACTGAGTACAATTACCACCTGGTTGTAAGCCTATAGGTTGCAAGTGGATTCTAAAAAGGAAGTTGAAACCCGATGGTAGTATCGATAAGTATAAGGCTCGTTTGGTAGCAAAAGGGTTTAGGCAGAGAGAAAATATAGATTTCTTTGACACCTTTTCACCGGTTACTAGAATAACATCTATTAGAGTTTTGATTTCCATAGTTGCGTTACATAATTTAGTGGTACACCAAATGGATGTTAAAACTGCGTTTTTTAAATGGTGATCTAGAAGAGGAGATCTATATGGATCAACCTGAAGGGTTCGTGATCCATGGCCAAGAACATAAAGTTTGCAAATTAGATAAATCTTTGTATGGCCTTAAGCAGGCGCCAAAGCAATGGCATAAGAAATTCGATGATTTAGTTATCTCTCATGGGTTTAAAGTGCATGAAAGTGACAAATGCGTATATTATAAATCTGATGGTGACATTTGTACTATTATTTTTGTCTATATGTGGATGACTTACTCGTATTTGAAGTTCTAATCTTCATGTTGTTAATGAGGTGTGAAGTCACTATTGTGTGCTAACTTTGATATGAAGGACCTCGGGGAAGCTGATGTAATCCTTGGTGTTAAGATTACTAGGTCCGAAAAGGGAATATCTTTAGATCAATCTCATTGCATTGAAAGATTCTAAAGAAATACAATTACTTTATTTGTAAACACCTTTGCCGCGCCCATATGATCCATGTGTAAGAGTATTTAAGAACCGGGAGGCGATTGTAAGACAATCGACTAATAAAAGCGTCGTTGGTAGTCTCCGATATGCTGGATAGAGACAGGCATTGCGTATGTTGTGGGGTTATTATGCGGAGTTTACAAGTAGGCCTAGTATAGGCATTGACATGCTATTGAAGGGGGTGATGAGATACCTTAAGAGAACCATAAAACTTGGTTTACGTTATCAAAAGTTTCGGTATGCCAGAAGGATATAAGCGTCTTGTTGGAACACTTTGTGGGATGGCTCCCAAGGCAAGCAGTGGGTATATTTTCGGCATTCTTCCGGTGGGCTGCTGGAACTCAAAGAAGCAGACTATTTTAGCGCAGGTCCACCAGCAGATGCGAGATGATTGCCTTAGCCTTACGCTGGTGAAGAGAGGTTGGTGAGGAGCACACTTCAGGCGAGATTCCTTTATGGGAAAGACGATACGACTATGTTGATCCCTTGTGATAATTACCGCGGCTATTCTGGGCTCCGTTACTATATACTTTAGGGAAGAGACGAAAAACTCGTCGCCCGGCCCAGCGGCCTTGTTAGAGAGTTTCTATCGACAGGAGCTGTTAGAGTGGATCATGTACACAGTGATGATAACTTAGAGGATCCTTTGACGAAAGGACTAGCTAGAGAGAGAAATCATGAGGCTTCAAAAGGAATGAGACTACTTGCCCTTAAGTGGCTGCGATGGTAACTTGACCTAATAGTGGAGATCCAAAATTAGGTTCAACGGGTAATAACAAGTTGTGAGGTGATATATGTCGATCATGCCATTTATATGAGAAGCATGAAGTCCTGAAGTGATATCAGGATGAGTTAATAGAAACTCTTAATGAGATCTATACTCTATGTGGAGTGGAGTACCGAGCTACAGGAGTACTCTCGATAGACTCACCTATGTGAATGTGGAAGTTAGGCCGCTTCCTATGGAATTTAGGGCAAAATTTCTAGAGCGTTCACTATACTGGGATAGACGTGCATGGCCTTTAATGCACGGGCTTGTGAATACACTCTTGAAGATTGGTGTGTGAGTACGGTGTTAGAGATAGAGTTCAAGACTACGAGTCACTCTAGTAAAGTCTAACTTGTATTCACTATGCAAAGGTTCAAATCGAAAAGATACCTCTGTTTAAGCACCGACTTATGGTTTTAATATTGCTCAAGAAAATATTTTTTGAAAATTCAAGTGAAGTGGAACTTCTTGGCCAATTTTAAAAATAATAATGCAATGATTTCCTAAGATTACTTCATTTTATTTTTCACTATAAATTGTTTAAAACGGTTTTTTGAAATTGAATGGTATAGTAATGATGTAATGAATATTCATGAAACGGTTTGGTTTGAATGGAGGATTAATTATTTACTTTTCATACTTTTTTGGTGGCCAACTTTCTTACTATATAAATTGGCTCATTACCAATAATAAGAACTGACAAAAAAGCGACAAACAATATTTTGTCAAACAACAAGAATTTCTCTGAGCAAGTTTGGGTGTAAGGGAACGATCTCGTTCGGTGCAGAACGATCTCGCATATAGGCTGTTTTATCCTGGGGGCGACGTGGTTGCTAGACTGTCGTGCACACTTCCGGGCAGAGCCACGAAACGTCTTAAAGAGAGCGACATTGTCCGCGACTCAACCCGAGAACACTACATCGATAACTTGTTCCAATTTATATTTTAGAGACAACACACATATAAAATAATAATTTTATCCTTAAATAAAATTTCTCAACCCAATGCAGCTTACAAATAGAATGGGGGATAAAAGTAGTAATTGCACCTGCTTTTTTTTACTAGAGCTTTTAGCAGCTATGGATGGTGCGTAAGGTTTGGTTGTTCAAATGCTCTCATAAAAATTGATATTTGAGCACAGTTATTGATTTCTTACTTATCATGCTTAATTTAGGTATAACTTTTTAGTATATATTTATACCAAACATTTGGTACCCGATTAAAATTCATTTTGCATAAACAAAAAATTTGGTATCAAATATGAAATAAATTGTATCAAATATGATTGTTAATCCCCAAAATCACACTTGTTTTTAGATAGTTTATATTATTTTTTATAAATGCAATAGAGACTCTGTTTAATATCTTTATTTATTTGATACCTCTTCCATGTCAGCGTCTTATATAACTAGTATAATTAAATAGATTACAAACGTACTTTTCGATATAGGTATTATTGATATGTATTTGGATCATGATCTCTTTCCGATATTAGGCTTCGATAACATATATACCACATTATAAATATTATATCCCATATTTTTACTATAATAATGTAATAATTATATTTTTTTAAATATTAAATAATTTGCAATATTGTTAATAATATTTATTATTGCAATTTTTATTTGGTTGAACCTGAAATAAATTATGCAATATTAAAAAATATTGTTATTTAATTAAATTTATAATTATATTTTTTTTTAATATTAAATATTATTGTCAATGTTATTAATAACTTTTATTATTGTAATTTTTATTTGGTTAGACACAAAATAAAGTATGCAATAATATATACAAGATAAAGCTCAATTCATACTAGTAACGTTGTGAGTTATCATCCACAAGATTTTATATATCGGCCGTCTTAGGCTAAATTAGCTATCAGCTTGATCGAAAAATCGTGTGGGCTAAATTAACCTCTGAGACAAATGATGTTACTAATTAAAATTATTTATATTAATAAAATTGAATTAGAAAATTAATAATGAATTGAACTTGAAAAAGAAGGAAAAAGTATAATCACTACTGATACAGTCGCCACGCATCATATTTGAGACTGTGTTTTAAGTTTTAAGACAATATCATATCTCTCAAAATTTGAGACTATTAAAAAGACTCTATAAAAGGACTCTACTGCATTTAGTATTAGCATATTTTAAGTATAGGCCATGTCTCTTGTGGGTTTAGACATGTTGAGGTCGATCCATTAGCCCATTTCTTGTTTGACCCGTTATCTCACTAACTAGTTCAGGGTCCAACCCATGTTTGATAAAGATCCATCAGGCTTTCTGACCACATTCGGTTCAAGTCATATGGTAGTAATTCCAACAAAATAAAAATCCGGACGAACCGACCGAACCCGAACGAAATAGCTCGAAATTGGAGGAACCGATTGGGAACTTCGATTTACGTTAGAAAAATAAAAAAGCAGAGAAAAAATTCGGTTCGGTTCGGGGAATCGCTTAAGACGATTGGTGCAATTAAAAAAATTAAAAATATTATATATATATATAACGGAAATAACCGAGAACCGAACGAAAAAACCCGAACCCGGCCCAGGAACCGAAAATAACGAGAACCGAACCGAACCGTCGAACCGTTGTCGAGCCAGAGCCGAAACCCAGGCGAGCAGGCCCGATGGGCACTGCGTATAGGTGTTTGTTAATAATAAGCAAATATATGTTAAGTCGAACTGATGTCCGTTAAGCCCAAAAGATGCCCGTTAGTTATCTATCTGTATGTTTCACTTATCGAGCCTTATACTCGAGTCTGTATGTCAACTTTGTATAGTTGTATTAAGTCGAGTATTTGACCGAGTGTCGCCCGAATAAAGGATTACCCCATCAATTTGTATATATAAATATGCCTAAAGCTACACACAAGTAGGATTTGAATGCGTTGCGGGTGAATAAACTTTTTATCAAGTCAAATATCAAACAATATTTTATATACGAGTTCGATTCATTTACCAAATCGGTGATATTCTTACCAAGTGATGAAAATCTATGATCCCTTTACAAGCTCAATGGCAAAGCCTCGAGCCAAACAATGCTTTACGTTTTCTTGCGCATTATACGACAAGAGTGTCACTCTTGTGTTTGTCATTTTGTCTAATTGACATGAGTGTCAACATGTTCTAGATAACTTTTTAAAAAAATCTAACAGCATATTTAGTAGCGTCGCCGATTGATAAATATTAAAGTATTAATTCTTAGTATTTTAGATGCTTCGTGCAAATATCGGTTTAGGCTACCGTATGGAATAATATTATGTTGAAGTGATTAAAAATCTGCAGTGCGTCGATTGAAGTGCATCGTAATTAACTTTCATCACTAGTATATTTCGATGAATTTATTAGTGTGTGATTCGCGCTTTAAAAAATCAACCAAATCCACTTATCAAGTACTATTATTCTTTGAATCTTATACGCATTAATCATTAATGCTTAAGACATATCCAAATAATATGCATGTCTGGTTTAAAATTAAAATTGATATAATATTAAATTTTAAGTTTAAAATAAATATTGATATATGGAGTAATATCGTAGGTGATTATAAGTATCATATTTAATTATCATTTATTAACTCTTGAAAATTTATGTCAAACAAAGAAAATGACACATTATAGTAGTGAGTAATTTGGGTATCCTTTGCAATGGCCAATGAGATGGTTACTTCTCATATCCTACATACTTTATTAATTGAATTATTACTGTATAATAATGTCACATCAGTTGTAATCATTTAATTAGGTCAAATTTAATGCAAAAAAGCCAAATTTGATAATAATGTGATAGAAAATCGAGAAAAAAATTTGATGTTCAAATTAAACAAACCTAATCTCTATTTACGGATATTTAAAAATATTTTAATATTGGTGAAAAAAGAAAAATTAAATTCTGTGAAATTTTATGTCAAAAATACCAAATATAAATGTAGAATAAAATGAAATTGGATCTCACCTCAAATAACTCCTATTGAGAGTAAATATCTTTTCAAAAGCGATGTGGTATTATTTAATTGGTTCATGTGTTGTTTTGTGTCATAAAAAATGAAGAATTATTCAATAATTCTTTTAAAATGGAAAAGAAAGATACACACCTCAAATATTTTCTATTGAGAATAAATATCCCTCCAAATACTAATAGGTGGTCTAAGGGGTTGGATGGCAAAGTAATAATAAAATAATATTGAAACCATTGGAGAAATGGGAGGCGTACAAGCCGATCGTCGCTACAATTTTTTGAAAATTTAATTTTATTAAGCGTTTTTAATATAGTTATTAACTTAGCAATTATGTTATTCTTTCATAAATTTTATATTTTTAACATAAATATGATATCGTATAATTACGACAAAAAGCATAAAATTCTTGTAATAATAATAGTCAGATGATCTGATCTGGGAGGTGGACCATTAAAAATGTCATCAAAGAGATGAAAGAGATGGCACAGTGATCGGTGTTTTAGTTGTTGTATCTTATTCTCAATGTTCTTTGATATATACAATTATAATACATTGAGTATGAGTAGTGTTAGAAACGAGTCAGAATCGACTCCGGTATTAGAGTATCATTTGTTAACTATCAACGGTTTATGGATTCGACTCGCTGCCAACACTAAGTATGAGTGTTATTTTCTACATTCATCCTCCACAAAAAAGGTGTCGTGGTAAAATAAATAAAATTACAAAATTGTATTCTGTTCAGTATTATAATTATAGGATAAGATTCACATCTGTCCGTAATCTTTCGCTTCTCGCGTTTAGTTGAAATGTAAAATATCGATACATGTTAATGTATTATGTCAGTTGTGGAGCTTAAGAGAACCAAATGAATAATGATATGTTTGTTACTCCCTCTATCTCTTAATCTAATAACTATTTTTTAAATAAAGATTCCTTTTTTGGTTCTTATTTTACCAAATTAAGTAAGAAAAATTAATGGAAAAACTTTATTTATGAGATGTATTTGAATTTTCCTTACACTTTGTGAAACAAAGTAAGTGATGGTTAGATGAAGGGATGGAGGACTACTATAATTCTTACAGCTTTGCACCTAACAGGATAACAGGAATTGATGCTGTTGTTACCCTGCAATTTGATATCAATTTAAAGAGTTCCAAGTCAAAGAGAAGGCCAAAAATGCCATATTGATGTTTGAAGGGGACCTCTTTAATTTATCTTGTTAATAATGCCCATCTTTTGTCCTCAACTGTAGGGGCATTTTGTTGTGAAATAAGTAACCAAAGACAACAATAATCAACTTATTTGGATGAAAAAATCCAATCTTGATTGAAAAAATACCACTGCTGTCAAAAAAATATATAGTTGAGGAAAAGTTTGTAGATGGAAGATCAAATAGGTAAATATGTAGAGGAAAAAGAGCTCTACCCTCAATCCAAAAAGAAGCAAAGAATCATTGAAAACAGTAATATTTTTATTCTAGGTAATCAATATCAAGAACATATGATTCAAACCATGGTTGGTAGTTCTAGCAATGATGGATCAATATCAAGAATTGCCCAAGACCATATTTTTTCAATCTTGTTGCTTCTTCCAATTCAATCCATACTTAGTTTTGCTATGTCTTGCAAAAAGTTCCAGTCTTTGGCAAATTCTGACCCTCTTTGGGAAGCAATCTGTAGGAGGGAGTGGGGTCACAATTCTGTTGATGCCCTTAAAACTAATCAGTATAAGCATAAGCTTAGTTGGAAGAAGCTGTATCAGCAGGCTTATCAGATGGATACTGTGTATTGTCACAGGATCTTGAAGGAATTTGATTGTGGTGATGTGCTTCCTAGTCCTAGAGCTTCTCACTCACTCAATTATGTATCTGGATGCTTGGTTCTGTTTGGAGGGGGGTGTGAAGGAGGTCAGAATTTAATACCCTCTTCTTGATTTCCACTCAAAAGTCTTTTGCTTTTGATTGTTTTAGTTAAGTGTTTAATGAAAGTGTATTTTTGTTGTTGTTGCTGCTTGACTAGTATTGTTGTCTATAGCTCAATTAGTAAAAAGCCCAGAGTCTTATTGTCAGCTTTTCTTAGGTGTAGTGTGGATTATTTATCATAAAAATGACCTTGTATTAAAGTGGTTAAAATGAAAATTTCCCATCCTGTCGATAAGGCGTATTAAGGTCGCTCCTCAAGTAATATCAGGGCCAGGAGTAGGAGACATCGAGGGGCCACGCTATACTATTAATATTAATATATATATAAGTTTGTTCTTTTTATATCTGTGTTGTAGCACCATGCATTTAATATTGGGGTAATCTAATGGTATATGACATTACTAAACAGCTGAGGTGTTAGCTTTGTTACCACATAAGTTGAGGTATACAGATCAAACATGCTTCATCTTTGAATCCATTTAAAGTTGTATCATGCATGTACTTAGAGCTTAGAAGTGTTCTTCATTTAGACCATATATTGATGTAATATAAGAAGCATTATCAGTGCTGAAATTAAAAAAAAAAATAGGTTGTACTAAACTTGAAAGCATTTGTGGGAGCACAACCCCAAAACCTAGAAAATAAATTATACCGTACTTGAGTAAAGGTTCTTTGATGTTTTTGACAGTTCTGATAAATAATGGTTCGTTCTCGTTTTCATGTAGCGCCCTCTATACTACTAATTGCTTTGATATTTCTGTGTTATACTAAGCATTTTATGCTATAAAATCCAATTATCAATGTTGTTAGTACTAAGTAGTTGATGTGTTAGGTGAAGTTAATCATTGTCATCCTGATGAGTTGTTGGTTTATCATCCTTCACTCTTCAACAAAGTAGCTCTATATAGAAAACTGTCTCAGAACTATTTTAGGATGTATCTTGATCCATGTAAGTTCAATCATATTCAGTATAGCAGAGAAAAGAAGATTTTCAATTTTTTATAATACATACAGATAATCTAAAATGTGCATGTCCAGAATAAAAAATGCAAAGTTGTACTAGTTTTTTTGTAGTTGCTTAAAGATATTTTTTATTTTCTAGTTCTGATGGTCTCAATTCCTGTTCTTTAGGGAGGCATCTTGATGACACATGGGTAGCATATATAGGAAACGACTTCAAGAAGATGTTGAAGTGGCAGAAGATTGACGCTGACATTCCAACTGGGCGATTTGGGCATTCTTGTGTTGTCATTGATGATAGTCTTATCCTCTTTGGAGGGATCAACGACAAAGGGATCCGCCAAAATGATACATGGGTTGGCGAGATACAAATGCAAGACAGAAGTGGTATCTCATTGTCCTGGAGACTACTTGATGTGGGTTCCAATGCCCCTCCAACACGTGGCGCTCATGCTGCATGTTGCATTGACAGTAGAAGAATGCTAATACATGGAGGAATAGGATTGTCTGGCCTCAGATTGGGCGACACATGGATTTTGAACCTCTCAGAGAACCTAAATTTTGGTTCTTGGCAAGAAATTATGACCAACTCTTCCCCTTCATCTCGTTCAGGGCACACGTTAACTCATCTAGGAGGGACACAAACAGTTTTATTTGGGGGGAGAGGAATGGGTTATCAAGTTCTTAGCGACGTCTGGCTTTTTGATACATCTGAAGATCATTGGAGATGGATGCACTTACCATTTGAACCACGAAATGTTCCTCATGGTTTTTCCCTTCCACGAGTTGGTCACTCAACCACGCTAGTCTTAGGAGGGCGATTACTTATTTATGGAGGAGAAGATGCCTATAGGAACAGGAAAGATGACTTTTGGGTGTTAGACATTAGTTCATTACCATCATCAACAATGCAGCCTTTTACTCTCAAGCAGAAGGAACAGTTTGACAAAATGTGGCGAAGACTGAAAATTCAAGGGGACAAACCAAACTGTAGGTCGTTCCACCGCGACTGTGTGGATCAGTCAGGCTGTTATTTGTACCTCTTTGGTGGAATGGTGGATGGTTTGCTTCAGCCTGCTGAATCATCAGGATTGCAGTTTGATGGAGGCCTTTTCTTAGTTGAGCTACTTCATAGCTAGAGGAAAATGAATCATCATTGTACAGTTCAGATAGGGTAAGAGGATATCAGTAATTTTAGCTCCAAATAAATGTATGGTGTGCTGGCTTATTTTAGTCTGAATTGTTTTCACTATTTCTCTCCTCTCTTATTCCTTGTTCAGTTGATCAATTCCTTGTTCAGTTGATCAATTCGTAAACAATCTCCCTGTTATAACAACGCTAAGGCTGGGTGCTACCCGATCCCCCTTATCTGAACCTCTTTTATGCAAAACTCACAACAAACTCCAAATAGCACATAGTCGTGCCAAAACAACATTTAAACCTGCTCTGGTTTGGGATTGGACAATGCCTATGAAATGTTCACTGCTACTCAAATGCCATGAGAAGAATGCTTGAATTTTCATGTTACTATACATGCTTATACGTTCAAATACAATGTTAGACAAATGGAGGTAAAAAAGTGCTTGAATTTTCGTGTTACTATACCGGCTTATATGTTCACATACAAAGTTATACAGATGGAGGCAAAAAACTGCTTATCCTTTTCTAACATCTACACAACTCTTCTCTAGGCTTGGCGTTGCAGCAGTGCACATAGATTACAAATTCTACGAATAGACGTAACTATGGCAGGAGTCATTGCAGGTGGAGAATTTGCCAAAAGAAATAGGAATAATAGGAGAATATGACGAGAAGACTATAGTTTCAATTTAGTCCTCCACATCTCTCCAATGACCTTTCTTGGCCCTGGATCATCTGGTCCTTTATCTCGTTGCCCAGAAGTGAAATACAGCCATCCATCCCGGAACCCAACAAGAGTCGTCTTCACACGATAAGGGAGTTTGCCGATCACAGACCATTTCAGTAACATTTCAATAATCGTAGAAAATCAGATAACATCAAATATCAGATATCATGATAAGGAGATGACATACAACGTTACACAATAACTATAATTGAAAAAGATTAAACAAAATGTCTGCCAGTCTATGTAGGATATTACTCAATTGTCATTTCTATCTTATAATGATTCTTGCTTTTTTTAATGTTCAAACTTCATATTCAAAGTTAACTAAATAAATCTCAATAGATAGACAGGAGTTAGGACACTATAAAAATGCCTCCCAATTCTCGATAAACTTTGCATGGGCTGATATGCCATAAGTGCAAGAACTGGTGCAAGAACTGTAATATTTTCAAGATAAACAACGTACGGGACAGGCCTATAGCAAGCTTCATAAATTACATAGACATACACAAGGATTCTTCAACATATTAGCCAGTCAAAAGGTACTGTAACATGAAGGATCTTCAAGTATTTAGTTTAATATAGTAGATGCTTATAGAGGACGCCAATATAATATCAGGTCACTGCAGTAAAAAAATACCTTCACTATTTAACTCTTGGCATCTTTTGAGTTACTCACTCTAGCTACAAGATAATCACACAAAAGATTTTGGAAAGTTTAAGTTTTATCCCTCAGACCCTCACAACTCACAAGATGATACATAACGCTGGGTGCAGCAGTTGCCTTTACAAATGAAATAAAGGTGCAATATTGCATTATACTCCAAGAGAATGAAGGTTGTAAACGACAGCAAACAGACATATAGACCAAAGTCAAGTCACTAAAATTTTACATAGAAATGCAAGCCAGACAATTGAGGGTATTCTTGTGACATAGCAGGGCACAAGAGAATACCAGTGTATCAAAGTTGAAATGGAATATTTCCCCATTAAGGATCATCTTTTTTGTTTCAGGGTGCTTCTCAGTGGTCCCGCCAACAATCACAATAGAGTTGTTGACAATTGCCCATGCAAACTCTATATGAGAATCTGGCTTTGGCATGGGAGGTAATGATTTCCATTTCATGTCATCATCCAGCATATAAACGTCACCAAAGACAACCTGTAAAGTTCAGTTTCCTCATTAAAAGCCTAAAATCTTGAAGATTTGTAAAAGTATATTTCTTCCACATCTCTTCTCTAAGTGTCTGTTCCACAGACTTCATTTCTCTTTTTGATTCCATATTTACGTGTCTTACGCAACTTACTGCCCGGGAACAAACATCAGTATGCAAAGAGGGGGATTTAAATATTTAACCAACTTATTAATTTAGACAATCACTCAGTGCTCAAATTCATTATTGCATCTATGAGAGAATGTTATCAAACATATTTGAAATATACAAAATACATATCAAAACATTGGTTCCTGAAAGAAACATCATCTAAGAGACAGCAGACAGAAATTTATGTTAAATATGACTTTAGCTTAATTAACAATATGTGACAAAAAAAGGTCCAAACCATGATAAGTTTTCAAGTAAAGGTAAATGGAACATAGTTGATAGTAGTCAATAATGCAGGGCAGATCATACATACACGTTTTATTTTTACTGCATCTTTTAACATTTTGCTGACTGTTTTTTCAAAGTGATTTCATCTTAATAACATAAATAAAGGTTCGAAATCTTGGAAAATTGGCATAAAATTAAGTAAAAATCCAACAGCTATTTCCAAAGCGATCAGATGTCCAAAAGTGGGCTTTCCAAGGCCTTTCCTAGTACCATCAAAACGAAGTAGATGCTGAAAAGACTCGGTCACTCCTTCACAAATTCTTCTTCATATCCCATAAATATTTAATTTTGTGATCAGCCGAGAGATGCATGATCACGCTTCACTTTGAAGTACAAAATTCTCATATTTTCTACAACAAAACAATGTTTTGCATATGTTCATGTAAATTTAGTAAATAGATGATGAGAAACTGAATAAGATATTGAAAAATGCTTCTTATCATTTTATTGAATTCTTTATGATTCCAGGTTTAAAGTATTGAAATCTATATAATGTACGCTATGCACACTTGATTTCTACATTGGAACTGGAAAGGTTAGATATACAAACAATCCATAACCATGTTGATCAGATCTGTAAACTTTATACTACCTCATTTCTTCGGGAGCACTTGAAAATTGGTGATCCTGGTTTAGCCTGAAAATCACCTTCTTGACCACCAATAACATACAAGCGATCATTATACACAACACATGCCCTAAAGATGAAAAAAAAAATTAGAAATTAGAACTAAAAGCCAAAGATTCTGCATGATATGCAATGTAGCTTATGAAACAATGGATAAAAAGTGGCCTCAACATTTTGACTGTTATAACTCTACTAGAAAGTAGAAATCAAATATCAGCGCCTAGATGAAGAACTAATTTATAAGTATTCCTACGTAATTAGAAGTAATTAGACGCAACCTGCAGAGTGACACCTAAGTAAGATTTATACAAATACTCATACACTAAAGCACTTCTGTTAATGTAATAGCCCATGTTCCCGTCACTTTAAAAATAAAGTACCTGTGGGGTCCACCACGTGGTATGGGAATCTCAGATCGCCACTCCTTTTCCAAAAAAAATCCATCTTTTACTGCAATACTCCAATGTTCTACACCTGGTGTGTGCCTATTCTCTCTGCTGCCACCCATAACATGGAGCCTGCCTCTCCAAAGTTGAGTTGCAGGAGCATATCTGAAGTAACTCAGTGAATGAGATTCTTTCAATAGTCGTTATTAAATAAGGTATTGTACACAAGGCCCTGACTTCAAGCAATATCCAATTACTTAAAAATTAGTGCACATACAAAATGATTCACCAGCACAACTCATGTACATTGTATGCTAAGAAGCTAAACTGTAAACAAGAACACTTATTTGCTTTCAGAACGATAGTTTTATAGCTAAAAAATGTCACTTTTCATGCATGAGTCAAAGAAAATGCTGATCACATGTGAAACTCTTCATGAAATGTAATAGCTATTCCACTAGTTTTCAATTCTTTATTGTGTCACTGAATTACCAATTAGGCTTTTAGATTAAATTTTCATGTAAGAGAAAGAATAAACTTCTCTGAAAAAAAGTGAGGTAAAAAAGTTCACAGTGACCAGTGAAATCGTATGAATACCAACACAACTAAAAAGTTAATAGAAACCATTAGCAGAAACATCAACAATGTGCATACACAATCCATAATGAAATGGCAGAAAAATATAGCAACAGAAGAAATTATACCTAGGAACTGGTAGAGGAGGCATGTCTCTCCATTGCTTTGTCACGGTGTCAAGTACAAATGTACGAGCTGTAGGCCCTCGACACTGAGGTCCATACTGTCCTGTAACAACATAGATATATCTTCCATCCGTTACCATTCCTAAATGTGAATGTGCCATTTCTTTTGGCATATCAAATCTTCCTCCCCAAGTGTTATCAGTAAAATTATAGATATCCACATGAGAATGCACCTGGCTCGGAAAAAAATAACATACTTATAAGTGTATAAATTACGTCAATCTTCACTTGCAAAAACCAAGTCAAAGATGAAAGATGTATATGAGGAGCATGGAAAACATCAAACAACCAGCATAATCACTTGTGATTACATATTCCGCAATATAGATTGAAGTAGCATATGTTCAACCACAGTAAACATTCTACTGCATGAATTACAATAAGAAATTAATTATTATCCAAAACCAAACCAATCTAAGCCTATCCTACTAAGTGGGGTCGGCTACGTGAATATGGCATCTTCAATAAGCTATATGTTAGATAATCTCTTCTGTTAAGCCCATAAATATGTATAGTTTCAACAATTAACTACTATAGTCCAGATTACATAATTATCTAGTTTCTTGAGAAGCAATCAAACATGTGTTCAAATAACCATTTAAGGATTGTAACTTCATCATCATGCAACTTAATATACAATTTACAAACAATATCAATAACAAAACAAAAACAATCAAGACGAATAATCAGCAGCATTACAAAATCAATGGTTCCATATCCAACAAAGACAAAAAAGCTGATCTTTATCCTCTACTTTCTTGGCAAGCAATGATCTTTATTCTCAACGTTGAGTCGCTTTGATGATGATGGTCGGCGATTAACCCGATAACTCCAATGATTGACCATTTAAGAAAGTTAGCACGAGTTAGCACCATATTGTTAGCACATGATCAAATTTCAAGATAAACATTTGAAGATTGTAACATTATCATCATGCAACTCAATAGACAAACAATACCAATAACAAAACAAGAACAATCAAAATATCAATAAACAATAACATTACAAAATCAATGGCTCACTACACTATATACGCTTATTATCTACTGTAAAATAGTAGATAGTGTTTGCACTTCACTATCCGGTCAATTCGGAAACACCCTATTTCTACAGTGGTAACTGCATACCCCACCGCCCCCCTCCCCGGATCATTGACATTAAGGACATGTTGTTATTGATCATCATACAAATTAATATACAAACAATCAAAATAAACAAACAATAACATTACAAAATCAATAGTTCCATAACCAGCAAACACAAAAAGCTGATCTTTAATCTGAATAGCAGCTCCATCGAGACGAGGCACAGGGGCACCTGCCATTTTCTCCCAATTCAACTCAGGACCATCAAGATCAGCAAAAGTATCAGACAAAAACCTCTTTTTCCCATCTTTCTTCTTCCCCTCTTTTTGGGGTTGAGTATTATTTGATGAAAATGGTAAAAACACAATCTTTTTTGGAGAAATAAATGATTGGTATATAGAAGGGGGTGAATTTGAAGATGCCCAAAAAAGATCTAATAAAAATGCTAATCCTAATAATGCAACACAAAGTAATGCTAACTTTGAACTCTTGTGTTTTCCTACTACAACAAGTGATGTTACTCTCCCCATTTCATTACTTGATTTCGATTCTACAATTCGATTCGATTCGATATAAATCAACAAAACTAAACATCACTTTTTTATTCAATTTGGATTTTGTCTGGTTTTTGAGACACAACTCACAAATAAGAGGAAGGAATTTCCTTTTTACTGATTTTTTTGTTGCAAAAATTACATTCACACTTTTTTTTTGTCATGATTTGTGAAGGAAAAAATTAATTTGTGAATTGAAATTAAATTTTACTACTATTAAATAAATTGATCGAATGTATTTCTTTGTCGAATTAGATAACTAATCAATTTTCGTTTTAAATATTAAATAAAATAATTTGCTTGAAATTGAATCAATATAGATTAATTGGATAATCAAATTGTGTTTTCAACCAATTAGTGTCTTCAAGTAAAGTTGGAGTAACAAGTTACTCAATCAATTACACACCAAAATATGTTAATTGGAACTCTCTCAATCCATAAAGATTGTCTACTTTCATGTTTTTTTTTTCATAAATTATTTCATTAAATCAGACATGTATTATAAGAAATAAGTCAACTTTAACTAGTGTTAAAAAATTACGTATGTTTTAAATTTTTTTTTAAAAAAAGTTAAAGTTAGATAATCTTTATAGAATGGAGAAAGTATAATTTAGGTTTTAATATGTACGTTAAACACAAGTTATCACTTCAAAAAATTATTCGATTGTATGAAGCATTGATTAATTTTATATACCATGACTTGCAATCAAGAAAGGTTTTCATTGAGCTTGAGTGACCATTAATTAAATTAGTGACCACTAATTAAATTAATTAACCAATCCCAAACACTACACCTGAGTTGTTATACACCCACGTTTACATTTTGAAGAAAACGTGTCATCAAACAAACTTGACAAATCCTCTTACCAACCGCCTTAATCACATCAAACTTCATATTTTCCCACCCCTTAAACTGTCCCAAAATTGTTGTCAACTATTGCCAAAGTTCATTTATGATGATGGGTTTAAGAGTTTTGAGAATCAGTTTAATTGTTCTTAGTTGTTTGTTCATTATAGTTCAGTCTTCAGGCAGTGCATGTAGCAAGAATGAAGAGTATGTTGGAGAAAAGAAAGCATCAGTTTCAGAAATGGTGAAAAGTCTTTACTCCATTTTAACATCTTCTCCATTTACTTCAAAGTATTGGGGGAAAGTTAGGATCCTTCTTGATCAAGGCAGAGGCTACTTCTCTTATGTAAATCTAGAGTAAGTTTGTGAAATTTATTTTCATTTCAAGAAATGGATGCCCCAAAATATCCCATGTTTTTGTATATGCATGTATAAATTCTTAGATTAATTATATTAGTGAGTATGGGATAATGATGATAATGATGTGGTTCGATTTGTTCGGATCGAGTCTTTGTAATGACAATGGTAGGGTTTTTTATTAAAAAACAAATCAACATGGGATATGACACACAAATTAAACTACAAAAGCTGTGATCATGAAGTTGGTAAATTACACCCCCCCTTTAATCATGAAGTTGCCTTCATTGAGGGGTAAATTACACTACAACCACTGTGTCTTATATGTTATGTTACATTCTGTGTGACAGTCGGATTGTGATTGATTTTTAAATTATTTTTCAAAATAAACGTGTGTGTGATGAAGTGTAACATACAATTGAATGCCTAAGATCACTCGCGGTGTATCTTGAATCAATATTAAAGGGTCAATAAATGCTAAACCATTTCAATTGGAGATATGCCAATATTGAGGAGTGTATGTTCAAAAAAACGTACAATTGTAAAGCAAAATGTAATTTTTTCGAAGTTTAGGGGTCATTGCTAAATGCTAATAATCCATCTTAAATTCCTTGGCTGACCACCTAATCTATTGATCATGAGAGAGCATAATGTTTCATTACAATGTATGTATGTTGCAGCTTCAGGAAGGCTGACAATGCAGAAGCTAACGAGGGAATGGGAGGGAAAGTGAAAGAAGCTGTTGTGAAAAGCATGGATAAAAGCAAGCAAGCCATAGAAGGTTCTGCAGAAAAAGCTGCATATGTAGTAGGAGAGACAACAAACAAGTTGAAGAGAACATCCACAAAGACAAGGGAAGATGATCAGTCAGAACTCTAAATGTTTTCTTGGATGCTGGAGATGTAATACTCTGATGGTTTTGATGTGTATGTCAATTATGTTTTATGTCTTTTTTCTTTAGTTCATATGATCTTTATGTATTTATGTGCCTGCATAATTCAGTCCAAGTGTAATCTACCTAATATCTATATGCTTTACTTTTGACAGTTAACTTCACTCGGTTTCAGTTTCCAATGAATACTATTGTTACTTCTGGCTTGGAAGAGATCCTTTACCTTTTTCTTATGCCTCATTGGTGCCTCTTTGTTTTGTAAAGTTAATACTTCAAAGAGGTACGAAATAATAAAGGCACCTCGTATTTTTGTAAGGATTCGTTTAAATGTATTGTTGGAGGTACTTGGGGCGTTTACATTACTTGAAGCAGATCGAATCAGATTTTTATTCGTTCGAATGATTCGAAAACCGGTTAGTTAATCAGTTAGATTATCGATTAAATATTATTGTGTAATTAATTAAATGTAATTAAATCGTATTAATTCGTAATTAAATCGTATTAATACGTATCAATTCGTATTAATTTGGTTTGACTCGTATTTAATTCGTAGGAACTTAGGATATGTTTGGTAGGTATTTAGTAAAAGGATATTATTAATTGGTTTTAACGAGCGATTAACGAACTATTTTAAACATTTACGAATCATTTTATGGAATCGTAATCGGTCGGTTCGTTTAACGAACCGAGTGAGTTAGCGAGCTCATTTTAACGAATCGATTAACGAGCAATTTGTAATTAAATCGGTTGGTCAACAGCCCGAGAGGTGGTGGAGGATCCTTTCCGCTTCTATGTAGCACTAGTGAAAACAGATAATCTAGGCAACGCATTTGGTTGTTCCACACTTCCAATATCGTAGTGGCAAAACATGTTGCAGTCAATATAGTACTATGTGAAGAAATCCCAAAATGTTTGAACTAGAAAGTGGATTCACAATTTTATTTTTTGTAGCGATGCAGACCCACTTTGCAAATCAGTAATTCTTACATTGTCAGTTTCAAACAAAAAGTGTCTGAAACTTCAATCATCTCTTAGGAATTGTGTGACACTAATTTGAACCTGCAAAACAACATAATTTTAATTCGTGACATATTAGCATCATTAAAACTATTGAACCAATATGGTGCAGCATGTGAATAATATAATTCACTTTATGGATTGTTGAATGGAATAATTCGATACTCGCTTGAACTCGATCAGTTGCCATTATGATGCAACACCATTACCCAACAAAGACACCAATTTTTTTGTCATCTCTCAGAAGTCGTGGCACAACTTGAGCTTCAAATATTCATACTAAATTCTTCACTCAGATAAGATCCTCAGCATCCACATTCTGCAAAGCTTCAAGACCCCAAAATCCAATCACAAAACTACAATATTTTTTTTTATAAAATATATGTTTATTATTGGCTTAAAAAATGGTAATAACAACCTTAATCCAACAAAAATCCTTCAATCAATTACCCCCTCTTTGCTCTAATCTCACAAACAATGCTTGTAGTAATAGAAAAAGATATTCACATACCATTAATGGTGGAAAAAGCTCATTTTTTAAGCTACCCTTTTCAATAATCATCAAGAAAAACAAACCCTTTTCAACTTCTTCTTCTTGTACTGAGCAAAATGAAGAAAATGGTGGAAAAAGCTCAATTTGTAATCATAATTTGTATATATCTTCATTTGTTAAGATACCCTTTTCAAGAAATATTAAAAAGATTAAATCTTTATCATTTCCAGCTGCATCTATATCAAATTCTTCTTCCATTGAGCATAATAATAATAATAATAAACCAGAAAAAAAGAATGACCAAGATCTTAAATCAATTTTTAGAAGGCTTTGGAAAGTTGCAGCTCCATATTGGTCCTCTGATGATAAAGTACAAGCAAGATTGCAACTTGCTGCTGTGTTTGCTCTTACTTTGGGTACAACTGGAATCAGTGTTGGATTCAATTTTCTTGGTCGTGATTTTTACAATGCCCTTTCTAGTAAGTATACATTTAAGGTCTTAATTTTAGTTTTATTTGAAGTTTTTGAGTATTTTTATGTACTATCGAGTCAAATATTTTGTGTTCTCCGGCTCTTGGATATGATGAAATAAGTCAAAATGGCTCATTACACTACGTATATTTATTATCTATTGTGAAGTAGTAGATAGTGTTCGCACTTTACTCTCGGCTCAATTCGGAAACAGCCTCCTGTTATCACAAGTCTACACTTATTATCTATTGTGAATTAGTAGATAGTATTCGTACTTCACTCTCGGGTTAATTCGGAAATACCCTCCATGTTATCACAAATGCACGCTTATTATCTATTGTGAAGTAGAAAATAGTGTTGGCACTTCACTCTTGGGTGAATTCGGAAACAGGCTCCCTGTTAAAGGGTATAGTTGTGTCCTATCCGACCCCCCTTATCCCGCTTAGGCGGGAGCCTCTTTAGAGGCATTGGGCATATTAATGTTAGTGTGTTTCAAGTTTGTTAATGATTTAATGTTGATTAATTGTTTGAATTTTTTTGGTGTAGATAAAGATCAAGAACAGTTCACTAAGCAATTGTTGTACTACCTTGGTGCTTTTGCTGGTGGAATTCCGGTGAGAAAATTGCTACCACTTTGTTAGGTATTGCCCGCAGAGTCTTTTCTTGATTCATTTGCTTTGTAGGGAATAGCTTGACTAGTAGTAGGGTAGTACTGCTCCCATCTTAAAAAGGGTCTTTGCATAGCTCTTCTTCATCGAAGTGACATTTAAGCAAGGTGATATCGTTGGCCAACAAGAACATGTTATTATGTGCATCAAGGAGTAGTCTTTCCTGTATCTCTGCCCCATATTGAGAGAATTAATAAGGGAAGTTAAAAGAGTCTGTGACTAGTTACTCATAATCTTGTGTTAGAGTGTCCAGAGATGGATCGGGACAAGATCGGGAGATACCGAAGTTCCGATCTATCTCCCGACGACGGACGCTCACACACCTAGTTCGAGTGTGCGTTAAGCACACGAGTTCGGTCCGAATAGGCCTATTATATAAGGTTTATTAGGTTTAAGAGTTTAGTATTTGGTTGCCTATATATATGGACATATTCTATTGTAATAATTATACAACAATCATTTATCAATAAAAGTCTTTTTATATTTTATCAAGTAATCATTATTTACTACATGGTATCTAGAGCCTAAAATATTGATATATTATTTTCCGCTGCGCCGGAGGATGGTTTAAACCATGACAAAACCATCCGCCGGCGGATATCTATAAATCCTTTTTATTTATTTTATGTTTCGGCGAATAGGCCATGAAAATCTGTTTTTTTTTTTTTTACTTTTGACAACATTACGGAGAGGGAGACACCAAGGATATACTATTTAATGTCCGTTCTCGAATTCACCTCTTTGTAATTAGTGTTTATTTGAAAATAAATAGTAGTGGCTCTCTTTGATTCTAGGAGAGGTAGTACCGACGTTGCCATGAAAATAATATTACGGAAAATTCGTATATTTTGTTACCTGTATCGGTCTTGACTAGCTGAATGGCGTGTCGATTGTCTGATTGCAGCGAGAATACGACCGAATAGCTTTCCTCGTTACGTGCGAGATTTTGAAGGTTCGAAAAATGGCCTTTAATCCACCGAATACAACCGAACCACCCGGCGATTCCGGTGGTTTTGGCTGTGGTCCATGACTAGAATCACGATAGGTTCGGCACGAGATATAGTTCATGGCGGTGATAGTAGCGAGTTACTCGGCGATTGGTTAAGAGGCGGAGTCTATGCGCGTGATGAAGATGAAATTTTTTTATCCACTTTGAAGTTTTTAATGATTTTATTTTGAGTTGGGCGTGTTGTCTTTCCGGCTGAGAGAGGAAATGTTGATGTCCGGAGATGGATCGGGACAAGATAAAGGAGGGCTTCCGAGAAGTCGATCTATCTCCTGACGGCGGGCCGGCTGGGCTTTAGTTCGAGTGTGTGTTAAGCGCGCAGTGTCCGGTTCGAATGGGCCTATTATATTAGGTTAAGGTTTATTAGGTTAAGAACTTAGAATTTGGTTGCCTATATATATGGGCATATTCTATTGTAATAGGGACAACAATCATTCATCAATAAAAGTATCTTTATATTTTATCAAAGAATCATTATTTCCTACATCTTGACTACTAAGGGCACATTCTTCCTACATATATCTACTTTTTCGTTAAAGCTGATATGGTACAACGACCCGACTAAATGGTTTCTTAACTTGACTACTAAGGGCACATTCTTCCTACATATATCTACTTTTTCGTTAAAGCTGATATGGTACAACGACCCAACTAAATGGTTTCTAATGGTCAGGTTAACTCAATTGATCCTTACTTATTTGGGTAAGGGCAGTGTTGGCAAGAGATGATAAATGATAAAGTTAGTTCAAGTGTGTTATGTGAAAATTGTTAGGGATCTCCGTCCCTTAATAAAATCTATTGTTGTATCTTTCCACCAGCAATCGCTCCTGCATATTTCTAACATCATATTTTCAATATTATATTCAGCTTCAATTAGTTGAGATCACATACTCTGCAGGTATTCGTGTTGAGAGATTATGCAAGGGAAACACTTTCTCTTAGGTGGAGGTCTTGGATGACTACATTTTACATGCAACGCTACTTGAAGAATCAGACTTTTTATAAGATACAGTCTCAGTCAATTATTGATAATCCAGATCAACGGATTGTTGATGATTTAAGTTCCTTCACTGGAACAGCTCTTTCGTTCTCATTGATTCTCTTCAATGCTGCAGTGGACTTAGTATCATTCAGCAATATCCTGTATGGTATATATCCACCTCTTTTCCTGGTCCTCATTGCATATTCCATAGGGGGGACAGTCCTCAGCATCTACCTTGGCAGGGTAAGCATAATCGATTTTGGACAATAACTATTACTTTTTCATCATAGCTAATAGATATACTCTAATATTGGAGTTTATTTCCATTCAATCAGGGACTGGTGATGTTGAACTTTTTTCAAGAAAAGAAAGAAGCCGATTTTCGTTATGGACTTGTGCGTGTTAGAGAAAATGCTGAATCAATTGCATTTTATGGTGGCGAGAAAAACGAGATTCAACTGCTGCTGCAACGCTTCAGAAGTGCTGTGGAAAATCTAACTGTATGTAGTTTCTTAAGATCTTTACCATTTTTGGCTCGTCTAAGTAGAGCATTTAGCTAAAATACTCTCTCAACAATAGATTTGATTAGGAAAAAAAATGTTATATATTTTAGATGTGAAAGAGGTTGTTTGAAAGATCTAACTGTTCATTAATTAGCAATAAGTCAGAGTCTTGTGAATGGATGTAGCTTATTCTCTCCAACTTCATCTAAGTCGTGAGCAAATCATTTACTTCCCTATATTGTATAATTAGGTCTGACTCTTATGTTTTTGTTATGACTTATGACATTAGAACTAAACAAATTTTATGTATTAGAAGAAGCAAAAGACCATTTTTAGTACCTATTGGTGTGAGGACTGAGGTGAGCAATAATAATAGTATACTGGACCAAGTATATATCTGAAAAACAGTGATGGACAGGGAGTAGTCTTCACAATTACTGGTTGACATGATTTTGTTAACTCATCCCTTATATGGTTCCTCTGGGGGGTTGGGGGAGGGGGGTTGATTTTATATAGTATTTGATAAAAGATGGAGGCCTGGTGTTTTATACAGTAGAGAGCAAAAATGAGGAAACTGAATCTGTTTGAGTGATAGATAGATAATAGGTTATAGTTTATACATGCGCTTCAATTGAGTACATACCATATAGCTCGGCAGTTTGTTTTCACTCTCTGCTTATAACTATCATGCTATTGCTCGCTCAAGATGCATTTCTAATGACTAATTTCTGGCTAACATCCATGGGATACTATTTGCATGATCAAGACTTCTGTTAATTATTATTTTCATACCTGTCTTTACTCTTAAATATATGGTTCATCTGCAGGAATTATTGATAGCATCAAGAAATCTGGAGTTCTTCACCAATGGCTACCGATACCTTATTCAAATTCTTCCTGCAGCCGTCATTGCTCCAATGTATTTTTCTGGAAAAATTGAGTTTGGAGTTATAAACCAGTCAGTATCTGCTTTCAACCATATTCTTGGAGATATTTCTCTCATTGTTTACCAATTTCAATCTATCAGTGCCTTCTCAGCTGTCATCAACCGTTTAGGTACATTAGCATTCACTTTTACTTATTCTTTAGCAGATACGATGCAATATTTGGCTTTTATCTCAGTCATATAAGTGAGAACAAGATGCGAATCACTTAATAAATGTGAAACAAGGGAGCAGTAGTTTATTCATGTTCTGGACTGATACACATACCACATGTATTTGGTTACCAGCCTTACGGGAAAATCACCACTCATGCTCGATATAAGTGATCGTTTAGCCTAAAAAGTCTTTATTAAAATTTGTCGTTGATTTCTTTGGAGTATTTCCTTGGAGATAAAATTGTCAACCAATAAAAAAAAGAATATTAGGAGACAAAACTATGATGTTAGAGAATTTTTTAAACTCCAATGCAAAAAGTTGCATTGATAAAGTAAATAATCACTTTTTGCTCTAAACAATCAACTATTTGATACAAGACTTCAATCCTAAATAATCACTTATATTGATACGGAGGGAGTATACTGATTCAAGTTTTGTAGTTAATTATTCTTATCTGATAACTGCATGCTATGTTTCACAACTTCGTTAATTTATTGGTCATCTCAAGCCAAATTATGTTTTTTCGTAAGCCGAGTTACATAAATTTGGCATTGAAATATGTTGGACAATTCTTCTAGTGCCAGGCAACTTATTTGTTTTTCTAAGATCACATTTTTTTAACTATGTACAGGAGAGTTTGATGAGGTTCTCGATAGCAGCAATTCAGAAAAGTATGATGATTCAATGGAAAGGATTCAGCTTCAGTATTGTAGTGTGAATATGTCAACTAACTCAGAGGCCAATGGATCAATAACACCTGAAAGCAGTGCAAAATTACTAGAAATTGAGGAACTGACCCTACAGACACCAACTAATCAAGCAACTCTCATTAAAGATCTATCGATACAGATATATGAAAAGGATCATTTATTGGTTAGACTCTTGGCACTTCCCCCTTTATGCTACATTATTCTGGATTCAGTATCATATACTTTCTCATATTAGTAGCTATATTGGTTGTAGATTTCAGGGCCTAGTGGTAGTGGTAAAACTTCTCTACTGAGAGCCTTAGCTGGCCTTTGGAATTCCGGAAAGGGGAAAGTGACATTCTATGAAAGTACTGCGCATGAAGAAGTGGCTCAATTGGAAAAATCAGGCATAGAGTGTGAAGTTCAGCGGGAAAATAAATATCGAGGTGTACTTTTCCTTCCTCAAAAACCTTATATGACTCTTGGGTCTCTTCGTCAGCAATTGTTGTATCCTATTTGGACAGAAGATTCAGTTCTTGCATCCGACAATGGGAAAGAGACAGGTACTTCCTTCTGTTCACCTGTTGTATGATCTGCAGAATGTATGAAAGATAGCTGGAAAGCAGTACCTACATGGCTACATTTTATGTAACATTTAAGGAAATCGGACTCAATAGACGTAAAATTATGAGCAGCATCTCTGATTTATCCAATCTGTTTTAATCCATAGGTTCGCCGACGTTCCTGATGCAGACTCCAGACATAAATGGTAGGAAAACAAGTCAGAAGCCTTCAACTGAACAGTTGATGCAAGTTCTGGAAGATGTCCGCCTTGGCTACATACTGGAACGAATTAAGAGTTTTGATTTGATTTATGAATGGTCAAGTATTCTTTCTCTTGGGGAGCAGCAACGTCTTGCGTTCGCTCGCTTGCTACTTTCCAAGCCTTCACTAGTGTTATTGGATGAGTCTACCAGTGCTTTAGATGAAGCTAATGAGGTGAGTATCTAAATGGATAATTTATCTAAATGCCCTACTTGTTCTACCAATCCTTGCGGAGGAAAATTACTAGATAGTTCATAGATGTTACATTTCTTCGTCGATGCAAGAACATTTTGGTAATTATCATATGTTTATACAGGCTCATCTATATCAACGAATCGAGGATGCAGGAATCACATACATAAGCGTCGGCCACAGGAATACACTGTACAAGTACCACAAAAAGGTATTGCGTATATCTACAGAGGAGGCAATCAGTGCACCACGCAACTGGTATGTTGAGCCTATTAACCAAGAAGAGTCTATGTATTCTCAGTCAAGGCAATAGTGTTAGAATTTATAAACTCAAGATGCATCATGCAGTTCTATTTGAAGCCGATTTGTTACTGTTTTCATGGTAAAGTAGAAACTATATCTTCAGAAAAACTTGCCAATTGTACATTGTACAGAGAGATCGTATTCCACTAATGCATTGAAAGGCACATTATCTGTTTGGGTTAAACCCTGTGATTCAAACAAACGAGCAACAGGGTATGATAATCTGAAATGGCAGAACCATATGTGTAAGAGCAAAAAAGAGTGCAAACATGGTTAAGTTTGCTACCGGTCGATCTTGTAAAATCAAACTGCTCATATGTGTGCATAACTGCATATTACGTGCGGACTAGTGCTGCTTCCAGTCAGTTTGCATGAATACAAGTATAACTGTATAATATACCTTTCATCTCGTTTCTTAGATTCGATACTAAACATTAATATATCGAAATATTCATCCTTCTTATTAAGCATGCCAAAAAGCAAGATAAGTCAGCTGTTCACAGTTTTGCTTTCATGGACAGCCTTGCTCTTAATTCTTGATCAACGGCATCAATGAACTCCTCAGTGCTCAAGTATTGCGCCCTTTTAACCCTACATCGCATGCAAAACATTCAGGAATTAATAAGAAAGTTAAACAAAACATGTGTCAACTAAGTTGCTTACTTTTGCCCATGGATTAGAATTGAAAGATCCTTGGTCATATTTCCAGACTCAACACATGCAATACAGGCAGCTTCCAGACTTTTTGTGAAATCCAACAGTCTCGCGTTGTCATCTAATTTTGCTCTGGAAATTCATTACAAGTCATGTATATGCACAAAGGTAATCCGAACTGATAATGAACAGCCAAACAATAACTGTGTACCTATGCCCAAGCCCTCGTGTCCACGCGAAGATTGAAGCTATGCTGTTAGTGCTGGTTTCTCCACCTCTTTGATGCACTCTATAATGGCGTGTAACTGTCCCGTGGGCTGCTTCAGCTTCAATTGTCTTTCCATCGGGACATACCTGAGGTTTATTCCATATTTCGACAAGGATTGAAAATCAATCAAGTCACTATAATATTACTATGGAAATGGAGAAAGTATATGCATCACAAATTACCAGTACTGAGGTCATTAGACCAAGGGATCCAAATCCTGTACCAACCGAAAGAAACGATATATATATTATTTCAGTGCATCATCATAAGAAAAGGAAAGAAGACGAGCATCATACATCTATCATAATTATCCACCTTACGATAACTCGGAACCCCTGAAGGTAGGAGAAGAAAGTTACAGACCTTGGGCCAAAAGATCACTTTGAACATCTCCATCATAATTCTTACATGCCCATACATAGCCCCCTTCACTCTTGAGCGCATAAGCAACCATGTCATCGATAAGGCGATGTTCGTACCTTGATATCAAATGGAAGAATAAATAAGAGAACTTAACTAATACCAAAAAGAAGAAAAGAAAAATTGAAACACACACAAGGATTAGCAAACTCACCAAATCCCGGCAGCCTCAAATTTGGATTTCCATCTTCTTTCATACACATCTTGAAAGATATCCTTGAATCTGTGGAGGGAACATAGTGAACGGTCTACATAAGAAACAAAATTTGACCAGAAAAGCATCGAAATTGTGGTAATTCAGTCGGTTTCAGTGTGTTAAAAGAAAATTTGACAATCGAAATGAGTACCTGCCATCATATTGTTTTAAAATGGTGTTTTTGGTGCTTAGATAAAGGGGCCACCTTTTCTGATAAGCCATGTTCAATGAAGCTTCTGCGAAAGCTTGAATAGACTATATTTGCAAGAATTACCAATGAATAACTGTTAAATCAGGATTCAGGTTGACATCCAAACAAAACATCCTTATTATTAGTCTGGTTACATAACTGGAACCCCGAACCGAGACACCCAAATATTCTAGCTCATTGCCCTTCCTGCTTCCCCATTCAGTTCAGAATTTGAATTAACTTAATAGAGTTTAAGAATTAGTAGATACCTCATCAGTGTTATACATTGCCAAGGCTACACCTCCAGTGTCACTAAAACGGAAAACTTCAACATCTATTTTCTCACCTTGCCCATCTGGTACTGCATAAGATATCAAGTTCAGTTCGAATTAAGTTCATATTGCTATGTCATAATATTTTCCAACACAACTTGTAATAAAATATAATAACAGGGTGCCAAGAAAAAGATAAGGAACAGCTAAGACCTATTCCGAGTTATTACGAAAGTAATGAAATTTTCAGAAACTCGATAGTGCACCCTAAACATACCAAAGACCATTTTCAGTTTGCCAGCTCCTTTAATCACTAGATCCTTTGCTCGATACTGGTCACCAAAAGCATGCCTTCCTATGCATATGGGTTTCCTCCAACCTGGCGAACAGTCACACATTTAACACTAATGAGAGTCACCTTCTATCACTTTTCACAGGAGTGGGGTGGGCGTTCATATTTGAATTTGGGTAAACTACATAGTGAAGGAACAAGATATGAAGAGAACACCTGGTACAAGCCTTGGGATGTTCTTGCATACAATTGGTTCTCTGAAAACAGTACCTAAAAAGGATGGTTGTAACAATATATAAATAGAGACTGAAAAATTTCTTATGAAAAATAATAAGGGGCAATATCTGACCGTTTAACATATTCCGAATGGTACCATTCGGACTCAACCACATATTTCTCAAGTTGAACTCCTGCATACGTTCTTCATCTATGAATCAATGTTTAAGAGAAAGAGTTAGTAACAAATTTGTAATGAAGAGTTAACAATATAATCTGTAATAGTAAAGTGATCAGCCAATGAACTGCAATATTTTCAGAAGCATTATTACAGCAGCAGAGTACTAGAGTGAAAGGATTGATAGGAAAGGAAAAGAAAAGAAGGGGGAAAAACGCAAAGAGAAGATTTGGTAACTGTTTAACATTTATATGGCAAACAGAAATCATGCCTTGACATGCCACAACATAAACTGAACTATGCTATATGCTATTGGTAATTTGATATAGAGGTTTCAAATAATATAGAAGTGCCAAATTGTAGATTGTACATACCTGGAGTTATAGTTGCACATTTTATTGCTACATTATACCTGGAACAACGAGTACAGGAAACAAGGTAAGAATGACTGCATAAAAATGGAAAAGTGAATAATTCAAGCAACATTTCTAAATTATACAAGATATTGCTTTTTAGAAAGAAATGAAAAAAAGAAAGTATAAAGGACATATAGTAAAGCCTCAAATACCAACTCCTGATACCTAATTTCCTTCTTGGAAACAGTTTAACATCAAACACAATTTCATTTGCATAAACATATAAAAATTGAAGAAACTAGAAAACCAATTAGCTTGAATATCTATAACATGCTCATTCACTCACAAGCTCTCTCGTTCATCAATCGGCTAAAAAATTCCTCTCTCAGCCACCCCAAGTTCCCTTCTGAGTGCACCTAACAAGGGAAATCATAATTTTTTGAAGGATACCTGTGGTATCTTCCAACTGATCATAAAAGAGCTTCGGTTTCACAGAAACAAATCAACTCGATTTACTTGTAATCCAAAAAATTCACATATAAAATCTTTCCGAAACAAATCTAAACAAGAAAGGTGCTACATTATCCACTTGATCACAAATATACATCGGCAATCAAGATATAGGCTAATACACACATACTTAAGAGTAGCTTCTGCACTTTCAATGGTAACTCTATCATTTGTGGCATCACGATTAGGCAATCCGAGGTCGAAATACTTTATCTCCAATTCCAAGAAAGGTAGTATAAGCTGCAAAACCACTTCAATTTTCAGAAAAATGACCCCTATCTATAAACATTAAAAGTTTAAACAAACAACCCCTTACACAAAATACCTCAAACTAACAAGAATTATACATAATTAATTACCTTGTCTTTTATTGATTTCCAAATAACTCTAGTCATTTCATCACCTGCATCATTTCAACAATCCAATTTTTCAAAAAGCTAAGAACTTTGCCTAATTCATCAAAAAATAAAACTACCCAACAAATGATCAACAATCAAAATGATGTTTTTCATTGCTTTTATACATATCCAAGTTCAAAACTAAAAAAATCAACCATCAAAACTGGAAAATCTTTTGGATAAATGGAGTACAAAACTGCCCAACAAATAATCAACAATCAAAAATGATGTTTTTCATTGTCTTTATACATATACAAACATATCCAAGTTCAAAATTTAATAAATCAACCATCAAAATTCAAAACTGGACAATCTTTTGGGACAAAAAATACACTAATCTAAATTGTTGTATAAAATAATAAAAATGACTAACCATCCATTTCCACTATGGGATTGGTAACTTTAATCTTGTCAAAAACCATTTTCAAGAATTCTGTAATCTAGAGATTCTACAATAAACAAAGATTTTTTCGATAAGTACTAAGTAAAATGAATGTATATATATATCAAGAATCAGCGCTGACCACTAACGAATCTAGTTCACAGAAAACTGACACTGTCTGGTTTAAAGTACTGTAATAAACATGTTGCACGTGCATATAACTGGACATTTATAGTAAGAAATTTTTGGGAATAGGATTGTTAATAATGGCATGTTTGGATCGGATGAATCTAGGTGATAATAATTAAGGTAAATCGAGGTGAATGTTTTAAAATGTTGTTTGGATGATAATTATGGTTAGATGAATCGAGATCAAATATAATTATAATTATGACTCACCTCCGTTACATTTCAATTTGCGGGTTAATAAAAAACTTTAAAATAGAGCTCGATGAATTCAAACTTGTTTTCACCCCAATCCAAACGTACCATAATTTTTTAACTATCTCGGATAATGGCAACACTTTTTTTAATTCAAGAGGATCAATAGTTATTCTCTACTCATACCACGATGGCCTTGAGCCCCTGATCTTTTGGTTAAATGTAAAATTAACTGCACTTCATTGTCGCCGCTTTACTACTATTGTAGTATGATTTTTATGCTCAAATGGGATAAACTTTCTTTTTAAGGTATTAATTGATATGGAATGTTTATGACTTTGATATGAATTATAACAATTGTTGTTAAATACTGGACTTTGAAAACTAAAGTTTCAATTACCAAATATTATAAACTGACAAGCAATCATCATTCATGACATTGATTATATCTCCTGATTATATATTCATCATGGTTAGGAATGTTGATGGCAAAATTCATATTGTTAAGGTCAATTGAGCTAAAGAAATGTTAAGATCATTCATTTTTTTGTATTGTGAATTGTGAGGATGACCAGCGGTTGTTCTCAAAAACTAACTCAGCTTCAAGTTGATGTACTTCTATTTATCATTTTCCTAACCATTTGCTACTGCAGAAGGGACTTGTTCGAAATTAGCACATATCATGTCACTAAAGGGACAGCAGCTAGAATGCAGCCGGGGGGGGTTGGGGAGGGGACGACTTGGCATTGGAGATGATCAGAAAAACAATGTTGATCGTTGTAAATGGCGTGGCGTGGAGTTCAATACCATAACCTAGTAGGCAGTATCATATGACTTGGCCTCAGTAGTAACCAGTATGCAGTCGTTTTTCGTGTTTCCTCTGGATGATTGGAGTAGTCTCTAGAGATCTTGAACATTTTTATCACAATTCTAATCTCTTGGATACACTTTTCTAATTTCACTCCCTTCTTTAACCAGATTAGAGCATTTGGATGTTGTTTTCCTGTGAAAACTACTCATCAGCTAAGCAGTTTACTTGGTTGGATACTACACTCACTGAGTTTTATTTCAGTGACAACAATTAACAATGTCCTAATCTGGATGGCTTTTAAGTGTACATTCACTTGTACATTTTGATCTTGCTGACAACAATATAGAGGGCGGCATTTCCAGCTACTTGAGAGTACTGACATAGTTCGATGTTTCCTGATATAACTTGAAGGGTCTTGGGAGTTGATGAATGCATCTTCTTCAAGTACATTGCAGTACCAATATTTGCGTAGCAATTCATTCACAGGTTTTGAACTCATTAACCTGATAAAAGCGATAGAGGGGATCTAGAGGTTGAACCTTTCACATGATCAAATAGCATTCACCTTACCAGAAGACTAGAGTAAATATATCAAGAAACTGGCTCGTTGGAGACCTTTTCATTTATACACAATTCATTGTCTTTGGGGGCTATTGTTGTTTCTCGACTCGTCGGATAATCACAAACCGGGACAGCTTCCCATTGATTGCTTTGCTCACCTTTCTAGACTTACTGTATCTTAACATATAATCACACATGTTGGAGATCCACTCTCAAGGATAAGTGTGAGTTTATGATATGAACCTTATTATATGATCATCTTTTGTAACTATGATTCTGAATTCTGATGGATAGAGGTATATCTATCTTCATGTCATAATCATCTCTCTCTTATTTGTTCGTTCGTTCGCGTAATGTATCCGCCATGGCTGTTGATTAGTTTTAAGCTTTAAAACTATTGACACAATGCTGCTTGCTGGAAGTTCTTTATTACACATTATACCATTAATCTTAACAATTGTAACTAGCTAGATTCAAGTTTTTAAGTGACAAAGTTTAGTATTCTGAGTTGTGGACGAGGGCTGTGTAGTGAAATTTTCATGATAAGTAGGATTAAGCCCCCTGGAGATTATGACAAATAAAACAAAGACAAGATCATGTCTAGATTCATTTGAGCTAATCCCTTAATTTGGCGAAGCATCAAGCCGAACCAAAAACAAGTATAATTTACATAGCTGGAAATTGGTACTCCTAAAAAGTATGTTGCATGTAATAGACATTGAGTATATATAAGTTATGCAGATGCTCAAAATATGATCAATTCTCCACTTAGAATGGATCATCCTATCTTAGGGTATAAATGTATAATATCACATTTTTCCCCTAGTAGGATTTTGTTTCTTCTCAACTTATGCCTAAACTTTTGCAGTATACTCAACACCAGCATTATACTGGATGCATGTTAACTTATACTCCCTCAGGCTCAATCCCAATTTTTTTGGTCAAAAGTTTGATTTCAATTGTAAAAATTAACAAGTTGTGTCGCTTCAAGCTAAGTGACACAATTAACTTTGATTTATTAAAATTATCATGTTAATCGTAAAACATTTTAAAAATACTATTTTTTGATATGTTATTCACCAAATATTATAGAACATATACAGTATAAGTTTGTGATATAAAAAGTCAATTATCAAAATTGAAAAACTTCAAAATCTTTTTGGGATGACTGGAATACTTAATACTAACAATTTGCCAAGTACACCATATAATTTTTAGCACCACCAAGCACAACTGTCTCACAATAAATCTAGACTTAGAAATAAATTTTTCCTTTTTCCCTTTTCTAAATGTATTGACCTTTGAAATTGCGTATGCAAATCTACTCTATTGGCATTTTATTAGATTTTAAACATATCAAGAAAAAAATTAGTCATCCCTTTTTTCATACATCCTTGTGCTTTGTCACAGTATCTTATTGTACTAGTAGTAAATTAAACTATTATATACATGTCAATTTGCTACAGAGTTATAAAGGGAGTAGTTTACATCACAATGCCATTTAGCTTTGAGTGCCGAGATCAACAAAAGCAATCAAGTAGTAAGTAATAACTGAATTAATAAAATAATATATACTCCACTTATATTACGATTTAAATGATAGAGAGGATTTTCATTCAACAAAATAATGAAAAATTTAAAAGACTATCACAAATAAACCCAACAATTTAAAATTTAACGTACCTAATAATTTTTTTACTCCAATACCACACCTTCCCTACAAAAAGTAAAAAATGCCCACTCCCATCTTTCCTATTCTCCAATCCTCCATCACCACCACCACCACCTCCATCCTCCCTTGCTATCTGCATGGCCCTTCTCATGTCCCCTACCCTGTTTATGGCGCCCAATGTCCCTACAGCCTCCCACTTGTTTTGTCCTCTCCTCTCCCTTTGGCTGCCCGGCTTCCCGGCTGCACCCTCATTTCTTTCCCCGCCCCTCCTGCCCGCCACCGCTGGCGAGAAAAACCTCGATCCCCTCCCACAAATCGGCGCCCCTTCCCCAGAAAGTGGTGGCCTTTCCTTCTCCCCACCACTGAAAATGTCATTGACCCCACTCGCCCGTTTGTTGGTGGTAGTGGGGTTAAGGTTTCGAAAACTTGGGGGGTGTGGTGTGTGTGTTGGGGGGTTAGGGTTGTGGTGGGCCGATGATGGTGGTGGTGATGTTAGGGGTTATGGTTTCGAAAGGGTGGTTTGGCGGTAGTTGATGATGATGATGAAAAGTGGTGGTGAGGTGGATGTTGATGATGGTCATTTTGGTTTTGAAGAAGAATATGAAGAGGGATAATGCAGGGGGGTAGTAAAGTCTTTTGAGGGGTGTTGGTAGGCAAAAAAATAAACAAGTGTGCTATATTTTAAAAATTCTCCTACTTATAAAAGTGTGAGTTGTGTTTCTTCCCTTTTACACTGTGGTATATTGCCCCTTGACCGCCAATCATACAAAGTATTGACTCTATGGCAATTCAATAATTAATAAGTCTAAATTTTGCCTAAAATTATATAACAAACACATAGTTGGAGTTATCTAATCTCTTATAATGTGTGCAATAGTTCTTACTTTCCATATGTATGTTAATTACACCAATATATTCATTATCAATATTTTAAGTCGATTATATAAAAATCTTCAGCATTTTTCACAGCCAGAGATAAATGTTGATATAACAATAAAGTAAGGAATTCCATTTGAATGTCTGATGAATTAAGTACGCTCATACTAAATTTTATTATATGACACTTATTCAATTATAAATTGAAAAATAATTTCTAATCAAAAATTACTATTAAAGAACTATCTAAATTATGTGATATTTTGTATTACACATTTCAATAATTGAAAATAAAAAAGGTGTCGAATCATATATCACAATACTCTCCCTCCCGTCTCCAATAAGATTGTCAAGTTTAAATTTAGTTTTCACAAATTAAATGGTAAATTTAAATATTTTTTATTTACATTTGTATAGTATTTGGTGAAAATTATCAAATAATAATATTTTCAAATTACTTTAATATTGACATTTAATTTTATTTAAATCAAAATTGTGTTTATCGATGAAGGCGTAAAAGTTTGTCAATTTTGAGCACTTAAATCAAGCATGACAATCATTTAGTATGGATGGAGTAACAAATTTGGATATTTATTTTAGAAATTTATTTTTTTATTATAATATATAACATGTTAGTTTTGCTTAAATAAAAATATATTTATCTATAAATTATAGAGGTAATAATTAATTAGAGTTGAATTCAATATATGAAAGGGAATTAAAAAATTTAATCTTCATTATTTAATATTGATTAGTAATTAGTAAACTAAATAAGATTATATTGTCATAATAATACTTATATTATTAGTTTTTACTATATAAAATATAATTGATCGATATTATGTCTAAAAAACCATGCATGAATATGTATATAATCGCTTATTGATGAGCGTTTGATGTACAAATCGATACCCTAAGCTTATTTGGATAATTTAGCACATGACATTTATATTATTAAAGTTATTGTTATGTCAAAAATTTTAAAGTCTTCATATTAAGTAATATTACTCACATATATACTATTGAGGTTTAATTTTTTATTAAAAAATTTATTTTTAATTCATACTTTTTTAAAAGAGAGGTATATCATCTTTATTTCATTGATTTTCAATATAGTTCATTTGGAGTATTCCACACGTTCGAACAAGGGCAGCGTCAATGTATGTGCTTTGGTTATTTTGTGGCTAAAATAATTCAGAGAGGAATTTCATAAAAAACTTGATATTATTATTGGTTTTACATTGCAAAATGCCTATTAAGACAATCATTAATGAAAATATGTTAAAATGAATACATAAAATAGGAATTGAATAATTGGAACTATGATTAATTTATACTAAGCAATCAATTGAGAAGTGATGTTTTCTAACAATAAATGAAATAGCATAAAATATTTTTTATTAAAGAGAAAAGTATTTTCTAACAATAAATAAAAGATACATAATGTGCATTCTTTTTATTAAACCTTGAAAATAATGGCTAAATAACAAAACTTTTAAATATATTATTAAAAAATTATAAGGGATCATATAATTATGAACAAATGAATTATAATAATATAAAATCAAAAAGTATAGTATAAATTTACTTAAATAGTTAGTACTTTATTTTATTATCTCAATTTAAATATTTAAGGAAGTATAATCTTTCAAATTGCCAACGTATATATTTCTTAGTTAATAGTTAAATGGTAGTCTTCCAAATTTCTCACAAAATAGTCAACCTACTTTGAAGCCACCTATTTTTGATGCCAAAACTTACATGATCTCGGGTTAAGAGTATATATATATACAATTAAATTTGGATGTTACCATGTTGCATGTTCATAACAAAATATTTAAATAAAATGAATTTAAGATAAAAATTGAGTATTTTTATTGTTCAATCAAACATTGATAAAAATTGAGTATTTTTATTGTTCTATCAAACATTCCGGATAAATTGAAATAGAGGTAGTAATCTTTGGACTTATTGATCGTACCATTCTGTGTCTTTGTTTTTATTTTTTATGTCTCTTGAACTAAAATTTCTAATAGCCAACTGGCATTTTGAAGATTGTATGATAAAATGTGGTGGCAGTTGAAATTATAATGTCAAATATTACACCAAAAGTCTAGTGTTTTTTCCGGCGACGTTCCATAATTTATGCTAATGACTGAAACCTTGAAAATGATCTTATTATAAGAAATACTAATTTATATATATTGGTTCATAGATTCAGGGTTGGCTGTATCTTATTATGAGAAGTATGTTATGTACTGGTTCTCAAATTAGTAGACTCATTATTGGTTATGAAGTACCCTTTCCTTTTTTAAACAATTTAGAGATTTTGACATTTTAATTTGAATCCTATTGAAATTTACATGTATATTCAATGTGATTTCTTTCACATTTAAGTTTTTTTTTTAGGATTAAACTTTAAGATCTTTATATATGATGAATTAAATCAATTGAATGTATCATGACAAGGTGAAATGATGTCAAAACTATTGGGATTAATTCGATCCGCAGTAATGCTAATAATGACAGGATACGGATCAGTCCCTTGGTAAGGATGACGATTTTTTTTTTTTAACGGAAGAAATAATCTCGTGAATCACTTCAATATAGGGGTTATGAATTCTTGAGGAAACATGACTTGACCCGTCAAAGAAAAGCTATCATCTCAACTAGAAGAGATGATTCACCTAGAAAAATACCCCCTCTCCTCCCCACTCCACCTCTCTTTTAAAATAGACTCATATTTTATTTGTTTGAAAATTTCCTTCAAAACACCAATATTTGTTTATTTGTGAAATTCCCTTATGTAAAATGAGTTTTAGTTAATTTTAACGTTGAAATTGATGGAAAATGATAAATTAAAAAGTAGGAGGAGTTGAGGCGCAAATTAAAAGATAAGTTAAGGGTGGTTGATCAGATCGATTAAACATTATTGTTTGCATTGTAAATGGACTCTCATTTTCGGTAAAAATAAGTTCAAATCATCAAGGTTATTCTGTCATCATTATATTTGACTAAAAATCCATACAATTTTATTTCTTTGGACAAATTATTCCTACTTACTACTTAGGTTAACAGAGCTGTAACCCTCTCTAGGATCCAATTTCATTCAAGACTTTTGGACAAATTACCATGTGAAGAGATATATGAGACCGACAATAACGGATGTCTGATTACTATTTATTAATAATTGGCAGCTATGTGACACAGACCAAAGAAAATGACATAAATATGTAAAATATATACCCAAAATCAACTAATCCTAAGCAAGAAGACAACTTAGATGAGTATAGATTGATCCCTTATTTTGCCCATTACACTACTCCACATCATGCTCTTTTGCCTCCATATAATCATTAAGGTCTAACTATTTCGTACACTCCACATTGATATGGATTAATCAACTCACAAACATATTTAATTTATTTATTATTTTGAAATGATAATAATTAGAATAGCTTCATTTGATATCTAAATATTTGTAGGAAAAAATATTTATTAATTAGATACAAAGTTAAAAATAACTTTATTTGATATTTAAAGTAGACAAACCTATAATTACGTATTTATTTGTACAAGATACTCGAAATTTGATATAACTGTTACGCATATGCATGCATACACTTGTTCAATTTATCAAAAGTCAAATTTTAATTAAGTAATTATTCTTATAAAATTCAAGGAATTTAATTTGGTACATGTTCAAAAATTTGTTAAGATTACAACTACGAATTTCATTAGTCTCGTCACATGAAGTTAATAAAACTACTTTGTACCTCTCCGAATGCTCGAGTGTAACTTTAGAAAGTGCCATACCTTGAATTAGCAACACATTTTTTGTACAAAGTTATTCATTATTAGTTCAAATCTTTATAGATTATCTCATAAGCAAAGCAACACATTTTTTTGTTCTAATAATAGAGTATGAACATTTTAATTTCTTATGTCACACGCAAGACTTAATCATTCAAGAAAATAAACCACTGTTATATAAACCCAAATCAAGCTGAAAAAATGATAATAATATTAATAGGCCTTGTAATATATCTATCGTTTTCTTCTCTATGGACCAATGCTGCCTTCCAACTCATAGATATACTATTATCATATTTCTTACATTTAATTATAATTTTTTGACTCAATTGTATATTCTTTGATGATTTATTTGTTTTCTTCTTCAACATAAGTTGTTGCACACACATTTTGTAGATATTTCAACATGGCTTTTTTTTCTTGGTGCCTAATGTTTTCAACTCTTTTCCTACTCTTTGTTGCTGCATTTCTTGATTCCACTAATGGTGATGCATTAGAAAATTATGGTATTCTTGGGTCTAATCACCTCAGGAGATTGATACAGAAAGATGGTATTAGATATCAAACAATGTTGGACAAATTAGAGTATCATGCAATGAGCAAAAGGGTCCAAGAGGGGGAAGTGGACTTCCAATTTGGGACAAATTATAAAAAGAAAGCACAAAGGAGGGGTAGGAGTAGCATTGTAATGAAAATCAGGGCAGGGGCTGATGATGGAGTAGGTCAGTATTTTGTGACATTGAAAGCTGGAACACCAGGAGGAGAGTACCAAGTGGTGGCTGATACTGGAAGTGATTTGAGTTGGGTGCATTGTTTGAACCGTTGCGGCAGAGGAGATAGGCGGCAGAGGAGGAGGAACACCACCAGGGGAAGGTTGTTTTGTGGTGATTATTCTTCTTCTTTCAAAGCATTGCCCTGTTCTTCAAGAATGTGTAAAGTTGATTTGGCAAATCTGTTCTCTTTGGTTAGGTGTCCTTCTGCTTCTGCTAAATGCCTTTATGATTACAGGTAATTATTTCTGCACAACAAAACCAAATCAAGTCTTATCCACTAAGTGGTATCGATTATATGAATATGACGTCTTCAATCAATCAAATGTATATTGTCATCTCTTCTGTTAATTATTTCTGCATGAAAAGTATTATAAATTGATGGGATTTATAGTTTATGATATTATATAGTTGAGCTCATGAGTCTTTCAGTCACAAAGATGGTATTTTTTGGGGTCAAAAGAGCACTAAATGTTTACTTAAAACATTCTAAAATTGCTTCATGTTTTTCTCCAATCCTTGCATTAACCATAATACTATTTTCTCATGCAGAGTTCTCTATTCGAGTGTGCTTCAAAATTTTCCACTCGGACGTAATAATTATAAATTCTTAAGCAAGTGTCATAGCATGTCACGTAAAGTGTAACACAGTCCAATCTCAGTGGCGTATAGTGAGATCGATTTGAGTTATGCTTGAGGTCAAGGGTTCGAGTATTGTTTAAAAACTTGGTATTCTAAATCAGTCTAATTATAGAATGAAATGATTAGGTATGCAGATGGATCAGCTGCAATGGGATTATTTGCAAATGAGACAATAACAGTCCAACTCACAAATGGTAGAGAGAAAAAACTTCACAATACTCTCTTAGGTTGCAGCCAGAGAAGCAAAGGCCAGACCTTTGAGATAGCTGATGGTGTACTAGGACTAGGATACAGCAAATACTCCTTCGCCGTAAAAGCTGCAAAACATTATGGTGGCAAGTTTTCGTACTGCTTAGTTGATCATTTAAGCACCAAAAACATCTCAAACTATCTCAGTTTTTACTCTAGAGAAGTCACGACGAATTCAAGAATCAAAATGCAGCACACAGAACTCATCTTGGGTGTGCTTAGCTCATTCTACGCAGTGCAAATCGAAGGAATTTCTATCGATAATGTAATACTAAACATCCCAAGAGAAGTGTTTGATGCAAATGGAAAAGGAGGGACAATTCTTGATTCAGGGACAAGTCTAACATTCTTAACAAAGCCAGCATATTTGCCAGTGATTGATTCACTAAAGAAATCATTGTCCAATTTCAAGAAAGTTGATTTAGGTATTGGACCATTAGGTTTCTGCTTTGATTCAACAGGATTTCAAGAATCATTGATTCCAAGATTGGTGTTTCACTTTGCAAATGGAGCTAAATTCATCCCCCATGTAAAGAGTTATGTGATTGATGCAGCACCAAATGTGAAATGTTTGGGGATTCTTTCTGCAAGCTGGCCTGGTCAGTCTGTTATTGGAAATATTATGCAACAAGAGCATGTTTGGGAATTTGACTTAGTTAATAGGAAGTTAGGTTTCTCTCCCTCCACTTGTAATGTGCTGTAAATATTTGATGCATGTATCTGTCCACACACAGGATATGTTTATTACTTGCTATAATAAGCATATCATGCAGCAATAAAAGGTTTTTTTTTAACTTTAAAAGGTTTGGCAGTGTGCAAATATAAATGTAATTGATTGTTTGTGTAAATCTACAAATAGACATTGATTTAAACCCAATGTAATTGACTGATTTATTTATGTAAATGTTACATCTAGGCATTTAGCAATCAGTTGGCAGTAACATTAGAAAAAATGGAGAAAACGGAACACATTTTTTCCCTGCTGGTGAAGAAAACGAACATCAAGAATCTATCTTCAAGAAGACAAATAAACTATGATATGAATCTCAGGCCCCATTACCTCACAGGAAAAAAATGCATTTTAACATCTGAACTCAAGGCACATTCAGAACAGAAAAGGGCGAAAAATTGACAGAATCGAACCCTCAAAAGTACATTTAGCAGCGACGAATGCATCCAAATTCTAGCTGGAGGGTGTGTAGATGTTTTACAGAGTATAGTTACTAACCTATTGATAAATATAGGGTACTACCGTTTACAATTGTGTCTCACAGCTCAGAGAGTTGCACAACAAATTGTTTTCTTCTAGATATTGATTTTTCAAGTCAGACGGCGGTACACAAGGAAAATCTCATGTACCTATTCCCCGCTTGATCCCCGACCCCCACGTGCTATGCGACCACCTCTAGCTCGTGCTCTACCTCGACCTCTAACTGTGAGATTTCCGAAGTGGAAAGAGGCCTTTTTATCTGAGGGGAAGCCCTTTCCCTGGCTCTTGCACTTAAGTTTATAGTCCTACCAACTGGGGATACCTGTCTCCCGCCTTCTATCTCAGGCCTACCAACTGGGGATACCTGACTCACACTTCAAGGTTCAGCCGAGAGCTTGCTTAGAATGGTGTGTCTTGACACACTACTTTCACCAGCACCACTGGTTGATGCTTTTCCTGTAGTACTTACAGTATTCAAGTTTCCCTGATCAAGTTCCGAGGAAACTTGCTCATTAATAACATCATTCGCTTTATCAGTAGAATCTACATCTTCGGTGGCAACTTCTTCATTTTTTCCATCATCCAGACCCTGAGAAGAATCAATCTCCCGTGGTTCAGTGGCTGATGGAATTGCAGATTCCTCATTTTCTCCAGTCTGAGCGTGCTCATCAATTTGTGGACTCTCCATTGAGGGAGGAATACTATCATCACCTTCCTGATCATCAGCATCCAACTCTCCCTCTTCAAGTTCACTGCCAGACTCGTTTCCTTGTTGCTGGATTTCTCCAACTTCTTGAACTTTTGAATGGTCGTCAGATGCCAAAACCTCACTTGGTCTATCTAAATCACTGGCAACGTCAATTCTATCATCCTGCAATTCAACTATATCAACTACAGGCTCTATCAACTCTTCAGGTAGCTCACCAGCCGATTCAACAATGTCGTCCTTGCCAGGATCGACACATTCCTCTTTCAAACAATGGTCTGCAGCATCAACCATATCGTCCTCAGGAACAGGTGTTGATTCATTTGCCACCTGATTTGGAGCTACTTGTCCTTCATCCTCTTGTGATGCCTCCAAACCTTTGGCCTTTTTGGGCAGAGGCACATCTATGTTGGGGCTTGTCTCCTCCGCCAACGAGTCTTCTTGGGGCCTGAGGTATTCAATGATATTGGGCCGACGCTTCGAGTAGTCAACGGGATATTTCCTTGAGGTTCCTGACTGAGGGCTGTTTGTTTCTCGCTATTATTAGAACCATCAACTTCAGACATTTCTGTATCCAGCAGGAGGCTTCCTTTAGGGTTTCCCTGTAACCAGAACAAGAGTTTTCCTATTTCGCATTTCTACATTTGTCCTAGCAAGGAAACTGCTTTTCCTTTCTCCACGGAATGTAATAGCGAGGAGTGCTAGGTCGCTACCAACTGACATTCGGGGCCCTGATGATGCAACAACACACACAAACCTTTTTTCCATAAATTTGTCTATAGAGACTAGCAAGATGGGGAAACATATATAACTAGAAAATAATATCATCATACCTGTTGTGACTGCTGAAGATGAAGTATGTGACGAAGAAGAATCTCTGCCACACTAGCAGGCTCCATTTCTTTGCAGGCAGGTTGGGCAGCCCGTTCAAAGTTCACTACAGCTCCTAGGTACAAACCAGTAAGATCTTCTAAAAGCGTCCCAGGTGGAAGTTCAACAGCAGAAGCACCCTACAGTGAAACCAAGCAAGAAACCGTAACTATGCAGGCAACAGTACATATTTTCCAACATTAAGCATGATTCCAAATGCCCTAGCAATACAATAATAGAGAGAAAAACTGGCTAGCATATATAGACATCAGCTAGCAGTGTGTGTGGGGGGGTGAAGAACCAAACAAAAAAGAGAATACAAGAAAGACAAACCTGCAGCTGACTTACTTTATCATTCTTAAGCTTCTCAATTTCATCAGAGGCAGATTTTACAGCTTGTTTATGCTTCTCTAACTCATCCAACAGTTTTGATCTTTGCTGAATTAAGAATAGATCCAGGAGTCAGCAGCAAACTTGTACAATTATTAGAAACAAAATGTTGCAATACACAACACAAAGAAGTAAGCCCAATAGAAAACAAAAAGGAAATACCTCAGCAACATTATAGAATTTGATCATTATCTTTTTGCTTCGCTTTCTCTGCCTTCAAGTCTTCTCTTGTTCTCTCCATCATCTTCTCCAACATCTTGTGGCGCAAAAACAAAATACAGGGTATCACAATCAACAAGAATCTAATTTCCCAAAATGTTGCCTGGCACTATTAGGTAAAGACACTTCACCAAGTATTTGCTTCTAATTTTCTCTGATCAGGGGGGTGAAACCCTTAGTAAAGGGCAAACGAGGGTATGGCACAAATCGTTAACTGAGAGCTAAAACATGAAAACAGCTTTGTAAATACTAAAGTGGATGCAATGAAAACACTCTATAATAATCTGAAGTCAATTTAGCATTTACTGCGTTGTTTTGAGCTGAAAAGCGACTTAAACTAACATTTGATGTGCACCATTATAGTGTATCATGCATCTTTTATATATTTTCATTGTTCACCTTCATTACTGCGAGTGAAACATACAGTAAGTCCTCCCTCACATTTGGTTAATTATTTATTGTGCAAAAAGCTGCAGAGTTAAAATTGCTGGATGCAAACTACTTAAAATTATAAGAGTTCCAACCTGAAGCCTAGCGTCTTTCAGAGCCTGTTCACCAGCAGCATCCACTGAAGTTCTTTTCCCTGTAAACAAATTGGAAATAAGCAATCTCAGGCCAGAAATGAAGAAACGCACTCATGTCCTGCATTTTAAAATAAATATCCTACCTTGTTTCGCATCTTCTAACTGTTTTGTAAGAGCTTGAATCTCTTTACTCAAGTCGTCCTTCTCTTTAGACAAGTTATCATATTTTTTCTGTAATAGGATAAGATAATAAAAGTGAAAAAAAAACAGCATTAGCTGATATGAGAGTTTTCACAACCAAAATTTAAGACGCTGTAAGGACAACACTCACTGACCTTTGAAAAAGATGTCAACCTTCTTTGCCTTTCGATTTCTGTTCTCTGCTTTTCGACCTCTGATCTTAGAGAAGCCTACGTAAAGAAATTATTTTAGGGTAATAAAACTGAAAAAAATATGGAGAGACAACTCAAGGATAGTTAAGCAGCTTACTTCAACTTGCAGAAGAGCATTAATCCTGGACTCTCTCTCTGTCAATTCTGTCCTGCTTCTCCCGATATCTTGCTCCAGTTGTGAAATCACATGTTGCTTCTCAGATACAATTTTCCTGGTCTCCTCTAGTTGAGCATCTTTCTCAATCACATTTCTCTAGAAAAATGAACTTACAGGATTAATCACCTATATAGTACAGAGCAACAATTATTTGCTACTTCGATGATAATAGACAGGATCCCAAGTGCATATGCCACAATGATAATTATAACAAGTTACAACTTACAACTGAAGATGTATATTAGTTCTAAATTCTCCCAGCTAATGACCTTAAAACATAAAAGAACGAATAAAGAAATACTAAACAATATATAAATTAAAAAATCACTCTTAAATTCACATCATCAATTAATAACTATTTAAATATTCATTCAAGATTATCAATGTCAAACTACCTGCAAACTTTGTAAGACCAATGATTAAGAAAAAACTATCACCACACACAGCAGAAAAGTCTCAAGATCATCACTGTTAAGATACCTGCATCTGCTGAACAGTTTCTCGTGCACGATGGAATTCTTCTATATCCATATTTTTGTACATTTCTTGAAGCTTAAAAAAGAAATAGCATGCTAGATTCAATAAATAATTGTGAATGCAACCATCCAAATATAGAAATGGAAAATTGGAGATACCTCATCAATCTTTTTCCTAAGATGTTCAGTCTCGACCTTAAACATGTCTATTTCCTTTCTGCAAGCCTCCACCTCATTCTGTTTATCCCTAAGCAATTTTTCGAAGTTCTCTGCATCAATCTTGGCTTTTTGGGCAGCTTCACGCAGTTTCTACCCGGATCCACAAAATAAAATAATGAAAACAAGAAATCAGTCTTCAATAGTTACAGAAGATTAAAAAAACTAACGAAGAACTTATACCTGACACTCCTCATAATTATGTCTGTTCTCTTCTCTCAGCTGTGCATTACTTTCCCGCAGTAAGTTTATCTCCCTCACCTGAAAAATATTACAAACAGAAAGCACCAACAAATTAAACCTGTTATCCGCTTCCACTACAACTCTAAAGAAGGGAATTATACCTGAAGTTGAAGAGATTTGAAATCTTCCTCAGTGAACAATAATGATCTAGCACTCGATCTTTCTGCATGAAGCGCCACTTGTGCAGACTCTGATGCCTTTAGAGCACTATCAAGCTGGAATGGGAGCAAAAATGTTCAATGAGTACAGTTTTAGAAGAATTGCAAGAAGTTCGAGCAATGAGTACAGTTTTAGAAGAATTGTAAGTGCAAGAAGTTCGAGCCACACCAGTACAGCTAATATAGGTAAAGCCTCTCATACCCAGACATATATAACAAGGTAGGTGTTAAAAGCATTTGTCTACCCCACAACATTAGAATAGATAAACAACTTGGCATTTCCCCTTATACATTATGAAGGGTGAAAAGGTGCCAAATGAACATGGACAGGCTAATTAAGGCTTAAAAAAACATCCTGGCTTCCCACTAAGTAAGAAAAAACTGAAACAAGGACGAGACAGCTACCTGTGACTGCAACCGAAATTTTTCCTGTTTCAGCAGGGAGATCTCAGTTTCTGCCTGGAATTTACCCACCAAAAGCATAGCTGTTAGACTGACTGACTGACATGCTATCCTTTCCAATATTAAAAAATAAAAATTGGCTGAAATGTGATCATGAACATATTCATACAATTTCTTTAGACCGACGAAGATAATTAACAACGTTCTGCATCCCATCCTCATCAACAGCACTTGTTTGAGTGCTTCCAGATGCCAAACCAACAGAGCGACGATCATGCTCAGCAAATTTAATATGCAACGCTTCCAATTGACTGTGCAAAACCTTGTTCTGAAGGATAGACAATTCAGAATGTAAATAACGGGGAATTTATGCAATTTAGGCATATAATGTTAAATGGTAATTCAATAGACTGAGGGGTAGTAATGAGAAACAATTTATAAGCGGAAATAGGTTTTTGGTTGGGAAAATGCTTCTCCTTCATAATTTCGAAATCAATATAAATGTTAAAAAAGACCATTCATATCATTGAGTGCAATCTCAGAATACCTGTTCGTTTATTTCTTTGTATCTTCTATCTCCTTCGCATTTCGAAGCTTCTAGGGCAGACTTTTCAACTTCCCACTTTGCCTTCAGATCATTCTGCAATGATCAAATGAGAAATTTAAATCAACAACACTTACCAGAGAGAATTAAATGAACAGAAATGAAATGATGAGAAGAGTCAGAAGACAGTAGAATGAAAAAAATGAGTAGACATGGCAAAGAATGGACAATAAGTCAATCTACATACAGATAATAGAACAAAAGCAGAAAAATCAAGAAAATATTACATTCTCGCTTTTGAGGGTATCAACCAATTTGTGCAGGTTAGAAGCTTCTTCTTGCAAAGCTGCCAAAGCTTGAGATGCCCTGGTCAACTCTTGGATTGTTTCCGACTGTAGAATAACCTGCTCAAACAAACAGAATTGAGGAATTCATTCAGATCTGAAGAATTCTAACTCAGACACCTCAAACATCAAGGATATATGAATGGCCCAGGACCAATAAAAATGTAGAAGCAAGCCTAAATCAAATGGAAATGAAATGCAACAAACATTATAAGAGGATTCCTTTTTATTCTTCATTCTCGAAGGTCCAGCTCCAAGTCTAGAGGATCAATTATGATTTATACTCCAAACATTTCTACCACACAAAGTTGAGGAAAAAAAACCTATCATCAACAACATAAGACATGAAACTAACTAAACTTGTATGTTGTATGTTTAGGACACAAGATGTTGACAAGATAACTTATTATAAAAATAATAATACACATCCCAACATGGCAACATCTAAACCTAAATCACACACAGATGGGAAGAACAGCTAGAAAAAAGTCACCTTGTTACTAAAGCAGACAGATTGCAAACCTGCCTGAGTGAATTAGACCCCACCCCCCAGTATAAACTCATTTACATTTCAAATATCAAAGCACAAATTCATCTGCACAAAGAACCTACAAGAAAGAGCACCTGTCGTTCATAATTATCTTGGGTGGTGCGCCATTTTTTGTGCTCCTTTTCCAAATCATCACTCAGAGCAGAAACTTGAATTTCCAAAGCCGTAATTTTGGTCCTGTAAAGAGAGAACATGAGTTCGCAAAATTATTGAATAAAACTTGTCTTAGATGACATTAGCTGTGAATTTGAACTGACAAGTCATAGCATCAAACTCAAGACGTCGCTATTCTACTTGATGACTGATATTAGAAAAATGAAAGGAACGTACAATTTAATAGATTCATCATCCCTAAGAGTGGAAACTTCTGATAAAGCTGCAGCAAGTGCTTCATGTTTCTCAGCATTAACAGAAGAGACTTCATTGGACTTCAAACAGCACTCTGTTTCGAGTTCTTTAACCCGTTCACGCAGTGATTTCAGTTCATCTTCAAGTGATTTTTTAATATTGTCGGTCTGCAATAAACATAATTAATCAAATGTGAGATTTGTGAGACCAAAGGCTTGTTAAGCAGATCATCTCATATTGCAAGTCAATCAAAAGATTACATCGAGTTTGTAGTTCTCATAAACTGATTCAATCTGCTTCATAGCTGATTCATTCACCTCGGCTATGCTTTTATACTGCACAAAGAAGAAAAATAGTTGTGATTAAGAATGTGCAAGATTCTAAGAAGATAACCAACAAATGGCCTAAACAACAAGTACCTGTAGCATGTGATGCTTTGTAAGTTGTAATTCCTCTCGAAGTCTTTCCAATTCTTCTTTGACAGAGTTCATATCTGGAGCAGCCTAAAGAGAAATCCAAAAGACAATGTTTATCACCTTATACCAGGAGAAGAAACATGGATGAATAAGATGAACATATATGATTTAGCAATCATGTAAAGCAAATACACTTCACAATTAGAGTAAACAAATATATAGCATGGTCTCTCCATGTATGATCAAGCATAAAATGCAGACTAAATAAACATGTTTACATTCCAGCAAAAATCAGGCCACAAAAGTGTTGCCGGTGCGACGTTCTGAAAGCTTAAAGATAAGTTAAGTAAAGTTAACGATCATCCCATTCCTACTCTCCAAATTTTTTGTTATAAATGTGGACAACTATTCACCCTGTCTCCTAGAGGAGGAGAGGAAGGGGTGAAAGAGAAGAAGGTAGGAACGAAAATCCTAAGTTTCAAGTGAACAGAAAAGTATATGGATGCAGGAACTACAATTTGATGCTATCGAAAACTAATAGATCATTTCAGTTTTGTACCTTATCAATAGCTGATGATGGAGCAGTTAAACCATCTTTCTCTGCAACCTGCACAGCAAATAACAAATGAAGGTTGGGCACCAAATGTGAAATGTTTGGGCACCAAATGTGAAATGTTGGATCACGAAATTAATGTTACTCTGCAAAGGAGGACTGAACATTCAAAAGACAAGCTATGGACTAAACACCAATTCTTGGTCATCCCAAGAAGTAGTTTGATATTGCATAAAACAACCTAAACAGATCACTTGGGGAAATCATGCAGCTTGGCCAAGTATATGATATTTACCACCATTAAACTCAAAAATGGATGTACCACAGCTTATCAATGGTTATGACCGTGGCTACCAATCACGTGAAGGAGATAAATGTATAATGAGAAAACTGAGAAAATATACACTTCTATTTTTTCTTTTAAACTTTGTTCTGGTCATCTAATCATATGAGTAAAAACAGACCCGCGTAATTTTCCAAATTACCTGATGATCGGAAAATCTCCGTCTCTCCATCTCAGCACATCGGGCCTGGATGAGGGTGGTTATATTAGGAGGTTTAATACAGAAAATTCAATCGTAGCACAAACACCAAAGAAATCATTTTCTAGAGTTCAGGGAACTAATCTTAAAGGTACCTCGGCAATAGCAGCTCTTGCCTCAGCAGCTGCAACAATACGAGATGCATTAGCTGATTCTTCAACTTGTTTCAAGGCATCCTTCATGGTATTTTCCCGTTCAATCCTAAGCTTGCGCACAATTTCACGCTCTTCCTGAAGTTCCTTTTTCGCCTCAGCCCATTCTCTCTGTGTGTGTCATAATTGAACATACTATCATCGAAAATCAAGATAAAACTATTCCCTCACATTTCTAAGACAAGTTCTATATCACCTTATTTTGATACCAACATTACCCATAAGCAGGCCGAAAATTTTCTCATAGAACGGGTTCTTATATGGGTTTAAATTTCAATTCAATCAGAAGAACACTAATAAAGTCAATGCTTAAATCAGAAAGTACAAACAATGATCGGTTCTATTAGTTTATAAGAAACATAAAAAAGGACTAGAATACTATCTCTATTATTTTATGCAAATACTAGCAATGCCATTTTCACAATATTCTACTGACTAAGCATACCTCAATTTTTTGGATGTATTCCTCTTGTTTTTTCTTCTCCATGATTCTGGCCTCCTGAACCCAAAAAATACAACAGATAAATTATATAAATTAATAAGAGAAAACATTTTTGAATGATGGCATATGTAAGTAATACCTCACGGACTTCTTCGGTACTATGGATGGTATCTAAGCTGGCCTGGAAAGAAAAAATGGGATAAGGAAAACATAATAACCAAACCAAACCAGACTAAATCTTGTCCTATTTAAGTGAGGTAATAAGAAAAACATAATAAATTAAATAAATATAAAGTGTTCCCCATCTTAATCATGCATCTTTTAAAAAGGATTTGGCAAAATAAAGAAAGGAAGGGTACAAACTTGCAAGCGAAAGACCCTCTCAGACAAGCTACGAGCCTCATCTGAAGCTCTTTTCTCAGCATTCAGCAACATTTCCTTTTCATTCCTCAGAACAGAGACCTAACAAGAGATGTAAATAGATTCAGAGAACCATTGTAACAAACCATCAAAGATAACATAAAGATAAAAGTACAACCTCCATCGTCAGCTTTCGTGAAAGCTCCTCAGCAGCATTCAGTGCCTCCGAGCTTTCACGCATCTTCTGTTGGTATCCAATAATTAACTGGGAGAACTCGACATTTCTCGCTAAAACGCCATTATGCTCATCTCTCTGACATTAAATGTTCAATAGGGGTACAAGTAGACATATAAGATATACTTCCATCAAAACCACATTTATTTGAAAAATAAATGATCGGATATACACAACTCACATGGTGTTCAAATTCTTTCATGAACCGGTCTAGTTTTTCTTGTGCAAAATGTGCTTCCAGAGAAAATTTATCACGTTCTGACCGCACTGATATGATCTCAGTCCTAAATGAACAAACATGATAAACCTAAATTAAAAATCAGTCATTTCAAAGAAAAAGAAATAAAAAGGGTGCATCACATCAGCTTCTGTATATCTAGTAGACGGAAATTATGTGATCACAACTCTTCATGATCGCCAACATTTTTTGTTGTATTGGATAGATCAATCGATAAATGACAAATACGAATTACCCAACAGTCGAGGACTTTAGTCTACAGCTATGAATATTAAATAAATTTCCATGTCCTACGGAGTCGAAGATTTTGTCTTCACTGGATCTTCGATATAATGGAATCGAAATGGCTCATTACCTATGCTTCTTATCACAGGGGTTAAGGCAGAATACTATCCAACCACCCTCCCCTGTAAACCACTTAGGTGGGAATCTTTCAGACGCATTGGGGCATATTTGTGTTATGAATATTAAGTAACCATTCTATATGGAGAAACGTTTTCATCATTTCACTATTATTGTGCCCAACCCACACAAGTTAAGCTAATACAATAACTCGTGAAGAGAAATTAACCAATAGAAAGCTTAAGAAAATGCAGAAAATAAGAACTCCAAGCAGATGAAATGCGCAAACATCAAATATTGACCTTAGCTTAGCGATCTCTTCCTCGAGCAATCTCACACGGTCAGCAGCCTGCTGTTGTGCCTTTCTTGATGCATCCTACGTAATAGTGCACGAACGATATCAGAATCCCAAAAAAGGACAAAATCATAAAAGAAAATCTCTCGACAAGGAAACTCATTTGGTAGTACATTAGAATCCTCAAGTAAGAGCATGATATTCTTCCTCCCATCATCTGCAACAGAGAGCAAGCACAGATCAGAGTTCTGAATGAAAAAACAGGACAGCAACAAATAGACATCTTCATAGACATTTCAAATCAATTGAAAGAGTATAGATGTCAGGCTTCTCTCTATTACAAGATAGAAAAATTAAGCAAAATGGCATGTAGCAAAGTCAGTTCTACATCCAGGATTTTGGTAATAGAAACTGAGGGAACACTTGATAGCATAAGAAAAATTGGTAATGTCATGGGTCACAATAATAATAGGAGAAAAGTAGATTTGACAAGATAAATTAAGACTGTAGATATATAAGGAGTCTGCTAGTTCATGAATATTAAGATACAAGGTATTAAAATATCTGCAAAACAATTAAGAATTATTTGCCAACAAATAGATGTACTAGAATTTAAAATTAGAAAAGGTCTTTCATGGCTATTATATCCTAAACGTTAATGGAAATTATTTCGATATGTATGATAGTGGATAGACTTCTGCAATTATGATACTGTGACTAAAGGGCAATAAAAAAGTCAGGAAAATACACTTAATTAGACAACTTTTTTGCTTCCCTCGAGAAATTTATAGTGGTCCAAGTAAATCTCAGTTTCAAGTTCTCGCGAGAGATGGTATCGACGTCAAATTTACTGAAAAGTTTATCAAACAGAATGTATGTTTTAATAACCAAAACAGAGGGTATGAACCTGTTTCTACTTCTTGCATTTTAGGAGACGTGCGCCGTTTGTGTTCCTCTTCATATAACTTTCTATACATTGCCACCTGTTAAAGATAGAAAAAGACAGAAATAGAATGTACAAGACGGACATTAAAGAGCATCAACATAAAAGCAGGAGCGTCAAAAGACTGTAGTCTATAGTTATCCTACCGATGAATGTAGAGATTCAATCATCCGCCCTTGCTCTTCTGCTCTTGCTAATACAGAATTTACTTGGTCAGCAGCTTCATTGGTCCTTCGGTGGAGCTCTTTTTCATAATTCTCCTGCAACTCATCGAAAAGAACAAGAGATGAATTCAGACAAATTATCACTCCCTCAAGAAAGATTTTTTACCAGAAACCAGACTTAAAAGAAGTCAGTTGAGACCTGCAACTCTTTTTGTTTGCTATCTATATCATCAGAAAGGCTGTGAACTAGGCTACGCAGCTGCACATTCTGCTCAACTAGTCCATTTATGTCTTTGAAGGTCAACTGAAAAAGCAGAAACCAACAAGTTAACGCACTTTCAAAACAAGAGAACATAATGAAACGGAAAGGAGAAAGGGATGAGAAAAATTATAGGAGGTGAGACATGCCCGCTGAGTAGTGAAGATACTTCCGGCATCAGAAATAGCATCAAGAGAAATAATAGCATCAGGAAATTCTTCCGCTGAATAATCATGATTGCCACAACGCAATTGTACATCACGACATTCCTTCAAGAGAACAGACACCTGAAAATTTTCCAAAAATAAATGCAGATAAGATTTAGTTAGGACAAACTTGTAGACGAGAGAAGCAAAAAAAAAATATGCATGCCAGGTATCTTTAGAAGGAGACAGCAAAAGAAGGAACAAGATGAACTTCATCTCCACTGCCAGCAGACGAAGAGTACTCTTTTCATCTTTTAAAAGAGTACCTGTCTCTGGAGATCAATGTTCTCCTTCTGCAGCACAGCATAGTCACGTTGATGCTTTCTTAAATCAGCCTGAAAGTAGATGGTGAAGGCAACATAGAAATTACTTACCATAAAATTAATTCAACTGAAGAATTCTGAAACTGAAATGGCTAAAACCTTAAGTTCCTGGATAGTTCTGTCCATGGAAGTCTGTTCAGATAAAGAATTCTCAAGTTTCAAACTTAGTGCCGAGTAGGCTTCCACCAATCTTTCATGTTCATCTGTGAAAAGGACGATGAAGTGACTCAAAAACGTAAATAAAGAAAGAATCAAGAAAAGACCGTTAAACACAGAGAAGCTAAATCTATAGCAAGTAACAAGGTATTACCAACACATATGCCTAACATTTGTGTAATTAACTTCATACAACAAGTGATAAGCTGTGAAACAGGTGAAGTTTTTATAATCCATGCGCCATATCAGTAAAACTTATCTTCTTCTTGAGAAAATAATTGGACTTAATTCAAAAGATACATAGGTAATTCCAAAAGCAGATACTGCCCATATACTCTTTCAGACAAAAAACTAGTTAGTCCTCTGTTAGCATTTCATCTGACCATCAACTGAGAAGGCAGGCACCGCTAATTTCAAGGGGTGAGGGGGTGGGTTGATTTTTCTCATCTCCCATTCTTGTTATTTAGGTAGCAAAATCTGGATATTGCAGAGCAGAACCTATCGAAATGCCTCTTTGCTCCTTCTAAGATTACTGACTTCTACTCACTAGATAAAGCCTAATACACACAGAGCCCAGCTTAAAACCTCATAGTTTCTTTTCAGTACGAGCACGTAGTTCCACCCACTCGCTCAAATGGGACATATGATCTTCTGGACATAGAATAATGTTTAGACTAAAATTGTTTGATAAATAACATACGAGAATTTCCACCTCCCACATTAGTCAGTTGACGACTGGATGAGGGTGGAAAAGAGTTACGTCATTAACCAAAATCTAATTTAAGCAGAAAGCTCTACTCAAAATATGTCTTCACTATATAAAACACGACTCTAAGTCGTAAGCCTCCCTTTATTTTAATGAATATAAGTTTCCTGGCAACGCGAGATGATGCTTACTGTAAGAAAATGAGTATAAGTTTCCCGACTTAACATAAGCCCCACCCAACCAAAGATGAATAAGTCAATAATAATAATTACAAATCGACAAACAAGCAGAAAATTGGATACCTCGTTCATCCAAGATGACTGCAGATTTCTCTTCAATTTCATAAAGTACCTGAAATCAACAGCTAAAGGGTTAAAAACGCCTGAAATGGAGTACTATATTCTACTAGTTCAGAACTTCAAAAGTTGGAAGTCAGATAAAATGAATTGCAATGGAATTGATACAACAGTCTTAACAAACAAGAATGTCAGAAAATGACATCAGAGGAAAGTACACAAGTATTATGAACAAATTAAATACATAAAGAACTATACAACCGAAAAGAAGTACAAGCTGACAACTTACTACATAAGTATTGGAATATATAACAAGGCTAGATATAAGAAGCAGTAGTATGTCCTTGGTGAAATAGAAATATTAAGCAAGGAAACACAGTAACGTTGTAAAGCATACCCGCTTCAAGATAGCCTGAGTTTCTTTTCTTCCCAATTGCTCATGGCGCCATGCATCAATAGCTTCTTGAAATTTTGCATACATTTTTGCCAGCTGAATATGATTAGGACAAATGTTTTTATATCAGATATTCAATTAGGAAAGACAGGTGTCAACACTACGCATACACAATAAATTCAGAGTGAAAAACTTACACTCCAACCATCTCGAAGAAGTGAAGCAGCTAATGTTGTCCCTGAAAGGCCAGTTGGATAACTGGGGACAAGCATGCCATCATCCTCGGCTAAATCCACTACACCACCAGCACCAACTTGCTTGTTGCTAATCAATAGAAGAAAAAAGTGCAAACATGATATAGGGACTACATCAAGAATTCAAGATAACAAAACAAAACAAAAGGTGAATCCGATTAATATAACAGAGGTTCCACATCAAACTCAAGTAGTAACACAGAGAAAACACGATTTATAGAGGAAGTCACGAGGACTAGGCAGTAGAAGGGTTAAGACAGAAATTAAATCAAGCGTGTGGCCCTGCGTTGAATAATTGAAAGTGTTCAGAAGAAAGAGGCGAACCTATGAAAGCATTTATAAGTATAGAACAGACACCTTCAGAAGATTACACAAACAAAAAAATCTAGATATAAAGGATAAATAAATGAAGCTAGATTTTACAAAGAATTGAAACTTATAAACTGAAATAACCTCCTAAAGTATAAATTACTGGCAAATGGGGGGATGCTTACGTTTCAGTTGTGAAGGTCAATGAAAAGGTCTTCGACTCGCTCTCTTTCCTACTTCTTTCCAATTCAACCTCACAAGCCGCAAGTTTCTCTTTCAAAGAGTTAGCTTCCTATGGCATCCAGAAAAGAACATCAGTGTTGCAGAAATATGAATGTCATCTAGATGATAAAGAAACATAGAATCACTTAATGATCTTCCTGAACTATTGCTTCATTATGTGACTTCACAATGCACATCAAAATAATACATGGCAAGTTGTATTCAATAATTAAGGTAATTGATCAACCACAAAGACAGAACTCACGGAAGAAAAGGAACCATAATCATATAACATCTATTGGTATATCCTCATAACTTCAAGTACTGTTCTCTCTTGTCGAAAAATAATAAAAACACAATCAATAAAGCCCTGTAATGAGCTATATCATTATCCATACATCTTAAGGCTATGCCGATACTAAATCAAACAACTGAGACAGAATATTTAATGTTGTAGCTTAATTCAATGGGATTTTCTCTTTAATCTAAATTTAATCAGTGCGAAACAGCGTTAGATTGTGAGGCAGTTCCCTGTGAAACATACCTTTTCATATTCCTTCCGTGCTGTCAGCTCTGTCTCAAGTTTCTCTTTGTAATCATTTTCAACTTGATTTGAATGTGTCTGCTCGTGATAATAAAAAATTTTAGCATTTGCTAACGTCAACCAGGTGCAAAAGTGAATCGTGACAATAATAGATAATAAAGTTTACAATGTTCTAATCAGTGATAATTTAATATCACAAATTAGCACAGAAGCTTACTTCTAGAGCCTTGATCACTCCCTCAAGTTCAAGGTGCAAAAGCAAATCGTGACAACATAGATAATATAGTTTATAAAGTTCTAATCAGAGATAATTTATCATCTTCCTAATGGAGCCGATTACTTTTGACTTTTTCACTTTTTTTAGGTTGATCCAGTTGCAGATTTTTTGCTTGTGTTTTATAATATTTTATGAAAGATATATTAATAAAAATACATTTCGTCGCATTATATATTTTCTATCAAACATAAAAAAACACAAACAAAAAATATCTATACCAAAGTCACAACTATGAAAAGTGGAAAATCAAAAAGTGGACAATCTTTTTGTGGATGGAGGAGTATCAAAAATTAGTACAGAAGCTTACTTCTAGAGCTTTGATCACTCCCTCAAGTTCTCCAGCTTTTTTAGACCACTCTTCAGAACTCTCCTTATATAAGTCCACAAGTTTTGTCACCTACATGTATCAAAGTCAAATGTCCGTCACAGAAACTTAATTTTAGTAGTGCAAATCCACACCCACGATTAGAGAAAAAGATAATAAAAAATTAGACAGAGTAGAGAAGTAGGTGATGAAATAGATGTAGATGAAATAGATGTAACAGAACCAATCAACCTCGTGGGAGATATGCTTTCACACACATACATACATACATACATAGATTGACAGAGTACATATAGATAGGGATGTTTTCACCCGGTTCGAAAATCCCAATCATTTTTTACCGACGGTTGGAAAAAATGAGACCGAACCGAAGTCGGTAAAAAAAATCATACCGACAAAATTTATCGGTTTCGGTTTTAGCATAAACCGAACCGAAACCGACCGAACCGATTATATATACTTTGTTTAAAATATTTATATTTATGATATTTTTCATTTAAATTTTAAGTTTTAAAAAAATTATTATACTACTTTTAATGAGAATGGTTACGGTTCATTAACGACAGCGCTTCATTAACGCTCGTTAATTACCATGCGTACATAATTTCAACGTAAAATTGCATATAATGTCATCAAACGTATCATTCTGGGCATTGTGATAATTGAAAATTCAAAAAGAGTACTAAAAATAATATCTGCATCAAAATTGCTAACAAATTGGTACGATTAAATTATAATTATATTACTTAATTTTGATAGAAAACGAGCGCGTATTAACTAAAATGTACCTAATAACGTAAAAGTCCAAAGTCCAAATAAAGTCCAAAGCTCAGCATTTACATTTGACACAGAACACCTAATACCTGAATAAACCACACTAATGTGTTGGAATCTATATTTATTATTGTGCATGTATTTTTTTTATAAATTAATTATGAACAAGATGACACATAGTATTATCAATTAATATAAAAAATTCCTAACCAAGTGACAATAGAATGAAGTATATAATAATCAACATCATTAATGAGTAAGCTTCTACAGAAAGAATTAGAACCCACATCCTCGAGAAATGACAAGGCTAAAACTATTTGAACACGACATTATCAGGTATGTATATTTAGCCTATTAGTAATATGCTGGGTAAATATCTGTTGAAAACGACTATCTACAATTATGTTATGTATAGACATATCAAATTATTATATATTTTATTCTAATTTGAAATCACGAACCTTTATATTATATCATTATAATAAAAAACCGAACTAAAACCGCAGATGAAAACCGAATTCTTTAAATCGAACCGATCAAACCAAATTGGCCAACCGGAAGTGGCTTCCGTGTATTTAGAAAACCCATGTAGTCAGCCACACAAAAAAACGTAAAACCGACCGCACTCTAACCGAAACATCCTGCTATTATATATGAAATCTATTACCACACGGTTTTCCCGTAAAAAGCAAATGACAACAAGAAACTTATTTACGTTATTACGGGGCATCAGTTTAGAACTAAAACATAAAAAATTATGAATGCACTTTGATAGTTTGATTCAACTATGTTCATTTCTCGCATAATGACAATTAAACTCCTCGAGTACTCACAAGAAAAAGAATCAAGGGAATATGAGAAAAATGAGTTCAATGTAAAAAAAAATGACCAAATGAATTAGAAGTCTTACCGTGGTCAATTCAGCAGAGTATTGATCTTCGGTAACTGCAGCAGCATCCTTGGATGACAAGAATTCCTTCATGTGGAAGAAGAAATATGAGAAAGCTAGAGAAATATGCAACTCCAAAACTACGAAAAAAAACCCATTGTAACAACAATAACAACAACATATCAACAAAAGTAAGCCAATAACAACCTTTTGAAGAGATTCAAGGTTAGACTCGAGCTCCTTCACTCTCTCCTTGTGCCACTTCAAAGAACTAGAAGTTTCATTGAATTTCCTTTCAGCCTGGTCCAGAGAAAATCATGGTTGTTAGTTATATAGCCGTCATGAACTATATGTTCAAGGATTCTACAATAAGGATGACTGCCAAATTAGTCTTTACATCAGCAAGGTTTGAGGAGAATTCTGCTTCCAATTCACTGTGTTTCCTACGCAACTCAAGCAAACTATCAACCTTAGTCTTTAACTCATCATTAAGCCAAGAGTTATGCCTTTCCACTAGCTCCTTTTCCTACGTACATAAAAAAATTTCGAAACTTGAGAATTGAAGTCTTGGACAGCACAAATTAACAGAAAGTATGAGGCCACTACCAGAAAACACAATCCATTATAACATGAACACAAGGCTGCAGCCTACCTGGGAGAGGCGAGCACACAAAGCTTGACAGCGGGCTAATTCAGACTCTAAATCACTCAAGCGAGCTTCCCTTTGGGTGGCAGTGTTAGTCAAGTTAACCTTACAATATAAAAACGCAGTTTTAATTAATATAAGCGAGAAAGAATGGGTGTGGATGGAAATTGTCATCAGTTGAACATACAACATATTACTAATGTTTAATAATGTTGTGCCATAATAAGGAGAATAACATACAATTTTATCAAGATAACTCTTGATGGTGGAATTTTTCTCGGTGAGTTCTAAATCCTTGCGCTCCAACATTTCCATCAACTCTCTCTTGGATTTATGCAGTTCCGAAGCTTCCATTGATAATCTTTCAATCTCCCCATCTTTTCCAATCTTTTTCACATTGTCATTAAGTATAAATAAGTAGTAAATTAGTAACAACTATAAACAAATAAACAAACAATGCATCATAACAACATTAACATACAGTTTGACGTTGAATTTTATGCTTACTATTAACTCAACTATTTTTTGTATGTGTTGTGCAACATTTGGTGAAAAATCTAGTATTTTCATTGTACTTTACTCAAAACAATACAATTTTTATTCAAAATCAAAGTAATTGCATCAATTAAGGCCCCACAAATCTATTCAATTTCAACCATCAAACTTCAAAACTAGATAATCTTTTTTAAACCAACCATTAAACAAATATAACAAAAGCTAAACAAAAAAACATACAGATTGAGTTGAATAAAAAACTGGACAATATTTTTGAAACAAAGGTACATCCTACAAAATAAAAAAATTTAACATTAAACCAAAAAACATACACAATTAAGTTGAATCTAATTCTTATCAGCTTCAAGTTCCCAGGTAGTAATTTCAAACATTCAAAACTAGACAATCTTTTCCAAACAACGCTAACTCAACAACAAAAACTCAACATTAAACCAAAAACATACAGAATTAAGCTGAATCTAATGCTTATCAGCTTCAAGTTTGCCAATCCGCTTCAAAAGATAGTATTTTACAAAAAAAATTAAAAATGGACAATCTTTTTGAGCCAACGCTACTAAAAAACAAACCAAAAAAACTCAACATTAAACCAAAAAACATACAGAATAAAGTTAATCCAATGCTTATCAGCTTCAAGTTTCACAATTAACCCACTTTACATATTCGGCCTACTTAACAACTAGCATGCCAACTTTGATGCAACAAATCTAGTCAATTTCAACAACCAAAACTCAAAACTGGACAATCTTTATGAAACAACAAAACAAAAAAACTCAACAATAAACCAACAAACATACAGAATTAATTTGAATCTAATGCTTATCATCTTCAAGTTCCCCAGGTAGTATTTTCAAGCATTCAAAACTGGACAATCTTTTGGAAACAAAGCTACTCAAAAACATCAAAAAACTCAACATTAAACCCAAAAACATACAGAATTAATTTGAATCTAATGCTTATCAGCTACAAGTTCCCCATATAGTATTTCAAGCATTCAAAACTAGACAATTTTTCGAAACAAAGCTACTCAAAAACAATAAACCAAAAAACATACAGAATTAATTTGAATCTAATTCTTATCAGCTTCAAGTTCCCCAGGTAGTATTTTCAAACATTCAAAACTATACAATCTTTTCGAAACAAAGCTAATCAAAAACATCAAAAAACTCAACAATAAACCAAAAAACATACAGAATTAATTTGAATATAATTCTTATCATATTCAAGTTCCCCAGATAATATTTCAAACAATCAAAACTGGACAATTTTTTCGAAACAAAGCTACTCAAAAACAACAATAAACCGAAAAACATACAGAATTAAGCTGAATCCGCTGCTTATCAGCTTCAACCTCCGCGATCCTCTTTGCAGTCCCGTCGACCGAGGTGTTAACCTCGGTCAATTTCAACTGCAATACATTATGCTCATTGGAAAGCGCCACGAATTTCTGCTCCAGAAGCGCACACGTTTGCTCGGCCGTGATGGAGGCGGCGTCCGCTTCGGCCTTAACGGTGTCGAGCTCCGTGTAGAGGCGGCGGATAAAGGCGTCGGCTTTCTCCGCCACCGCATTGGCGTCGTGGGAAGTGCGTTCGAACTCTTCGTCGGAGAGGAAGAGAGGCATCGAAACCCTAGAACTTGGGATTGGATTTGAAACCCTAGTAATTGGGGATTTGGGGGGAAATGGAGTGAAGTGAATGGAGGGATTGGGGAGAAGAGGGAGGAGAAATGAAGGGTTATTGGGTTGGACTTGTGGAGAAATACAGTATGGCGGTTAACCGGTTCGAGCGAGTATTGGAGTTACACTGTGAGTAGGAATGTAAAATAAAGATATCTCGTGTTAATCGCCTAAAATATACCCCTTTAAAAATAAGAATCTACCCTCCACCCGTGCTAATTGTCTAAACTTCTCCTCCTTCAACTTCAACCTACCCTTTGACTGTTATACACACACCAAATAGTATTTGCTGGAATGAAATGACTATTTTTGTTTCTTTATTTTTGGGTTAGTGAGTTACATAAATTATATTTAGGGGCTTAAATAGTCATTTCAACTCCTAGAAACCACTATAAGGTGTGTGTGTATAGTGTTTCCTAACTTATTCTAACTAATATCCCCATCATTGGTGATGTTAAACGCGTTCGGTTTTCATCGCACTGCGGTTTTCTCCGGTTTCTTTCTGCGTGAAGCCTGGCTTTCTGCTGCAAGCCTAATCGGGCATCAGCGCGTCTTGCTAATCGGTTTTTAATATTCAATTTTATCGGTTATATTCAATTTGTGGCGTGTTATATTATGCAATCAAATACACATAAATGTACAAAATATCTAAATAATAAATTATCGGTTCGGTTCAGCTCGGCTCCTGGCCTCGGTTGCGCCTTTGCCTGCTTTTTTTGGGTAAAACCCACAAAACCCTCAAAAAAGTTTCGGTTTTGAATTTTTTTAAACCGAATCGGTTCGGTTTTAAATAAAATTCAACCAAATCAAAGCGTTCGAAAGTGGTTGGTTAGGTTGATCTTCACATCCCTACCCACCATCCTCTACAACCTCTACTCCCCCTCCCCCTCCGAATGCTCTCGGCTGGGGCCCTCGGATCTCTGCTAGGAGCGGGCCTGGTCCGTCATGGTGGACAAAGGCGGGGCGTGGACAGGCCATGTGAAGGAGGAAGGTTGCCAGCTTTTTTAAATCTGCTTTTAGATAATCGATTTAGTAAAGGACTATTTACGCAGCAAAAATTAAGAGGCATAACTAATGGATAATTATCCGGCATGTTATTTTATTTTTTTTTTCTAGGAAGCAATATATGTTACCGAGTATTTAGTGTAGAGTGTTGTCGTCTTGGCCTCAAACCAAAAAACTACCGAACTTTTACCACACCTGGATAGAAAGAAAACGGTAACGAACCTAAACGTTAAAAGAAAATTAAACTGACAAAATTAATCGTATTCGGTTTTAGTATAAATCTGAACCGACCGAACCGAACCGAGTATATATATCATTTTAAAATATTTATAGATTTGTGATATTTTAGTTTGAAACTATTTTAGTTTGAAATCACGAGTGCCTCTATTTTAATGCGAAGGGGCTAATGCCTAAGAATCAATATTATTACGACAGATAATAATCATTTGGAGGTATATCTATTACTTATTTCAGATGCTTGTTCCAATATGTTAGTAATATCTATTGAAATGACTTCAGCTAATAGTATCATGCATTCGTGTACGCTAAATTTACGCTAGATTTTATTTTAACTTCAAATCATGAATGGAAAGAGCATATTGTTATAAAACCGAAAAACCTGAATTTTAACCGAACAAAAAGGAACAGTTGGAACCTATAGAACAACCGGTAGATCTTCCACCGAAAGCACTCTAAATGACGCTGGTGTGATTTAAAACGATAGAATCTTTTCACACAAAACGGAAAAATCCCACCTAACTAAGCTGTAAAATATTCATAATGAAATTATAGATTGACCTTCGAACATTTCTAAAATGTAGATTTTGGATCAATATTTATATTAGTTTGTTATCTCCATTTGTTAGTAATCAATTGTTGGGAAAATCGTGTTATCTGCAATATGTATGTCTTGATAGAGCCCTTATCCTGAAGTTATTAAGTTATTAATTTGGGACAAATTGGACTTGAATATATATACCTTCTGATGAGCCATTAAACATCAGTGAGCCCTCTTCAAAGAATTTTATTGTAGGTTGAATTCACATTAAAAAAATTTAGAAAGACCGCACCAATTTATTGGCTCTAGCCTTAAATTTCAAAATCATACCTTATCTCATACATTATATTTAGTTTTTCATCTTCTCTTCTTCTCTAATTTTTTTCAATATTTGGAATTTTTCATCTTCATATATCTTGAAAATTATTTTTTGCAACAATTCAAACATTTAAATCATATTTCATAGTCAAGAATGGTCAAAAATCCTTTTCGTGAATTTATAATATTCAACTTTAGAACTAAATCAATTATTTTACATCACCCATAATTATTTTTCTAATATTTTTTACTTTAATATAAAAATATCCTAAAGTGCTTGATTTATTACCTGAGAGAAATCATTTGTTAAAAATTGAATTTTTATGGTCTTTTGCCATTTGAGGCGGATTTGAGCTCTATTTTAGTGATGTACCCTTCAAATTTTATGTAGAAGTTTGAAGAATCAAATTATAGAAGGCATTGGTGGTACCAAAATATAGGAGGCCAATGATAATAGTAATTTTGAATTATACCTTTAATTAGTTTATTCGGTAATAATTTATATTCTTTTGTTTATTACTTTGGTATTTAGATATTTTTACTTTCATTTAGAAATAATAAAAATTATAATTCAATGTTGATTCTTATGTTTTTGCGATAAAAATTATCATAAATTAAGCACTTTGAAATGTATTGGAAAGCTAGAAATTTTAGTTTTTGATATCTGTGATATATACATCTCCTGGCACTTGATGGTTTCTATCAAAATAAGTAGGAGGATTTGCAGGGATAAAACCCCATGGTTTTGTGATCATATAATGTTTCGAATTCTAATGCAAACTTCTCTTTAGACACGTATTTTATATTTAACTCGATTTTGTTTTATATTTTATATCACTTAATAGGATAGACTCCTCAGCAATTGAAAGATATAACAAGATTGGATATCTCATTGCAACATGATCAAATGTCTCTATGCCAAGCTTCTCCATTACTAGAAAAGGAGAAGGTCAGCAAAAAACGTGGTAATAACTTTATTGTAGAAGACAAATTACTAATATCGTGCCGGTTAACGACGCATTCGCGGGTGCGATGATAGTTTAACTGGGTATTGGAGTATAGTGTCAATTTTCTATGCACAAGAGAAAGATCCAACATGGCTCGACCGCTCAATTAGCTCTTTTAAGCCACTCATGTCCAACATTCAACCCTTAGCACAAGAAGTTATGCGGGTTTCTAACCTGGGCCTGAAGCTTTCTGCCAGAGCAAAACGGAAGTATCTCAATGGCATGTAAGTCTTTTGCGGATCCAAAGTTAGTGCTCGTTCTTTCTTTATAATACCTTAAATGCATGATTTAGATTGTCCTAGTTTTCTAATCTTTCTATTTATACTATCAATAAAGCTGTGACCCTTTTGTTAATATCAGTCGTTGCTGGCTCAATTATTAACATCTTGTTCAGTACTACAAGACTGTAAGCATGTTACTATATTATGCAAATTATCTTTTCTACTATAATATGAGCAGTGTCATAAGGTCATTAACATTCCTTCTCAAAAACAAATTTATCAAAAAACAAAGTTGCCGTACTCTAACAATGGCTAGCTTAACCTTGCTTAGTACTCCAAATGCTACCTACATCCTTTATATATAACTTTCATAACTACGGAAAATATTGTATTTTTATTCCAACAAAGAGTTAGTATTGATTTTCATAAAAAGTATCTAATGAGGACGATAACATTTCTATATTTAGATCTCACCCATCAATTCGATCTAAAGAGATGCACGCCTTTAAAACTAAATTAAATACGTAAGATATCTGTTTCAAAATATTAATATCATTGGGGCAGAACTAAAATCAAAGAAATATGTCATGTTTAAAAGTATCAGCAAAGATAGCTCTGTATAGAATAATTGTTGGCTTACCATCAAGGTCTCGAAAATATTCTGCCCATTATGTGGACAATTTTTCATTCTCAATGTAACTCAATGCTGCCTCAGTGCCTTGTTGCTCGCTTTTTTAAAAGTAAATCAGTAATATTAGGTTTTTGTATTTGGGAAGCTTCTGGGAATATTCACTCACCAAATATATGAATTATCGCTTTTTTAAATAAAATCCCTTCACTTTTATATAGCTATTTCTCCTATCCTTTATATATTCATCAATGAGACCACCAAGGATGCCATACATGCGAAAGTATCTGAAATGCCACAAGACGCTTCAAGGCCTATAACTCAAGCTGGCTGCCTCATTTTGTCTTTTGAACAAAATAACTATTTCATTTGTTTCAACGGTATTCCTTCCTTTAATTGAATAAATAGATCTCAACAGATAAGAAATCTCCCCAAATGCTCCTTGTATTCTGAGAACGGCAAACAATCTTGAAAAGGAAGATTATGTCCCTCCACAATAAGGAGCTTGACACCGATATACATTCTGTCGTCAGAATATAACAATTGTTCAATGTAATCTCCCGCCTAATATTTGAGAAATGATTATAAGAATTTGTTTCAATATCTTTTTATATCCGACGATGAGTCCAAAAATATATGAACGTCATCAAAAAAAAAGAATCTATTGAAAAGTATGCGACAACTCTAAAATGTTCGTAGAAATAGTTTGAAAGATGAACAAAGCTATAAGGAAATTGAACTACAATATGAATTAGATGTTGAAATCAATAAAATTGATCTCCTTTATTACGTCTGCTGCGACAATCAGCAGGATTAATTCATTTACCGGGCCGGGTTAAATGATTATCGGAACTTAGTGCCCATTTCTAGTAATTATAGCAGTTGCCAGCGCTGGTTCTCATGATACTTAAGGGTTATGAATATCATGATTCTACTCATTAATTGCTATAATAATAAGAATCGGGCAGTCACTCATTATTATTATACAACTTACTATTATTCGAGCCTGGCGTCACACACACATACAAATTAAATTATACTCTACGTATAGAATTAAACTATTACTTGTTAAATTGAGAGTTGATTATAATCAACGAATAATATTTCATCAATTTTACATCATAGTAAAATGAGTAAATTGATGAACCCGAATTACTCAATTAGTCAATCAATTAGCCCGATACAATGAAATTGTTAAGAATCCTCATAGTTACTACAATTGCTAGATTCAAGCTTATTAGTTTCAATTTTGCAAAAGTTGAAAACCCAGCCTCCTCCATTTAATGGCCGAAAAACACCAAGTGGAAGAATTGAAAATTCTTCTCTTGATTTTTCATCCAATCCCTCTAGTCTCCCAGCAAACCTCCGTCAAGGGATTAAACCCCTCCGGCGCAGGTAATTTCTGGGAGGAACACCTACTGTGTCACAAACAATTGTGAGAAGGATTTCAAAAGGGATTCACGTGCGAGCTCGAATTTTAAGCAAGCGGTTATTATCTTCCACCGCAACGTAAACACTCTAAGATTCATATTTGCATATTAAAGTTAGATTTAATTTGAGGCCATTTGGTGATCCGCGACGTATTTATTGCGAATCACAAACGAAATTCATACTCGATTTCTAAACATTATAACGGTGTACATCAATTAAATATATTGAGTTGTGTAGAGTAGTATTATCCAACATAGAATATAGTATTACTTGACATATGTTACTGTTAGTGATGTGCTTTTCTATTTTTTTCTTATTTTCTTTCATTTATCAGGTGTGTTAAATGTATGAAATCAAATAATATCACTAAAATTAAGACCTCAAAAATGATAAAGATAGTAAAGGGTGAATATTTAAGGAGATAATTTTAAGGAGACTAGTACAAATGCTCTTATCCTAGCAATAATATGTTGTTTAATTCCTTATTTTATACGTAGTATTGCTTAATGTTTATTCACCCATAATTGATGAGTCCCTTGTTTCTTGAATATGGATTTGGTAATGTGGTCTATGAAAAGAGCCAGGGGGTTGTCACACAAATACCGATATGAGTTGTACATGCGGAGTATTTGTTTTATACGTCCACCAAATTTAGATGCTCAAATGTCCATTCAGGTTTTACGCTCAATCCTGACTCTATGATTCTAGTGATGATTTTTATCCATGGAGCATGCAATAACATTTAAATTTCAGTCCGTAAAGAACGAAACCCAAAATCCACTATCGCACTAAGATGCATCGTTATTCACTACTATTTATCTGGACTCAAATAGATCTCTACGCCACATCATATAAATACGCTTATTCACAACTATGAAACTTTGATCGTCCAGCACTATGCGAATCTAATAATCTAAGGTTTGTTTTGCATGAATAATGTGGGTCTATTGTTAGATTGTGTTCATTCAGTTATCTTAGCTTATCACCAATTAAAGTCACTTAGTTAATTGTCCACTAAGTTAACTAATTGAACAATCTAACAATTGATTTACTAAGTAACAAATTGAGATTCTCCAAATCTTTAGTGGAAGGGCTGCTGACAAAGCAAGGCTAGTGTAGTAGTATAACACATCAAACCAATCTTGTGTAACAAGATTATTGATATTGAAGAAATGACAAACTCTTCCTAAGAACATCAACCAAGCTTACTTAAACTCGCATATGATTTGTTAGAAGTGGGGCAAGCCAGTCTAACACTTACTCTTTCTTTCTGTTGGGCTTGGGCAGAATAGCGGAGCAAGTACAAATTAGTATCATGAGAGAAAATGACAATTAACACAAATTATTTCATTTCGTTCACGAAACACTCAATTATCTATATGTTTGATAGATGTATTGGCACATTATAATATAATCCCTCCTCGCTTTTCCTTAACTATACACTAAATATGCCAAAAAATTTAAATAGAAGTCACATACATGACACATTAAGATGAGCTGTGATCGAAGCAAAGAAACATCGTCAAAGTGAGAAGTTGTAAGCTCATACATGATGCCGTATTAAAATTTCTAAAAAGTTCCATGGAAGATCCGATTTTTTTTTTTGAATTTATAGAAACAAAACGTTGGCATCATTTCCAAGTTATTTTGCTTTCAAGAAAGCATAATTTTCTCCAACTCGTGTTGGGGAGCAATATCGCCATTTACTAAGAGCAAACAGAAATATTATCGTGGGTGATTTAATTTTGGTGTTGAGTAGATTAAAAATTGTTGTTTTGAGAGTATATTTTATACTATATAAGACTCAATATATAATAACACGAAAATTTTCTAACACGACATACATTTATCAATTAACTTCCTATTGATTAAAAATTTGATATTTTTCAAATACTAATTATGAAAACATTTTATTTAAAAGTTCAAATTTTCATTAAAAATTGTTTCCAACATTTTCAGTTATATAACATTGACTTCAAAATATGTTATTTTAATTTAGTTAATGAGGTTGAATAATTAATTTTTTTAATATTTATATTTATAGAAATAGTTTTTATATCTCCAACCATTTTAATTCATCACTTTCTGCTATATATCGTATAAATCTTTTGATCTTCTCTCAATTACCTTTAAACTATTATTAAAAAAATAGCAATTAGATATGAGGATATTTTAGCATCTAATCCAATTATATAAATTATATATATTTAGAATGATGAATAATTAAGAATCACGGTCAAAGTTCAATTCCCAAAAGTCAAAACTGACAAATTAAAAATGGATCAGAGGAGAAGCAATTTATTTATCTCGAAGTTTTCGTGGATTTCACACTGCTTTATTTTTATCGTCTAATATGACGCAAAGGACGTTTCTGTCGGCTCTATTTGTCAAAACACTTTCAGTGAAATCGACATCGGTTTTTAACATAAACATTTCTGCCTTCAAAATTAACTGGCTGAATCTGCTCGGCTGATTGCTCTGGCTTTCTACGCTTAATAAATCAAGCCTGGCTTTCCAGCTTTATAAGAATAATATAATATAAAAAGTCTGTGATGTCAAATTAAAATAAAATACACGAATTTCAAAGCAGATAACTCAAATACACGATATAATTGAAGAGATTCTACAAACAGACGCTTACTAAATTGACATTAACGAATTGTCTCAAAACACATGCATAATAATAGATATAGCTAAAAAAAATAATTAATGGGAGGAGGGTCATTAAACAGATTACTACCACACGATACAATAACATCGGGACATTGTCAGATACTCAAACATTCACCAACAAATCGGGATGTTATCGTTCCTGGTTCAAACCGAAAAAACCGACCAACCGAAGCAAAAATACTGATGAAGTTGGAAAAAAATGAGCGAACTGAAATGAAGAAAAAAAATCAAACCGACAAAACAATTAGTTTCGCTTTTAGCATAAACCGAATCAAAACCGAATCGAACCAACCGAAAAGTATATATATTTTGTTCAAATGAGATTTGTGACATTTAGTTGAAATCATGTATTAAAAAGAACGTTTGCAAACATCGCTATTACGCATTTTCATAAAGCACATGTCATTGGGAAAGAGTATCTCCATTATCGCAGACGCTGCTTGAGCATAATCTGCTAGAACTGCCAGCAGTTAACTTCAAGTCAACGAAGTTATAATTTTAAGTATTTCTCAGGTATGTGATTGAAATTTATATGCATTTTACTTTAATTTTGAAATTATGAGTTTTTTATATTACTTCCTATTATCATATAAAACCGAAACCCATCGAATCGAACTCCGCCAAGACATTTAAAACCAACACTGGAACTAATTCTCAAACCAATTTGGCTTCGAACCGAATGAATTTTGTATTTAAAAATCGATAATCGGGCCACACAAAAAAATTGAAAATGTATCTAATCGAATTTCAAATACATCCAAATTCAAACCATGTCCGAAAACAAACTTCAAGCGATGGATCAAGAAAGCCAAACATGCATTTCCCTCTTCCACCCCCACCCCTGGCCTCCCTGACCTTCACCCCCACCCCCACCCCCCAATCCCCCACCCTACTCCCCATTCCTCCTGACGAGAATCTCATCTTGAAATTTATTTCAATGTGGACCGGCTATTGCAACGACTCGAACCAAAACCTATTTACTTTTATCAGAAAATTTCAATTTTGAGTTCAAAAATCGTTGCTTTATGTTGACCTAACTCCTAAGTAACCCATCATCATAAATTTGCAATTTTTTTATTTGGGTATTGTTGATTTTTCTCCATTTCATCAATTTGGTACAATTTTGAAATTGGATTGGAGGAATCAATATTCAATTTTGATTTTTTTTAAATTTGTTACTTTTGTTGACCTATAACCCATCATCAATTTGTAATCTTTCAACTTGGGTATTATAATTTGGCCCCAATTTCTGCCAGTTTTGATTTGGGTTAATTGTGAAATTGAATTTGAGTAATCAAATTCCAATTTATTTGATGGAAAAGGGGAAAATGTTGCAACCATATTTGACTCCACCTCCAATTGCGCCCCCACCACCACCAGGGTCTCAGGTGAGGTGCTGGAGATGCGTGATCTTGAGGGTCCCGGCTGACCGAATTCAGTTCGAATTGTCAACTGCCTCAGATGCTGCCTCCTGAGTTGCTTATGGCTATCAAGAAGCCCCCGATATTGAGTCAACGCAAGGCGGAAGGCGTTGACCCGACGAAGATTCAGCTGCCTTGTGCTAAATGTAGGGCTGTATTGAATGTTCCTCATGGTTTGAATAGGTTTAATTGCCCGCAGTGTGGCGTGGAGCTCGCTGTTGATCGATCGAAGGTTGGGCAGTTGGGTAATTCTGGTGTGCCTCCTGTTGGTGGCGCTCCTCCTCTTCCTCTGCCTCCTCCTCCTCCGGAAGAAGTCAATGAGGTTGGGTTTGTACTGTTTTTGGAGTTTGATAGTGTTGTATTATATGTTGCTTCTTGTTTTTTATTGCTATCATATTCCTAAATTGTTGTCTAGTTTTGAATCGTGATGAGTTAACTTCTTAAATTTTGAAGTTAAATAGTTGCGTGTATGTTGTATAATATTAGGTGAACATATTTCAAAAGATGATATTTATAATGTACTTTTCTATTGATGTGATAATTTGATTCAAATCAAAGTTGTGCGTGTTAATAAGGTTATTGAACAACAAATGGATGATCTTCTGGGGATGGAGGGATTAGGTGATGTGGATACATGAATAAACTAGCAGCTTTTGGCTATTCACTCTTTTATGCGTGGTATGGTTTAGCATCATTATCTTGAGTAGGAGCTTTGAGTTGATATTAACTCTTCTTACCAGATTGATGTGATGCTTATGATCATCTTTCTACAGTCTCATTTAAATGTCGTAAGGGGTAGTGCAGTTCTGTTAGTTTCTACTTAATGCCAGGACAACTATATGAATCCATTCTTCTTTTGCTCCTTATGAAGAATTAGTTTGCAACTATATTAGTATAACATTAGAAGATAGTATATGAAAGTACTTTTAGAAACAATCTAACTACATATATAGTTAGTTTCTTTAATAATTTAAGCGAAATTAATTGTCAACATTAGATCTTAAAAAAATGAGATTGAGAAGATCTAATATGGTTATTAAGTAAGCACCAAGGCCCTTGGACCACTTGTAGAAGGTTGTCTAAATTCATGCAGCATTGTCCAACTGAAAACAGCCTTAAGATGAAAAGTACACAAGTTTTTTTTTTTTGGTGTATCAGAAAAACATTATGTTTCAGAAGTCGAGAGATGTCCTATCTGGAATGTCTTTGTCTGAATGGTATCTAGCTTGAAATTCAAGTACTTGTAGCTTTCCTTGACTTAGACACTTTCCTTGGGTAATTTTCCCTAAATTGCTCAATGGCAAGAAGGTCAACGTAGGAGTTCATACAGGAGTCTAATGGAATTGAAGGACCACCTTCGTATCAATGAAAAATTCAAGTACTGTTCACAGTTTTATTCACAATTTGGATGTTACAATCACCCAAGATGTCTTTACCACGTCAGCAAACACTCCAAAATTTTGGATCCACAAGGGATGCTTGCCCACATCTCGTGCTGCTACTGTCTCTGTTACAATCTACAATGCGTTTATCTGGAACTTCATCGTTGCAGGACTAACTGGATTTGATGTATTGGCGTTGCAAACTTCAAGAAGTCCATTAGTCTTACTCCCCCCTCCCCTCCCCTCCCCATGTGCATGCCCCTCAATTAGATTTCGTTGATGTTCACGGATCTCCAAACAAAGCTTAGTTACACTTGAAGCTCTTACGAGAGCGTAATTTAAAAGGAAAGGGCTCCTTGATAGTGTAGACAGTAAAATAAATTCCTTTGGCACCCATTTCATTTATACATTCAACTTTGTGATATTTCACGGACTTCTATGGGATTCCGGATATTTAGTTAAATCTCTCAATTTTTTAGACAACCTAAAAGTGATTGTTTTTTAGTGGAAACGATTGAACTCTCGTCTTTAGGTCCATACAAGAAAATCGTTTATCTAGATTCTAGATTTTCAAACTTGTTATGTTATTGAAATTGTCTGATATAGTATCTAGTGGATTTCGTATCTTGGTAATGTACATGAATGAGAAAGGAGTAGGAAGTATCTGTATCTGACAGATTTTCGCTGAAGGCCTGTTTTTACCTTTTGTGAAATGATCTTCATGTTTCTTTCTGCGGTTTCAGGTTGCTATTGAAGTGGAACGTGAAGAAGATGAAGGTGGTTTGGCAGGAGAAACATTCATGGACTATGTAAATTTGTTTCTTCTGCTTAAAAATTGTTGCAGTTTTACTAGTTTAGCTCAGCTATTAATATTCTGATTATCTTTTCATTTTTGTTTGAGTGATGATATGTTGAACTCCATGTTTACATTGTATTTTTAAACCATATATACTTATGCAGCGGCCTCCCAAATTGTCCATTGGTCCTCCACATCCAGATCCTATAGTGGAGACGTCATCTTTATCTGCAGTGCAGCCCCCCGAACCTACATATGATCTTGAGATCAGAGATGATCTAGAATACTCAAAGGCTTTATCATGTTTGCAAATTGAGACTCTGGTTTATGCCTGTCAGGTAATTATTTAAAGTTGCTGTTTATAGGTTTGTTGACAGTTAGCTATCATCTGACACCATTTCCAATCACAGAGGCATCTGCAGCATCTTCCAAATGGTTCCCGAGGAGGATTTTTTGTTGGAGATGGTGCAGGAGTGGGTAAAGGGAGAACAATTGCGGGATTAATATGGGAGAACTGGCATCATAATAGAAAGAAAGCAGTGTAAGTAATTGCATCTGTTGCTGTGTCTGGTTGTCACATATTTATTGCTTCAGTTGTGAAGTTGCGTTGACTGACACTTGCATTCGGTCTGAATCATATTCATATGAGTGAAACGTGTTCAAGATCTGCTAGGTGGATTTCTGTTGGTTCAGACTTAAAGTTCGATTCTAGAAGAGACTTGGAGACATGTAGGGTGCAATGTCTGCAATGAATGTCTTTTTAGCATGATTTTCATTCTTTTCTTCTTTAACTCATGTAAAAACCATTTATCACTGTGGCTTTTAGTTTACTCAAAAAATCAGCAATAGTAATGCATTATTTAGCAGAAAGACATCTGTCGAGGAGTCATCTATCTCCATACAAAGCAAGAATAGTGGGACATTGGAAATATTTGTAATTATGTTTTTTTCAGGGGGGAGAAATAAATATGGTTCTTGCATCCTATCATTTTGGGTCAAGCAGGAACTGGAATCTTTATGCATTCATAATGTTCTGCTCTCGTGTTACTGGATTTTAGAAATCTTTATGAATTTGGTATTTATTTCAGTGTTTTGAACAAGCTTCCTTACTCTAAGCTTGACTCTCGATCAGTTGGAATTAAGGAAGGAGTGATTTTCTTGACTTACAGTAGTCTAATAAGGTCGCTCAGCCTGCGCAGCTTGCAGTGTGGACTAGATTTTGACGGTCTTTTGATATTTGATGAGGTTATACACTTCATTGTGTAATTGAAGTGGTATCAATGCCAAAAACAACTGCAATATTTCATTATTTAATGAATCTAGATTTGTACCTTCTTCTTTACAGTGTCACAAAGCGAAAAATTTAGTGCCTGAAGCTGGAGGGCAGCCAACTCGGACTGGGGAAGCTGTTCTTGAGATACAGGTTGGCTCTTGGTGTCTGGGATTCTGTTGTCTAGCCAAGTTGTACAAGGATTATACATCTCCTGTTACCAAAATTTTATATTAGTATTTGACGGAGTATTTTTCAGTGTTAAGGGCTCCAATATTTCATTTAAATATCTCATTTCTTTTCTACTTTCAATATGTGTTATCATGTGTCCTAATATACCCTATTCCTCTCAGAAATGCACAAGGTTTCAATGATTCAAGTTAGTTTTAAAGAGCTACTATTTCTTATTATACACACATATCTCCTTCCTACCAGCCATAGTGCTTATTGAACTTGAGATTTCAACCAAATTAATCTCTACTCTACCGTTATATTAACTTCCCTTCCCCTTATTGTATAGAGAGTTGTGGAACTCAAAATTATAGTTAGAAGTCCTTACCATAAAAATTGATCTCAATGGTTCTAAATTTACATGTTAAAATACCAGTCTACATATATTATCCTGAGATACTCCCATCTGTTTGAATTTCTTCATGATATAGATCATAAACTTAGGTGCATCTTTTGTAGAAATATTTCATTACTATTAGTAGAATCACTGATTTTTCTGGAGCGTTATGCCATATTAGTGAGTGACTAAAGTGGTTTGTGTGGCAACTCAAATTGCAGGCTCGACTTCCTCAAGCTCGTGTTGTTTATTGCTCAGCTACTGGTGCTTCTGAACCTCGGAATATGGGTTACATGGTTCGATTGGGCCTATGGGGCGCTGGAACATCTTTTTCAACTTTTCGGGAGTTCTTAGGTTCTTTTCTGTGGCTGTAACTCTTCTATTTGTTTTCAAAATGTTTGTAGTCTGCATGTCACACAGTAATACACTCTTGATAGGAACAGCTTTTCGCTCTTATTTTTTATACCGGTATGGGAGAGTCATAGATGTTTAATGACACATATTCTGGTATGTGAATACAATTTCTGAAACCCATAATCTGTTCTATATTGTGTAAATGTAGTATATACCGTGATGGTTGTTAAACAAACCAAAAATACTGTTGCAGCTTAGATACTCCTTGATCAGGTACCAATCTGAGGGCTGAGCAATTGTTTCCCTCTACTGTTTATATAACCAACATAAATCTGGCTGTTTTTTTAGATTAGTATTATTGTCTGATTGTATCTTAGCACTTCTAATTTCTTAAGTCTTCTTGCTTCTACTGGGATTTTCTTGGCTTCTCAGGCACATGAGGAACTGGCCTAAAAAGCTATCATAGTTTCATCTAGGCCTTTTTTGTTTGTTTTGTTCTCTACACATTTTACATGATGTGTAAATGAAGGAATTGGCACTTAATAGTTTTACTTTCAGGTGCTATGGATAAAGGAGGTGTTGGAGCACTTGAACTTGTTGCCATGGACATGAAAGCAAGGTTTTGAATTTGATTTTATCATGACCTTTTGTGCTAAGAGTTATTCTTTCACTATTAACTTTTGGCCTTTTAGGGGGATGTATGTTTGCCGTACACTGAGCTATAAAGATGCGGAGTTTGAAGTGGTTGAGGTACCATTGGAGACGAAAATGATGGTACGATCAATTTCATATTATGATTAGAGATGACAGTCAACCATATTTTACATACACATGAATTCACTTTCCTGATAGATTCCACTCAATAAATCAGCTGCAATTGATATGCCTCCACAAATTAGTAGAGGATGTTTAGCATCCACTCTTATTTTTGTCCAATAACGTTTCTTTGAAATGGTTCATTCAAAACTCTACTTTGCGAGTTATTAGGAACACCATTGATGATTGTAATTTAAACACGTAAGATATTATTAAGCTTTGTGCTTCAAGCATACCTTCGTGAAAATAAGTTACCTTCAATTTTTGTCCTGCGATGTGTTGTCTTGGAGCCATTTTTTTTAACATCACTATGATATATTATCTTCGACAATGAGAAGATTTCAGAAATCTGAACTTATGTACCAACATTCTTGAACTTCTTTTCTATAATTTTCTCTTGTCTGCGTGATATGATACCTGGATTTGTGATATGCAATTGATGAGGAGTTTTATTCTCTGCAATGAGTACTTACGGTATATCGTAGCTGTTAAGATTGTTTCTATATATACCTTATCTCTTTAGGTTTTGACCTATGTCACATTCACTTGAGTTTTTATTCTTTTCAGGACATGTATAAAGAAGCAGCAGAATTTTGGGCAGAGTTGAGGGTAGAACTGCTATCAGCAAGTGCATTCCTTAGAGATGACAAGTCTGGCTCAAGTAATCTTTGGAGGTTGTACTGGACAAGTCATCAGGTTTGGTGGTCCCATTCTAAGAATTGGAAAGCCTGCTTTGTCAAATCCCATGTACTTCTTTTGTGATGATATTTGATAATATACTGAGTTTTGCATTCTTTCTTCTCTTTATTTTCTGTCGTAGCGTTTTTTTAGACACATGTGTATGTCTGCTAAAGTTCCGGCTGTAGTAAGACTCTCTGAGCAAGCTTTGTTGGAGAACAAATGTGTAGTTATCGGTCTACAAAGTACCGGAGAGGCTCGAACTGAGGAAGCTGTGTCTAAATATGTTAGTCTCTTTGTTTTTCTTTTTCTTAACTTCCTCCTATACCTACCTTGGGTGTCTTCATTTTTTGAAAGATGTGCTGTTGTTTACTTTTACAGGGTATTGACCTTGATGACTTTATCTCTGGACCTCGGGAGTTATTGCTTAAATTTGTTGAAGAAAACTACCCTCTGCCAGAAAAGCCTGAACCTCTCCCAGGTATATTACTAGAGTAACCATTGGCTTTTAGCTAAGATAGCGGCTCAGCTTCCCAAATTGCTGAAGCTTTTACTTAAAAGTTTAGCACTGTTAAATCTACTATTTTATTTTATGGTTAGAGGATGGTGTTAAGGAGCTTCAGCGAAAGCGGCATTCTGCCACACCAGACGTTTCTTTCAGAGGGAGAGTGAGGAAAGTGGCAAAATGGCAAGATGCAAGTGATGAAGAACTACAAAGTAACAATCTTGACATTTGCTAGATCTATCCTAAACTTTTATCAATTGCTTCATGTTTTTCCCTGTTTCTTTCACAATGTTATCATACACATTTGTTGCAAGTAACATAACTGCATTTGTTGTTTCTATTATGTTGCCCTTACACTGCAGATTTTTGCTGGTTTGATTTTTGTTTTTCTGTTTCATGCCATTGTTTCCTTCATTGATGCAAATTGAATCTTTCACTATGTGCCGAGTTAGTGTAGGTTTTGTTCCTTGTCTTAATGATACAAATTGTACCTTTCACAACCTGTTGAATAAGTGAATGTTTTATTTTCTAATAATATGCAAGATCAAATCTTCCTGAGCAGACAATTTATGAAAGTTTCCCGTGAATATAGGCGATTCGGAACAAGAGTCTACAGGATCAGGATCCGATGATGAGTTTCAGATATGTGATATTTGTAACTCAGAAGAGGTACACATTCTTATAATATCTTTTACATGCATTTAGTACTATCAACCATATGGCTAGATTTGTAATCATTCTTGCAGGAAAGGAAGAAATTGCTCCAATGCAGCTGTTGCCGCCAGCTTCTGCATCCTGCATGCTTAGTTCCTCCAGTCTTGGAGGCAGTTCCGGCTGATTGGTCGTGCCCTTCATGTAAGGAGAAAACAGAAGAATTTCTACAAGCAAGACGTGCTTATGTTGCAGAACTATCTAAGAGGTATAGTTAACTGAGGAGCTTAGTTTGTTCTGTACTGTTACTTTTTTCTTCCTGTTTTAGTTTACCATAACTATTTATAATATGTGAGCATCTTGACTAGGTATGAAGAAGCTCTGGGTCGGAAGTTAAATCTTTTAGAAATAATTCGCTCATTGGATCTTCCTAACAATCCATTGGACGATATTATTGATCAGGTGAACAAAAGGAACTGTATTTTCAGTCTTTTCTTCTGGAAGTTCATTGAGTTGGGCAGTAATTTGGCTTCAGATTCATATTCACCTTCCTTTGTTAACTTATAATGACCTCTTCACAGCTTGGAGGCCCTGACAAAGTTGCTGAAATTACAGGGAGGCGAGGGATGCTTGTCAGGGCCTCTGATGGGAAAGGTGTCACTTATCAGCCACGAAATAGGTGATTGTTTAGCATTTTTCAGCTACCTCGTGCTGCAAATATCTTGTGATTCACTAATAATTATCATATATCACCCTAGTAAGGATATCAGCATGGAAATGGTAAATATGCATGAGAAGCAGCTGTTCATGGATGGGAACAAGTTTATAGCAATCATCTCTGAAGCTGGATCCGCCGGTGTTTCTTTGCAAGCCGATAGAAGGGCATTAAATCAGGTGAATGTTTACTCTAATGGGTTGCCTTCTGTAGTAACTTTCTTATGATTTAGTTCTAACTATCATGACATGTAGACCATATTTATAAATATAATTGTATTTTATAGTACTTCACTTGAAATAACTTTAATGGCAGAGAAGAAGAGTTCATTTAACTTTAGAACTACCATGGAGTGCTGATCGAGCCATCCAACAATTTGGACGAACTCATCGATCCAATCAAGCTTCTGCTCCTGAGTACAGGTATATCCTGGACTGCACTGTTTTGTGGCTTTCATATCAATCTTGGTGATTTACTTTTGATTTGTGAAAGAGATTATGAGTGGTGCATATGCTTTAAATTCCACTATTATGTGGAGTATTCACCTAGGTCATAGGGGAGGATTTTGTTTTTGTTTTTACTGGTAAATAAAGGCAATATCTGTCCATTATATTCCGTGGTGTGTTTTCCAATACTGGTAATTTGTTTCTTAAACCATGACATGTCTTGTTTATGTTTGGCGAGTCTCTTGGTTCTACCCGACTAACCGGAGCATAAATTGTTAATAAATATAAATCATAGCCTGTTTAATCAGTGTGCCTGCTGGGTTTGGTGATTTTTTTTTTGGTTAACTTGCATTCTCTGATAGTTTGGTTAGTAGTTTGAGGACTTAGGTGAAAATCAGTGTACAGGATTGAAGGACTATTGTTCCTGTTCCAGTTTTTTTCCCCTTTCTGCTTGTCTCCCCTTTCTTTAGTATTTAAGCTTTCTTATACTGTGAAACTAATGTTCTTTTTTCTCTTCCTTCTTACTTTATGTTGCCTGCCAGGCTATTGTTCACTAATCTCGGAGGTGAACGGCGGTTTGCATCCATTGTTGCCAAGAGATTAGAGTCACTTGGAGCACTAACACAGGGAGATCGAAGGTATTTGAGTATCTTGCTTGTTCTGTAACATGATTATTTGTATTATATTCTAGGCATTAACTTTACTTTTGTATCATGTAGGGCTGGACCATCTCTAAGTGCTTATAATTATGATAGTGCCTACGGAAAAAAGGCTCTGCTGTTGCTCTATAGAGGAATTATGGAGCAGGTTTTACATGATTTAACAAGCGTTGGATTTTTATCTTCTTAATTTCTCTTGGGTCTATTCGGAAACAGCCTCCCTGTTATCACAGGGGTAAGGCTACGTACAATTTAACTGCTCCTTACCCTACTTAGGCGGGAGGCATTGGGGGCTTGGGTGATTTTGTTGTTGTTGGTGGTCTTTGTATATCTCCTTTGTCTTCTTGTTTATGGAAATCACTAACACAATCTCCAATCCTCAGGATGTTCTGCCAGTTGTTCCACCTGGGAGTTCGTCTGAAAATCCAGATTCTATTCGAGATTTTATCATGAAGGGAAAAGCTGCTTTAGTTTCCGTGGGAATAATTAGAGACTCAGTTATCGGTATTGTCCAAGATTCTCTTGTTTTTATTATTTGAAGGGATGAACAATGGTTGTTGCATCAGTCGGGAATTCAGAATTTCAAAGTCAGTGCCATGTCTTTATTGTAGTAATGTACTAGGGACCCATGCTCTAAAAAGACTGAGGTGCATATAGGTTACAATAGAACGTGATCTTTCTATTTGTTCTGTTAGAAGGTGACTCGGGAAGTAGTTAAATTAATTACTTTGGTTATCCTTTAAAAGGATTCTTAAAATTTGATTCTATTTTTAATGTATGTAGTTGGGTGTAGCATCTTAACACGGTTTTTACATCTAAGTTTTGTCAATGAAATACTAGATTATGTAATAGATTTTATTTCAATTTTTTTATTTCTCTTGCTAATGTTCCACATCTGATTCTCAAACTGAAATTTTCGTTAGGCATCTGGACTCTGGTAAGTCTGGTTTTACTGTGACTGGAAGTTTTCTATACAATTGTTCTCTTACTATCTGTTTTCCTGAGACTAGTGAACTATTGAACATCTATTTGGGCATAGTCAGAATTCTACCACTGTTTGACAGGTAATGGAAAAGATCCCACAAAGATTTCTGGTCGGATAGTTGATACGGACATGCATGATGTTGGACGATTTTTGAATCGGCTTTTAGGGCTGCCGCCTGATATCCAAAATAGGTTCGTTCGATTGGAATATTTTGAATTATCTAAACTAGATGTACCAGTACTTGATCCCTTATATATTTCAGGCTTTTCGAGTTGTTTGTCAACATTCTGGATCTTGTCATCCATAATGCGCGTATTGAAGGAAATCTTGATGCAGGGATTGTTGATATGAGAGCTAACAGTGTTCAAATCAAAGGAACTCCAAAGGTGGTTTAATATCTAACAGCATGTCTGTTTTATTTGTACTACATCCATGTCCATCTGGAAATCTAACTCCGTAATCTCTTAATGAAACATTTGCAGACTGTCCATGTTGATAGGATGTCTGGGGCATCCACAGTTTTGTTCACTTTTACATTGGATCGTGGAATAACATGGGAGGTATATATTCTTTCCTCTTCTCTTACTTGATCATATAAGTTTACGGATTCAGTAACATGCTTTTTTCTCAATGATAATTCTACCAGGCTGCACTGTCTTCTCTTGAAGAGAAACAAAAAGGTGGGTTTGCTTCGTCAAATAATGGATTCTACGAGTCCAGAAGGGAATGGTTAGGAAGACGGCATTTTCTACTAGCATTTCAAGGGTATCTTCATGTACTTTTAGCTTTTTCTTTACAACGACTTTAATGCAAATGTCCAATTATGTGGTTGAAGATGGTTTTGTCATTATTCAATCAGTCAGCATTTCTGAAATATTTGGGTATTGATAGAAGTAATATGTCTTAACAAGCATGCCTCCTTTATATGATGAAATTATCTGAGAAAGTGATGGCGTAAGAATAGAAAGTAGTATGCTTCTCTGTGCAATATGGAAGTCCTTCTCATGATCAATGTAGCATGATCCTGAGCTTGGTCTGCGATTGTATAGGTTCTTTCATATCTAAGCTATTGTAATTTCAAACCTAAGTGTAGTCTGGTTATCAATAGGTGGAGTGTACAAAGCCACCCTAAATTTATGAGACAAGTGTTGTAGTTTCTGTACTTTAGACAATTCAATCTTTTAATTGCAGTTACATCTCTTATGTTTGTCAGATCTGATCCAGGAATGTTCAAAATACACCGTCCTGCCGTCGGCGAGGCCCTCAGGTGCTTCCTTTTGATTCTTACAGTTTCCATTTTTGCAGTGAACTATTTCAAATTCTCTAATGCAATGTTCTTATCTTAAATTCCAGGGAGATGCCCTTGGAAGAACTAAAGGATAAGTACAGGAGAATTTCGTCTGTTGAAAAAGCGCGTAATGGTTGGGAAGAAGAATATGATGTTTCATCAAAGCAGGTATGAAATGAATTATATCATCAGGAAATTGTATTTTGCACACTAGTTCATCTTGTGAGTTGTGACTATTTGATTGAAATGGCACAATGCGACTTGTATGTCTTCGTTATTTTTTTGTCAAGTTGCTGTAATGTTTTTGATAATGTCAACTAATTTATTGCTGAGTTTCTATTTTCCAAAGAAATTGTTGACATGTCTGGAAGCATATTTATGTATACTGAACTCTCATGTTTTTTAGTTTTATGTTGGTACATGGAAAGTGGGTCAATATGCTTCAAGTTACCGGCATATTCAAGTGTAGTCAATATCATCGAATTTCTGACATCTCCTTGAAATAGTTTCTGTTTTATCGGTGTTAACTCGTTTTGACTTTCACTTGCAGTGCATGCATGGCCGTAAATGTAAGCTGGGGAACTTTTGTACTGTTGGCCGAAGATTACAGGAAGTGAACGTGTTCGGTGGTCTTATCCTTCCCGTGTGGGGCACTATAGAGAAGGCTCTATCGAAGCAGGTAGTTTGACACTTTCTTGTTAATAGAACATCTATTTTTCTACTATTTACCTCTATTCAGAACTATGGGTATGGCTGTCCACTCTAATGTCAATGAAAAAGAAAGTAACTTCATTATGTATATGTGATTAAGCTCTGCGACTATTAATACTCAAGACATCTTCCTTTTTTTTCCTACACGAATTATAATATTCCGATAAATCATATGACTGAGGTATCTTGGGGTGACCCAACATAGAGATTAATGGAGATGTGGTATTCGTATCGTCAACCCTGCTATAGTGGGATAGGCTGGATTTAAATTGGTTTGATCGAAGTATCTAGAAGGCGTTTGCTACTTTCATGTCATTAGATGTGACACGGTGCACTTAATTACCATAATGAATACACTGGTTACATGCGACATTAGCATACGTATATTTTGGTATTGGATATTGAATTATTTGAAACAGCCTCCGTGTTTCACAGGCATAAGGTTGCGCCCCCCCCCTCGCGCCTCAATCTTCTTCATAGGTAGGTATTGGGACATGTTGATGTTGGTATTGAACTATTTGGTTAACAGGCTATTATTATATTACTCAATGTAGGCTCGTCAGAGCCATAAGCGGATACGAGTTGTACGCATTGAGACAACAACGGATAAACAAAGAATTGTTGGATTGCTCATCCCAAATGCAGCAGTAGAAGCTGTTCTTCAAGGTTTGGCCCCTTACCCTTCTTTGTTTTTCCTTACATATTGTGGTTAACATTAAAAAATGTATCCTTCTCTTGCCACATTATTGCTTATTTTGAATGCAGATTTAGCTTGGGTCCAAGAAATTGATGATTGAAATTTACTAGACAAGGCAGTGGAATGGTTATCCTCACTTGAGCTGCTATACACACACACTGAAACAGTAAAGTTTGCGCGTAAATTTTCAATTTTGCCCTCAACGACTAGGTTGGTCAGGGGCGGACACAGGATTGAAAAAGTGGGCATTCATTTAACCATTCAAATTTTGTTTTACTGTATTAAAATGTAGAAATAATAGTCGATAATAACGATAATTTTGTTTTACTATATTAAAATGTAGAAATAGTCGTAATAACAATGATTAGTGTTTTTAAAAAGTTATAGAGATTGCTCTCATGGTGTAATTGATTTTTATTGTAACACGTTCATATTAATTCCCGTAATTAATCCTTGAAAATTCTCAGAATATATATATATATATTTTAAATTAACGATGATATGTTGAAATAATAGATAGCAAGGAGCTCTCTAAAAAGGAGTACAATTGGTCATTAATTTGACCATTCCCACTATAGAATACAATAATTTGAACCTATCTCAAATTCTAAGAAATTAAGGGTGACAAATTTTAACAACAAAATAAAGTATCAAAACAATTTTTTGGTTTAGGAGAAGAAAATGAAAAACTAAATCATAGAATATACGGAGTAGTATATATTACATTTGTTTCAAAATAGATGATTGTTTAGATAAAAATTATTTTATTAAGGAATTGTAAAAAATTATATTGAGATTGTAAAAAGTTATATTGGGAATGTAAAAGGTTATATTGGAATTGTTAAAAGGTACATTAAAATTATAAATAATCAACTATTGTGAAAAGAGTAAATTTTTTTTAAATGATCACGTATTTTAAAACGGATAGAGTATGAGTTATAAAGATACTTCATGAAGATTTTAACATGGTTCTATAGTCTGAGTATTGAGGTGAAATTTTGTGGCCTATAGGACATTTTAATCTGAATCAAACTATTATATCATTAATTAAATATATACTAAAAAATAAGTAAGTATATCAAAAAATTTACATTTTTAATTCAATTGTGAATTTTATACTAGTTTTATTTTCAAACGATTATTCTATTTGTTTTTTAATATTAGAAACTCGAAATCAACAAATTATAAAACTTTAATTACTACACATAATTTTGATTCGAAATAAAAATTATCATGTTAAATTTGTTGAAATATAATTATTTCACGAATATGTATTGTCAACTATATAATTTAACATATTTCGTATATAATATATTTGAGTTAGAAATTTAAAACCCACACAATAGTCTACCTTTCTAAAATTGCATACAAATAAGTGACATAAAGGCTTCCAAAATAAACCAGCCAGGGTTTATCGCCGCCGCTGACGTCAGCTCCCTCGTCTTTCGTAAGCTTTATTATTTATATTATATATTTCAACAAATTATTATTAAATTGAAATGAGCTAAAATGTTTTATTTTTAACTATCAAAATTCCATTTTTATGTGTTTAGTTGTGAAAATAGTTTAAATTTTACATTTTTATTTGTCATGTAATGATTTCATATTGTTCCATTGTTTTGTGGGTTGTGTTGATTTTTTAAAATCTGAACTCAAATATTTTTTAATTTGTTGTGTAATATTTTGTGAAAAAATATAAAAATATAGTAGTATTTTCGCATAGTTTACTATTAGCATGATAATTTTGATTTAAATTGAAGTTGTGCTAGTTAATTAAGCCGTCGAAGTTTGTTAATTTTGATCGTTGAAAAAGCAAACTGGACGATGTTTTAGGGTTGGAGGGAGCTTTTATTTTCTGAGTTTTGAATTACATTTTAGATACTGATATTCATTGTTTGTTGTAATGTTAAAGAAATTATATTGAACTTGTATATCTTTGCAGCTATGATGATTCAGAAGTTGCAATAAAGACATTAGAATTTCCTCCCCACTGAGGTTGTTGCTTCGAGTTGAACTGAGCCGAATCGCCCTAGAACCTAAGAAATCGGCTGCTGGTCGAAACCAGTAAAAACTGGTTCATATTTCTTTTTGCCTCGCGGAATCGAGAGTGTATTCATTCATTTTTTGGTTTTGCAGTTGTCGTCATTGAAATGTTTTTTCGTAGTCGTTTGTCCCCCAATAACCTTAAACATACAAGGCAGGTCATTAGTAAGTTTTCTGGTCCTCTTAGAAGCAACCACACATTTGTTTGCTCAAACAGCTTTCGAGTTAATCACTGCACTAATTTTAGGATTGTGTCGTATTTGTGGAACTTTAATAGTGGGATTCCGACAATTTCTGGTTTTTCTGCTGTCAAAGATGTAAAATTTATTAGGAATTATTGCTCTGGAAAGACTGTGTCTAATGAGACCAACGAGTTTACTGAAGAAGTTGAGTACTTAGATGAATCTGGTAGTGTTATTTATTCCGGGAAGGGGATAAGGTCGGTGGAGCCTGGGGTCGATGACCATGTAATGGTAGGTGGGATAAAGAAGCCTATATTGAATGCTTCAGCTGTGGCGAAGATCGTTGAGATTGTGAGGAGGTGGAAATGGGGGCCTGATATGGAAACTCAGTTGGACAAACTTCAGTTTGTGCCAAATATGACACAGGTTATGCAGGCCCTGAAGGTAATTGGAGATAGTGATGCTTCTTTGAGTTTATTTCGGTGGGCGAAGAGACAGTCTTGGTATCGCTCAAGCGATGATTTATATACCATATTGTTTGATAAGTTGAACCAGAGTAGAGACTATGACAGTATTCAATCAGTCTTTGATGATATGGTTGGTGATTCGAGTGAAAATGGGATATCTCCCTTTAGTGTGTATAATCGGGTTATTCAGTATTTAGCCAAAGCTGAGAAATTTGAAGTGGCATTCTGTTGCTTCAAAAAGATTCAAGAGTCCGGTTCTGAAGTTGATAGTGTAACTTATAATTCTCTCTTAACTTTGTTTCTCAATAAGGGTTTGCCTTATAAGGCATTTGAAATATTTGAAAATATGGAAGCAGCTGGCTGCTTCTTGGATGCTTCAACCTATGAGTTGATGATACCAACCCTGGCTAAATCAGGAAGACTTGATTCAGCTATGAGGCTTTTTCAGCAGATGAAAGAAAGGAACTTCCGTCCCAGCTTTGCAATTTTCGCTTCTCTGGTCGATTCTATGGGGAAAGCTGGGAGATTGGACACATCAATGAAGATTTATATGGAAATGCAAGGTTTTGGACTTAGGCCATCTGCTACCATGTATGTCTCCATGATTGAGTCATTTGTGAAAGCTGGAAAGCTTGATGCAGCTCTCAGGTTGTGGGATGAGATGAAGAAAGTGGGATTCAGACCTAACTATGGCTTATACACAATGATTGTTGAGTCTCATGCTAAATCAGGGAAACTGGACATTGCGATGTCCACATTTTCAGAGATGGAGAAGGCTGGATTTCTACCTACTCCATCTACGTATTCTTCCCTCTTGGAGATGCATGCCGCTTCTGGGCAAGTTGATGCAGCCATGAAACTGTATAATTCAATGACAAATGCAGGTTTGAGGCCAGGAGTGAGTACTTATACATCCTTGCTTACACTATTGGCAAAGAAGAAGCTCGTGGATGTTGCTGCCAAGATTTTGCTTGAAATGAAGGCTATGGGGTACTCAGTGGATGTAAATGCTAGTGATGTTCTTATGGTTTACATAAAGGACGGCTCTGTGGATCTCTCTTTGAGGTGGCTACGCTTCATGGGTTCTTCTGGGATCCGAACAAATAATTTCATTATAAGGCAGCTCTTCGAGTCATGCATGAAAAGCGGAATGTATGAGTCCGCTAAGCCCCTCCTTGAAACCTATGTCAACGCGGCTGCAAAAGTTGATCTCATACTCTACACATCAATTCTTGGCCATCTTGTAAGATGTCAGGATGAGGTTAATGAGAGGCATTTGATGTCAATTTTGAGTGCTACAAAACATAAGGCACATGAATTCATGTGTGGACTCTTTACAGGGCCAGAACATAGGAAGAAGCCTGTTTTAACCTTTGTTCGGGAATTTTTCCAGGGTATTGACTATGAGATGGAAGAAGGAGCTGCCAGGTATTTTGTTAATGTTCTACTTAACTACCTTGTCCTCATGGGGCAGATAAACCGGGCTCGTTGTGTATGGAAGGTGGCTTATGAGAATAAATTGTTCCCGAAGGCTATAGTCTTTGATCAGCATATTGCGTGGTCCCTTGATGTTCGGAATTTGTCTGTTGGGGCAGCTCTTATAGCAGTTGTTCACACCCTTCATAGGTTCAGGAAGCGTATGTTGTATTATGGTGTTGTCCCTAGACGGATTAAGTTAGTCACAGGACCGACTTTGAAGATTGTCATAGCGAAAACACTGAGTTCAGTGGAGTCTCCATTTGAAGTTAGTAAGGTTGTCTTAAGAGCTCCTGGGGATTCTGTCTTGGAGTGGTTTAAAAAACCGATTGTGCAACAATTCCTCTTGAATGAGATTCCATCAAGGTCTGACATTTTAATGCATAAACTCAACACGCTCTTTCCCAGTTCTGCACCTGAGATTAGAGCTCTCTCTCCTCCCAAACCTCTTGTTCGTGGGAAGCCACTTTAACCAGATGCTGAATTTTCCAGTTTTGCTCGTTAGCTGCTTGAGGTTAGGCTTGTACTTTTATGCTACTTTAATGGATACTTTTTTTTTCTTGCTTATCAGTAATTTTAATAAACAGTCCACACATAATTTTAATAAACAGTCTGTCCCTTTGGAATTGATATGGTAACTTCACCTGAATTGTAACGTATATGTTGGTATGCCTTCGATAGTTAGTTAAACCTGTATATGTATTATTATGGTGTTTAGTTGTTGCCTCTGCTTTAAAAATCTCAACTTCCTCCCTTGTTAAGATGTTGGTGAATTCTCAATGGACCTGTACTGCTTCAACTCTCTTGACGCTTATTGTTTACCCAATTCTAACTGATCATTGTTTGTGCAATATCAAGGAGACGTAACCTGGAGGAGTGACCGTAACCAAGAGAGCTGACAGAAGAATCTCAGAAACGAAGGTTCGGACTGTCACTAATGGCGCAGACGCTTGCTATAAGCAATCTAAGAAATTAAGCTTTCAATTTAAATCTCACCTTTTAAACTTATCTACAGATATAGAAATACTGGATCCGTCCTTGAAGAATCTAGCGCGGAAAATCTCAATTCGACTGCATTGAGGAGGCTTGTGGCTAATAATATGAGCAAGGCTAATCAAGAAATTTAGGGGATAGTAAAATTAGCACTGCTCAGCAACAAAGTTAAATTAGCAACAAGAAACAAAAAAGTTAAAGCTCAATAGAAGGGTGTAAATATCTTTTTGTTAATATTGTATGGAAGTACAATTAGTTACTTCTGCTTGAGGTGTATTTTAATAATGTCCACACAATTATATTTGTAGTTCTATTTTCCTGTCATTTTCACTTTAACTGCCTTTTATTCTACACTTTTAGTTCTCTGGAAGGAATTTATGATCATGTAAGAAGACATTCAATAGATGTATTTGTCATAAGATATGGAATTATGATAGTCATAAATGAATTTGTATGCAGTCATAGATCAATGGCAATGGACAGACCGATCGAATACTCCAAAGCTTTCATAATTCAAGCCCTTAACATAAGGGATTTACTCAAACAACGAATGACAAGACTATATTCATATACCGATCTCACTTATTGTACCGAATCATATACATACCAAAACAAGTGAAACGAATCACAAGGAAATTACTTATTTTATCCTCAAGACTTTCCTATTAAGCCAGACAAAAACAAGCTGATTTCATATTATTATATAAAAAAACAAAGTCAATTCATCATGCGCTAAGAAATAAATGTCAATTCAAGCCAGAAGACAACAAACACACACGCCAGAATTGCTTATCGTTAAACAAACATTGGATTTATTAGCTTGTTTATTTACAAACACCACCCATTAAATCGCTACTTTCCTTATTAAACATAACGAATCGGTATTTGTCATCAAACATTTAAAAAAATAAAAAATCATACATTTAATATCGGTAAAACGTATCTTTATCGATATCGAATCATATATTTATTACATCAGCGAATTTGTCGACTACTTCCACAATTGGACAAGAGCTGGCTTACGCTCGCTTGCTTTCTAAATGAACTCAGAGCTGTGATTCGACTCCACGAACAACAGATCATATGCGCCTACGCTTACTATCTTTACTGGCTAAACGACAATAATACTTGATTAACTCTACAATTCAAGTTATTAATTAAATGGTTCATATTTCATAATTTTAACAGATTATTATCATTTTTCATAGTTTAACATATTTCATAATTTTTTTACTATATTCTAAAATTTACCATAATTTACCATATTTCATATATAATTTTTTTTTCATAATTTTATCATATTTAACCATATTCTAAAATTTACCATAAATTACCGTATTTCATAATTAACCATATTTTATAATTTTACCATATTTGTCCATATTCTAAAATTTACCATAATTTACCATATTTCAGACTTTGACCATTTTTTTAAATATATTCGTAATTAGAGTAACTTCTTACCATATTTCATAATTTTACCATTTCGACCATATTTCATATTTTACCATATTCCATATTTCATAATTTTACCATAATAATATATTTCAGTAATTTTACCATAAATGACTATATTACATTTAATATTTTTACCTATGCTTTATATTTCATATCGTTAATTTTACTTGTATAATTTATATTTTACCATATTCTAAAATTTATCAGCACTCTACTATATTTCATAATTTTAATGATGCAACCTGTGATTTTACCATATTTCATTTACACTCATAATTTTACCATAATCTCATAATATATCCACATCGGCACTTTACAATATGGTCCATAATTTTACCATATTTCGTAATTCATAATTTTACCATATTTCATTTCATAATTCATGGCTTCATAGTCCATAATCTAAAATTAACCTATTTATAATTTTACCATATTTTATCATAACCTAAAATTTAATTTCTATAATTTCATCATAATTTTTATCATAATCTCATATTTCATAGCTTAATCATAATTGATATAATTTTAAGATGACAGGTTACAAGATCATAGGAAGTTGCTAAACCTTTATTATCGTATTGGGAGTTAAGATGAGAATACCATTATATATAAAATATTATAATAATAAGACTTAATATTTTTTGATTACTTAACAATCAAGTCGATTGTGATAATAATAATATCATAATTTTTATTATGGTGAGGACTCAAATCTTATATGTATATACTATAAGATAAAAAGTTATTCTTCAATTTAAATCTACATTATTCATTTCTACTTATTCAAAATCTCTTTTATTATAATAATAATAATAATATAATTAATAATAATAGTAATAACTTATTAAAAGACGTAAGATGCGATATTATTTCAAATACATAAACTAATCTACATTGCTTGACTATGAACTGTATTTTCTTTTGTCGTAATTATCATATATATAAGTCTTAGCGGATGTTAGAATTGCTTTTATTTCCATAATCAACTCCCAACTCCTAATGGATCGTTCCATGCGTTCCTTCTCAATAAATTTTACTAAAAGATAAGAGTGATACATTGGTAGATGTAATAATTCTACAAAATACTTCTTCAAATAAGGTTTGAGGCAAACATAAAATGGTTTCAGAATAATGTTTTGATCCGCAAGCCTTCCATGTCTTCAATGAGTTGTTACATAAATAGATTCATTGTCCAAAGAACAATTAAAACAACTTATAATGATTAGTTAGTTTTGATCTACCATGCATGTTCCCCAATTATTAGGTTGTTTAAACAATCTATGATTTGTCATTACAACCATAATTCATGAAAATGTTATTTTAGGGATTATATGTTGGAATGATTTATAATACCCTGATCGAAAAATGTGTAAAGGAGCATGCTTCAGAGAATTGATTGGTACCACTCATATCATCGTTTTATTTAGTTTTCGAAGCTCATTCTATGTTAAACCCAACGCAAGCGTCAATTCTAAGAATTCTGTGATTAAAGCGACCTAATCGAGAAAGTTTCAGCCGGAAGATGGCAGAAACGCGCTTTAAAGCACTCCGCATGTCAGCGGCGCCACCCATCAAGTTTCAATAACTACCAACCACGCGTCATCAGCAGGATGGAACTCCCATAGATGGAATAGGAAATGATAATATTTTAACTCCTTAGAGGACTTTAACTTTATGTATTAAATTTTGTGTTATTATAACCATGAATTAAAATACCTTGTCAGTAATTAAAGTTTGTTAATGAGTTAAATGCATTATTAGCAAAAAAATATTTTATGGTGTGGTATGGTTTTTGTCAAATAGAAAGTCAATTATGAAATCAATGAGTAATTTAATACAATAGTGTAGTTTAATCCATGTTAATAGTTATGATAAGAGAAAATAATGTAAATAATTAATTTTTTTTGAAAGGGCAATATAATCTTAATAAAAGATGGAAGAAACACCTTATTAAATTTACACTTTTATAAGCGATATACATTGAGACTCTTTAATATACTCAAGTTTTCATCATTCTAATTAGGTAAAATTAAAAATAATCTATCTGAAGAACTACTAATTCTACCAACCCCTACCCATGCTGCAAAACTTAAATAGATTCTAAATGAAATGTAACCAAAACTATTATTATAACCATGTTAGCACTGAGCGTTCGAAGCCAGATGGTTACAACACTCTCAGCAAGACGTTGGAAAGATATGCCCCTTCCGGATAGGCGGGATCAACAGGATGATCACATGCAGCTCCCGCCTGTCGCAGGACTGTTATCCTTCTACCTGCCATTGATGCCGCTCCCTGGAAGTGAAACGAAATATGTAAGACGTTTAGATTAAACAGTGTGGCAGTCAGCAGAGAAATCGAATCAAGCTCCTTACATTCATCACATTCCAAAGAAAGACGACTCACCTGAAGTATGCGTAAGAATGTCCCACTTTGTGTCATGGCCCCCGAACAAGAGCAAGTCATCAGGATACCACCCCTTTTTGTCAATCGCATAGCCAAGGAGTTCAAATTTCTATACATTCCAGACGCATTATGTAGAACCTGTATGAAATGTCAATAGATTGATAAGATGAAGTCGCTAAGAAACTTGGAGCTTACAGGCATGAAGAAGTCTCGCATGATTATGATATAAACAGACAATGGCATACATAAGCATGGTTCTATAGTTTGTGGTGGTCAATGACGAGTCTTCAACATCGTACTTTCAGTAACAGAGCTTAGGTATACATATATGATTATTCACAAGGTCAAATAATGAAACCGTCACTGGATCATAGTTTATTTCAATTATCAAAAGAGAGCAGAAACACACGTACTTTCTTTCGAGGTGCCAGTTTGGGTGGGTCCAAGATAACTATATCCCATGATTCACCCCTAGAGATAGCACCCTTCATAAATTCAGTAGCATCATGTTTGAGAAATGATATTCTTTCGGGATCCAAGTCGTTAAGGATAATGTTTTCCTTGGCAATTTCCAACGCAGGCAAAGAAGTGTCGACACCTTTTTCAAACAGGAGAGTAATCAATACATCGATATCAACTTGCAGTCTTGCACACAATAGCAAATTAGAACTCAAGTTAAACATTTCCAGAAGCACATAGAACAGATTCTAGGCATCCAAATAAAATGAGGCGTGTAAAGATCAGGACAATATTTTCAGCCGCTCATAATGTGGATTGCTAGCTTAATTGTGGTAGAATTAACAATATTCCAGACAGCATAGATGGGGAGGTTTCTGGGCCATGATCTCCAAGATCCCTCATTTTAACAAGGTAAGTTTGTTGTCAAAACACTATACAGACCTATCAGTCATACACTATATCTTCCATTTATCAACCAATAGATTATTAGTTGATCTTCACATAGCAATATAACCCCCTCATCGAAGATTGATCTCTCATCTGAAGGGGAATAGAAAATATGCAGAAATTAACAAAAAATGTTGAACCACATTTCGAGTTTATGACTGCTATAAACTGATAAATACCGGTGATTTTTAAAGCACCGCCATTTGCTGCATTTAGAGCAAAACCTCCCGTGTAACAGCAGATATCAAGAACACTCCGGCCTTCTGCAATGGTGGAAATAAAATGGCGGTTCTCACGCTGATCAGCATAAAACCCTGTCTTCTGGCCTTCTAAGGAGATCAGATAAGAGACTCCATTCTCCACGACCTGGTTGTATATCGAGAACAAACTTTTGTTAAGGTTAAGCAAAAATAGATGCTCATGATATACATTGTCTTCCATATTGCAAATGAACTTTAAGGTCTACAGTCACTTGCTCAGATTTGTTTTTATATTTCCTTCATCATGCGCCTAGATAAATCCATCCATGTACCCAACAATTAGAAAAAAAATCCTAAATAAAAACTTAACAAACCACAAACCAGGACTTGGACCCTTTAATTAATCTACAGAATATAATTAAGTATTCCGCACCTTCTTGGCATAGGTATGAGGTAACTAGCAAATATAATCTACACCATATAAATATATTACTGCAAAATCACATTCCAAATTATTCAGACAAGGAGATTCAAAATCTTTGGATGATTCTAAGAATCGAATTCTACATGATTTCAGGGTGCACTCTCAACACGCTTAAATATAAAATAAGTAAAATGCATCACAATTTAGATATGAGATACCTTTACACTCTGAGGGCAACACGACACATTCATTTCCGTTGAAGCAGATATATCAAGCCCTTCTTCCTTCAATATCTCAACAGAAGGTCTCCAGCTTAGATGGTTTACTCCATTTACTTTTAGAACGCAGTCCATTATTTGGTCACGATACTTTTCAACCCATGCAGCTGATGAAGCTATCACAGCTATATCTCCAAAAATATCAACTATAAGTCCTGACAATCTATCCCCTTCGCTATTGACGAGACGATAAGCATTTGCACTACTTGAAGGCAGACCTAAATCCTTCCGTAATTTAACCGCTGCATCGATTCTTGTTTCAAGCAATTGTTCGACATTAAGTGCACATGAAGCTTCCCTGAGTGAAAATCAACAAAAAGACAGAAAAACATCATCATGAACTTTATTAAACAAGTTTAAAACTTCCAAAGCTTGAAAACTTGAGAACAACGAACGGATATAATGATCGAGAAGCCTGTCTAAGATCATCCAGTTTTAAATCTTTTCAGAGGAGCGTGATAGGAAAAAGATGGCACTTGATAAAATTACACAGAAATTATGTTTGAATACTACTTCCATCAATAAAAGATTGTCTAGTTTGCTTTTCAATGGTGAAATTAACAAACTTTAATATCTTAATTGACTCATAAATTTGATTTGAAAAATTATCTTGTTAATAGTAAACTATGTTGGAAATACAATCTTTTGATATGATTTTCACCAAATATTCTACGACATATAATTATATATTTCAACATCATTTAAAAAGTCAAGCATCAAATTCCAAACTCAGACAATCTTTTTTGAGATGTAGGTGTATTTGATAACAAATTTGTAGCAACTACGGACTACCAAACACTTTTAGCAAGTAGATTAAGTGATTTACCTTGAAGCATCATCTTCAAATTGCATGAGACGAACGCAAAACATAGAAACAGAATTGTAAAATCCCCACCCAATAGGTTTCTCAGTGCCATCAGCAACAAGCACCATATCCCCCGTCTTGGGTGGTGGTTTGCCAATAATTCTGTCAACAGCTCCACTATACACCATTGGACTCCCATCTTTAAACAATTGGCTTTTCCCTTTCTTTAGCACAACCTTTGCAATGTCTCCTTAGTAAATCAATAAAGAATAAGTGCAAACAATTTTTATGAATTATGATATTAACAAACTTTTGATATTATTAATAAACTTTGAAGCCTTTAGAACGACATACACAGTAACTATGATATTAATAAACATCGGGTATTGCCCCCAATGCCTCTTAAGATGCTCCCATCCAAGAGGAATATGCTGGACTCTGACAAGACACAACCTGCTAATGAGCATCAAGCTTTCTAATTGACCCTTACGTAGCAGTTTCAAACACTATCTCCTACTTCACAAAAGACAATAAACATAGGTAGTGTAATGAGCGATTATGATTTATTCCATTATATTCAAGAGTCAGATAACACAAAATCTTTCATTCCATAGTATATGCAAATAACTTCGATACAAGTAAAGTGCATTAAAAATGCTAGCATTGTAAAGTGCATTAAAAATACTAGCATTCCATATATCTTTTCAGTATACATTATACAACATACACAGAAATACTTAGTTCAAAATTAAAAAATCCAACTACCAAAATTCAAAAACTGCACAATCTTTTTGGGATTGGGCTAGTATATGATGAACTCATTAGAAACCCAACCGAGCCTTATTCCATTAAATGGGTCGGCTATATAAATACAATGCTCAGTCTTATCATATGCTGAACTCATTCAGGTATCGTTATATTATAGTAGCATGATAAATACTAAGCAAACAAAGTATACAAAAAAGTAACTAAAAAAAATAAAAAGCACCCACCTTTGGGGTAGTTGGAAGCTATCTCTTGAAGGGTAGTTGAAGTTGAAGGAGGTGAAGCCAAACAAATGGACCTCAGCATCATGAACCTCCCTGCCACCACCATTACCAACTTCTGCCCCCCTCTTTTTTTTTTTCTTGAAATTCCTCTAAAATAGTCTCCCTTATCTTCTTAGTGGGGGCAATTTTACAACTAGTGATTTTATTTGTTGATGTTTTTGTACATTATTACAGGTGGTAGTGTTGTTAGTTAGTCGGATTTGAGCTGGTGTCGGATAAATGAATTGTAACACATTAATTATCGATTCTTTTGAGTATGTGGCAATTTGGATATCGCTCAAACGGATAATGGAGTCCATTTTTTTAACCGAATATCAAACAAATAGCATGGTCCCTAATCAATTTGTTACTTATTTGTTTTTAAAATTATAATAAATTGAATTTTAACGAATATCAAATGAATGAATTATGTTTTGCATAAATAATATCGAAGATTTTTAGTCAGCCCTCTAAGGCTCTACCATTACTCATAACTCGAACACGTAAATCTTTGCAAGGAATCGAACACGAGCCTTATAGCTAGTTTCTAGCTAACCATGCACTAAGATCATGATTTTGTCCTATTTAACATAGGCCTTCTGACAATTTTTGGTTTTATGTTGTCAAAGATTGAAGCTTTATTAGGTCCATGAAAGTTGAAAGCTTCGAGAATGAACAATGTCCATGTTCTTATGATTCATTTCCTTGTACATAAACATGTAATTTTCTTATTGGTGCTCGCCAAGTGTTTGACAAAATGTGGCTTCAGAATCACGTTTGAAAATCCGGAGTTTTTCCACATTGGTATGATCAATTCACTAACAGGAGGAATTTTAATATTTGATGATCAAATTCATCTTGTTTCAATCCCTGATGGGTTGGAATCCGATGAGGCGCTTAACGTGCTTCAGAGACTATGAGAAATGGTCTTCAAGATTCTTATAGGGTAGTCTAGGAGTTGATGATAAGGATGGATATGTTAGAGCATGATAAACTTAGTTTTATTTTTGTTGAAAATATGATAATATGTCATTATACATTTATACTAGCTACACTACTTATATATTGTGAAGTAGCCGATAGTGTTTGCACTCAACTCTTGGGTCAGTTCGGAAACAATGGTAAGGTTGTTCGACCTCCCCTTACCCTGCTTAGGTGGAGCCTCTTCTAAGGCATTGGGGGATGTTAATAATTATGTATTGCTGATCGATGTTCTTGGTGAAGGTTTGTGATTGTTAAGAGGTGGAAGTTGGAGTGGGGGTGGGGGGTAGGGCGATATTGACTCAGTTTGACAAACTTCATGAGCAAGGTTATGCAGGCCTTGAAGGTAATTGGAGACAAGGATGCCTCTTTGAGTTTGTTTCGATGGGCGAAAAGACAGTCTTGGTATTGCCCAAGAGATGATTACTATACCATATTGTTTGATAAGACGAACCGAAACTGATTAGATGCCTGAACCATACATATCAATGCCCACCATTTTTTGGAAGTCCAGATGCAATGGACACTGGTTAGTGATGCTAAGAGAACTGCTTTTCTGATTTTCGTAAAGAATATTTTCCTCTTTTTGCCTATTGATTATTAGGTAGGAAAAATATAATATTTTTCTCTTCTTTTTTCTTGAAAGCTCATGTGTAGTCAATATCTAAACTAATTATATGTCTCAACTGTACATATCATCTTCAGTGATTTTTTAGAAGTTCAGATGCATTGGAGACTGGTTAGTGATGTAAAGATGCTCATCTTTGCTGTGATTGTCAGGAAGACACAATCCATTGATTTGTATGAACACTTGGTTTAAGATATATTCTTCTTTCATTTAGAATATCTTTTGGGTTTTTGTAGAAAGAATAATTGTGAGGAACAAAGATGAAAACAGACTACACTATATACTACATATTAGGCCCATCTTGCCATAAAAGACATGCACATAGATCCAAGAAGGAGTGATGTATGTGCTCCTAACTGGAGCCTAATATTACTTCTCATCCTTGGACTCATAAAATCTGCAGCTAGTAGATCAACCAAGGCCATGTAAATCAAAATTCCTGCTGATGCTGAGTTAAACACTCCTTCAACAATTAGGGCTGTCGAACCATTTGCATTGTAAATATTTGATATTCCTATGCCAATCCCTATCCCTATCGGAGTTGTCAAGGAAAAAAAGATGGCCATAATTGTTGTAGACAGTGTCTTGAATTGTGCCTGCAATTTCAAAAGAAACCCCTTAGAAAATTATCATGGTGCCGGTATAAATTATTTATTTCTATCTTACCTTTTCAGTATAAGTTTTAGAGGTCAAGTCGTGTAAGTAGTTTCTAGTGTAAAAATTAAAGTGACACCGAGTTGGCACTTTCATGCAGCGGTGCAGAAAAATTTGGGGAGCCAAGACACTATATTTTTTAATTATATGTGTGAGAAAAATCAAGAGTTAAAAATTTGTGTGATGGACTCATGGTCCCACTAGAATGCATAGGTCTTCCCTTTGAGCTGGATTACTTTTTGGCTTTGTTCTATTATGGGTGTCAAACCTAAGATGAAATCTGATTTTCATTTTTTATATTAGGGCTGTTAACATCATTCGACATGAAATATCTAGTAAGAGTCGTGTAAGCACTTTTTTAAATTATAAAATTAGATAGCCTAGACATCATGTTTTTAATTTGACTCATGGTCCCACTAGAATGGCAACTACCTGAGAAATGGCTTTATGGGTGTTTAGTACCTGTGAAATGCAACTACCTAATCCCATGCCTTCAAAGAATTGGTGGAAAGACAGGGCTGCTAGTAAAGGCTTTATGGTATCAGGGCTTCCTGAAGCACCCAGAGATATCCCAATTATGACTGAATGAACCACTATTCCCATCTCCAGAACCTAAAACATACAAAAATTAATCTTGTTTTAGGACATAGAGATTATCGAGGTTAATAGAAAATCCTAGAAAAGATAAAATTTTGACATCAACCATGTTTTAGTTACCTGGGATATTACTCTTTGTCTCATTAAATCTGTTGACTCCATATTTGTTGAAATCGTAGCCCCATGTACATGTGATGCATGAGTATGAACATCGCCAACATGTTCATTTCCAACTTCCTCATCAACATTTACTTGTCTCTGCTTAGAATGCATTTTCTCGTAAAAAGTTGTTGCAATTGTATCCACCATCAGGGTTCCAATTGAAGCCATCATCGCTATAAAGCCGGTGAATGGAAACTTCCCCCATGGATTGTGATCCAAACAAGGAGATGTTAAAGTCCGAAATGCATCTGGGAGTATATGAAGAAATCCAGTCGCTAAGATCACACCTGCTGCAAAAGCTTTGATCATGAAGAATATGTCATTCTCAGGCTTTAAAACTTCAATCTTTTTCGCTAGCAGAGGGAGGCTAACTCCAATGGCGCCAGCAGTAAGTATGGAAGCAATTGCAACTAATTTATATCTCAGTGCTTCACCTGACTTGTTTTCCTCGTCTTTGTTATCACATATTCCCTCTCCTGAAACTTCTATTGTGTGAATCAAGATAACAATGACAGAAGCCACAAGCTTATGAAGACATATCATGGCGAACTCAGTTAAATTTGAAAATTCTGATGATGTAAGAAAGTTACACTACAAATTATAATAATTTATCTAAGTGTATATGATAATTAATTATGGTTGTGATGGACTCAAACAGGCTGAAGAATTCAATAAAAGTGTATCTTCTATCATGCATCTCTGAATGGTCAAATTGTTAAAAGAAGCAGGAAATATGTGGTATTGCTTCATTAGTTCAATGCAAATCAGAAAGCTATTTTGATTTTAAATCACATGCAAAGTGATGGTAAACAGTGAAAGATGATGGGATTTGTTGTATTTGTTAGTGAAGGGAACAAAAGAAGGTGGGATGGAAAAGAGAAACAGGAGCCATCTATGGTATAGACAAGATGTTGTCATATGGTGAATTGTCCAAAGTTTTGCATAGTAATGTTTGAGAAGTTTGGCCTGGCATTTGCCAAAACAATGTTAGGATGTTCTGAGTATGTGACATTCTTGTTTGATAAAATAAATAATATCCATTTCTTTAAATTATGCATTATGAATATTAGATTATCTGTTACCTTTTTCTATGATCAGACACTGGGGATGCTAACATAACGCGTAAAGCAGAGGATTTCACACATCAAAAGGTGTGCTCATTGTTCCACAACTATGGAGAGTATACATTATAAGTTATCATGGTTCCTCAACTTCTTATGATGAAAAAAACTAGAACAAAGAAACTGAAGCACTAATGGTGTCCCTTCTATAGTACATCATGCATTGCAGGATCTAGTATTGTACTATGCAGGGGATAAGAAACGAGTTGGACAATTTAACTAATTATCAGACGTCCCTTGAGAGAATAACAACATTCTCTTGTAGCTCACTTGTTAGTTTCGGATAGGACTATATTATTCCTGGTGGTCTGAATTTCCTACCCCTCCCTTTTTTGTTTGATTTAAAAATGAACTGATTTGGAATTCTGATATTTTGCTATCTGCTTTTTCTTTTTAAAGAATATTTTCCTCTTCTTGCGCATTGATAATCAGTAGGAAGAATATAATGTTCTTCACTTATTTTTTCTTGAAAGCTTCTGTAGTTATGTGAAGTCGATGTCCGAACTGTACGTATCATTGTCAGCCATATTTTTAGAAGTCCAGATGCAGTGGACACTGATTAGTGATGCTAAGAGAGCTGGGTTGGAAGGTACCCCAAAACAGGCAACAAGGTTCATCATTGAAAAGAAGAAATTAGGTAAGTGTAAAATCCACAACTATATTTTTTCAGTTATCTGAGTATTGGACGAATTTCATTTAGTGGAGTCTTGTAGATAAGGACATGAATTTTTCTTGATCTTCGCGTACATGATTGCTGTAGGGCAATTTTAAGAAATTATGAAACAATCATCTACGGAGTATGTCTGGTAGATTATTGTGTTGTATTATCAATTATGAATGGAAGGTTTTATCGAAACATTTTTAGTAGGCCCTTTTATCTATTTCAATTCTTCCATGCAATTATACTTAATGCATCTGTGGCAGTTTCAGTTAGCAAAGCGTCTTATCTTTCTCCTTTATCTTGAAATCATTGATATTTTGCTTTATAATTTTAAGTTTCAGTTCTTTTTTCCCCTCTCTTTGACCTTGCTATAATTTGAAGACATTAGAAGTTGAGATTCTGCATGTTCTGCATCCCTAAATTCATATGTTCCATTATGTACAAGTGGAAAAAGGTGCTTTAGATGGAAGGACAGTAAATCAAGTTTGATTTGGTTCAATGGCATTTGTTGACTAATGAGCAAGTTGAGATACTTCTTTGTCTATAACCATTGTTTGGGAATATATCACTACACAACTGATAAGATGTTAAGATGCTATATGATGCTCCGTACACATGTTTGCTGTGATTGGCTTGAAGACTAAATAAAAAACAAAGTATATAAATTAAGTTACCTTTTTTGAGAGAATATGTTAAATACTTGGGAAAAGATATATATTCTTCTTACATTTAAATATCTACAAAAAAAAAATGCTGAGGAACAAAGTGGAATTGAGAGTTGAGACTACTCTACACTACGTATTATGCCCATCTTGCCATAAAAGACATGCACCCGGCTCCGAGAAGGAGTGATGTATGTGCTCCTAACTGAAGTCTAATATTACTTTGCATCCTTGGACTCATAAAATCTGCAGCTAGTAGATCAACCAAGGCCATGTAAATCAAAATTCCTGCTGAAGCTGAGTTAAACACTCCTTCAACAATTAGTGCAGTGGAACCATTTTCATTGTAAATACTTGATATTCCTATGCCAATCCCTATCCCTACCGGAGTTGTCAAGGAAAAAAAGATGGCCATGATTGTTGTGGAGAGTGTCTTGAATTTTGCCTGCAATTCCGAAAATAAAACCTATTTAAAAATTATCACTCTGCCTCTGAATAAATTGTTTATTTTCCGTCTTATCATTTCGCTATAAGTTTTAGAGTTCGAGTCGTGTAAGCACTTTTTTAAATTATAAAATTAGATAGCCTAGACATCATGTTTTTAATTTGACTCATGGTCATACTAGAATGGCTAGGTCCTTCCTTTGCACTGGAGTACTTTTTGTTTTTTTCCTATTATGAGTGTCAAAAATCTAATAGATGAAACTATAATATACATCTTTATCAGTGCTGTTAACATCATTCCACATGAATTATCTAGTTACCGTCAATAGTTTACTGCAAAATGGATTATGTGAGCATAATGTTGACATCTCTAACTTTTTAAAGTTCTGAACAGTTCTTGAAGGAAGAAAATTAAGCTCAGTACCTGAGAAATGCAACTACCTAATCCCATGCCTTCAAAAAATTGGTGGAAAGACAGTGCTGCTAGTAATGGCTTTATGGTATCAGGGTTTCCTGAAGCACCCAGAGATATCCCAATTATGACTGAATGAACCACAATTCCCATCTCCAGAACCTAAAACATACAAAAATTAATCTTGTTTTAGGACATAGAGATTATCGAGGTTAATAGTAAGTCCTAAAAAATGAGTATAAAATTTTGTCATAAACCATGTTTAGGTTACCTGTGATATAACTCTTTGTCTCATTAACTCTGCTGACTCCATGTTATTTGATGGAATTGCAGCTCCATGGGCATGTCCATATGAAGCATGACTATGAACATGAACATGGCCAACATGTTCAGCTCCAACTTCCTCATCACCATTGACCTGTTTCTGCTCGAAATGCAACTTTTCATAAAAAGTTGTTGCAATTGTATCCACCATCAGGGCCCCAATCGAAGCCATCATCGCGATAAAACCCGTGAATGGAAACTTCCCCCATGGATTGGGATCCAAGCAAGGCGATGTTAACTTCTCAAATGCATCTGGAAGTATATGAATAAATCCAGTAGCTAAGATCACACCTGCTGCAAAAGCTTTGATCATGAAGAATATGTCATTTTCAGGCCTTAAAGCTTCAATCTTTCTTGCTAGCAGAGGAAGGCTTACTCCAACGGCGCCGGCAGTAAGTATAGAAGCAATTGCAGCTAACTTATATCTCAGTGCTTCACCTGACTTGTTTTTCTCAACTTTGTTATCACATATTCCCTCCCCCAAAACTACTATTGTTTGAGTCAAGACAATGATGACATAAACCACAAGCTTATGCAAACATCTCATGGTGCAATAGACTTAAAGTTTTTTAAAACTGTGATTATGTAAGTAAGTTTCACTGCAAAGTGATGATATTTTAACAAAGAATTTATGCTACTAATAGATTATGGATGGACTGTGATGGAATCAAACAGGCTGGAGAATTCAAGAAAAGGGTATTTTTATAATGTATTTGTGAATGAAAAAAACTATTGAATGAGCAAGATTATATAGTGTTACTTCAGTAGTTTAGTGCAAGTGAAAATCTCATGTGACGTGTAATGAATATTTTAATGTACGTGAGCAAGATTACATACTTCATTTGCTACTTCTACATGATTGATTTCAAGGCACATGCCAATGGATGGTAAAGAGTGAGATGCTGAGAGTTGTATTTGTTGGAAAAGGAAACAGATGGGGAGGGGGGTGTAATGTTAGAAAAAAGGCTTTTAGCCGACAACCTCTAAATTATCGGGTAATTTTTTATGTGGTCTACGAAAGGAAACATTTATCTTATCTGACGGTCATGTCTTTCTTTAGCACAATAAGTGGCTTAGATTTAATTTCCCTTAAAATATATAGCTAAAATGATTATATTACCGCTTAAAAGCAAATTAGAAATATATTTTATACCTACTTTTATAACACACAAAGAAACAAAGCGCTAAATGACTTTATATTATCACTATATTAAAATGATTATTTTGTACCACAACATTTAAAGTATAAAAATTCGCATTTTAAATATTTTACATAATTAAAATAAATATCATGATTTTAACTTGCTTTAATATCATATTTCCTTTCTTACCAGCCTTTACACTGCCACTATCACGTGCGGTCGCTTTACCGCTTCTGATCCGACCCGCTTGTACCCGCCCCACACTCGCGCCCCGCGCTGCATCTACCGCCCTTAACCCGGACCAGCTCCCTGTCCCATTTCTCCATTATGACCACTACCCACCAGCTACCACTTGCATCCACCCACCCCATGCTGATTCGTACCACAATCCCCCGGCTTCCCCGTAATTGAACAACAAAACAACCTGCGATTAGAAAAAACCGCACCGACCCGCTTCCGTCCCAGCGCTTGCCACGGTGTGGCTCTTGCTCGCCGCTACATACTGCCGCTCACGTCTTGGCTCACAATCAAGATTTTCTAATCTTAAATTTTCGAAACTCAGCAGTAATGGAGCATAATATGAGGCGTTTGTGACTTCTGCCCCCGATTCTTTACAATTTTTTACGATCTTGGCTGTCAGCTTGATAATATTGTAAGATTATGATTGCTAATGGTTTAGGATTTAATATGTTTTGTTGTTGCCCAATTCACTATCTGAACAAAGAACAAAATTATTTTTGAACCAACAAACATAGGTCTAGGGGGTTGACGAGGGAGAGAGGGGAGGCCAGTGGTGAGGATGGATGAAGATAGAGTGAGGTATGTTAAGAAGAAAGAGGTTGGGACCTTGTGTCCTAATTATGTAAAATATTTTTAAAATGTGTCACTTATTAACTTTTTATGTAGTGTTAGGGTAAAATAGTCATTTAACTGTTTAAAAGTGGAAAATTAGGTACAGGATGATACTCGAGCCAGAATGATAGTTTAGGGGTGTCTTGAGACAGAAGGAAATGCAGGCTGTCTAAGCAAGATGAATAAGTTCGGGGCCCAGCGTAAAAATTACGTGATAGTTTAAGGGTGCATGGGCCAAAAGCCTTAGAAAAATAAAGGGGAGTGGGGGGGAGAACTTTGATTAGATTATTGTTTGTTATGAATAAAAAAATAGAGGTTGCAAGTGTTGACAATATGTTCTGATGCAAGTTAATTACATCAAAAGATTATATAATTTTAGATGAAAAATATATCAAAAATAGTATTTTAATATATTTCTTATTAATATGATAACTTTGATTGAAATTAGAGTTGTGTAATGATTAAAATTATATAATTTGTTAATTTTGATCGTCAAATAATAAATTGGACGGTTTTTTTGGACCGAGGTGGTATTACATTTTGGCAAGTTTGGCCTTGGATGTCGTTGTATGTGACATTCTTGCTTGTGTGGTTGTTGATGAGCTTTTCTCCACCATTTGGTATCTTTTGTTTCTCTAAAACTCTGTGTACCACTTTTTGTGAAGGCTATGTATGCCTACTTTGCCATGGAATGAATTATCTCGTTTTCTTGATTTTGTGTGTGTGTGTGTGTTTTTTAAGAATTATTTTTCTTGTTTTTAATAGAATGTTTTGTGGTGTTGCATTTTGCTTACCCAACAATTTGTATAAGTAAAATTAATTAGTTAGGTCAAATGATTGGACTCGAGCTTAGTGTTGTTGGTGGATGAACCGGAAACCGGTCTGATCGGAAAAGCCATCCGAAACGAAATCGGATTCGGTCCAGGTCCAATTTTTTATCCGGGACCCGAAACCGGATCCGGATCCGGTAAGTTAATATAATTTTTTTTAAAGGTTTTTTAAACACCGTTAAATATAAGATTTAACTTGTGAATCGTTAGGCCTCTCGCCGTTCGTGCGATAAGTAAATTACCGTTACTAGAAATAATTTAATTTTTTCTCCTTTAATTTTTAAAATTGAAAATATATATTTGGATTCTTGCTTTTAATTAGTTTAATTCATGTAAATGTGTTTGATTTTATGTGGCGATTTTTTTTATATTTTTATAAAAAATAAAGGAAAAGTGGATCATTGGTTATGTTTTGTATGACGGTATGTGTTGTATTTGTTAATACAATGACGTGTGTGTTGTGTTATGTTATAAAAAAATAAAAAATAAATAAAAAGATGTGTTATGATTTAGTGAAATGTAAAACTAATAATGTAGCATACCACTTGTTAGTCGTAATGGAAAATTTACAAGAAGTGATGGATTCAAACTATGAAACTCATACTAAAAATATTATTTCTTCTAACTTATCATTTAAACGTGCAGCATTTTTTATTATATACAAACAAATTATATAAAAAATATATATTTAAACAATCATATAAAAGAATTCATACTTTAAGAATAAGTCGTTTTCATGAAACCACGAAAAAAAACCTTTAAGAAGAACACTAACCTATGCACAAATCATGAGTTTCAAAATAGAATGTGTTCAATTAGATTTTATTGTTAAAGAGTTGATAGTAAATTGACTCCAATTTTGCAGAGAGATCGAATAAAGCCATGTAAACATTATCATTTCGAAAAGGCATACTTATATGTTCATGTGCACTTTTCTAACTTAGCTCAAGTATTGCTTTCTTATATGGCCATTTGATAAAGTCAATCTAACTTTCAACCACCAATAGCTCAAGTAGTGCAGTCTCGGTTCAGTTTGGGCCAGTTCAATGATCGGGCAAGGCGGATTCGAGTTGATCCATCCGGAATCGGGCCATAGGGTCGTCAAAATTGGATCGGGCCGAATATTCGAGCAGACGGTCCGTTTATCAAACCATTATCTGAAACGAACTACTATCAGCGTAATTCGTATCCGAAGCGAAATTTACTTGTCGAAACCCGAGAGCTTGGAAAATTACAATAAATCAAAAATAAACTAATTAAATGAAAATAAACTAATTAAAACATATTTAACAATTCGAAAATACAAAAATATGAGTAAACCTAATACAAAAAATCAAAAATACAAAAAATTGAAAATAAACTAATTAATGCATATTTAACAATTCAAAAATACAAAAAAAAAATTAAAACTAATACAAAAAAAATCAAAAAATACAAAAAAATAACAATTCAGAAATAATAAGTTAATAACACAAAAATTAAATAACAATTGGAAATCTAACACACAAATAAAGAAATCATCGGTATCCTATAGATCCGAGGGTTAAATAAGAACGGCGTGCGAACTTCGAGTTGAGGTATGGATAGGCGGAGATGTGAGTGTTTTGAAGTGGGTGTTCGAAATCGACAAAAAATTTGAAGTAGGTGTTCAAAGCAATTAAATATATTGAAATATAAACACAAATACGGAGTATTAGTTTTCTAAAATGCATGTTAATTGAGCGGGCATAACTGGCTTGTTATACATGACCGAGAATAGTGTTGGGTTTGGGTGTCTGAAATAGTATTTTGCGCCTCATTTGCAAGTGTAGTAGTTAGGAAGTTTCATTAAAATTGTCGTTTATTTTAAAAGTTCTTGATACAGTGTGTGTATAGTGTTGCCCGGCTTTAACAACGCACGTCCGCTAGTGAGGCATTTGTCAATACCCCAACCATATTCAAACCTTCAAAGTAGCGCCCTCTCATAATTCAAATCAAACCAATTAATTCAACGGTAAACCCCCAATTCAATGTCCCAAATTGATTGTCCACTTTCAATTTCTTCTCAAATCTCTATAATATATTCTTTAATTTCAATCAATTAATGCAGATTAATTCATATAAACCCTAATTCTGTGATAGAATAAATCAAAATGGTGGCTGTTAAGGTAAATGCATTTTTAAACCCTATTTAAAAAAAAAAAAATTAGTTCAGTAATTTTCTTGATTATGATTTTTATTTTTATTTTATTTTATAGGGTAAATCAAGCTCATTTACCAATCGAATCGTGCAAGAGACGAAGACAAGCAAGAATGGTAATTAACTGTTTTGATTCTCATTCTTTTTTAGTGGAAATTATTGTATAGTTTTGGATTTTGATGGTTGATTTTTTGAATTTTGAACTCAATTTTTTTTATGTTGTATAATATTAAGTGAAAAATATATCACAATAAACAGGATGATTTTTATTAAAATTGAAGTTGTGTATGTCAGTTAAGCCGGCAAAGTTTGTTAATTTAGACGATTGATAATCGAACAAGACTATCTTTTTCGGATGGAGGTAGTATTTATTAAAAATGGAGTATTGATCTTCATATGTCAACATCCTTTTTGACATAGTTTCTGTTTCTTGATTCTGCAGTGAGTGGGGGTAGGTCTTTCAAAGTTCATTCCGAAACCGGAAAAGTCAGAAGTCTCAGCAGCAAAGAATCTATAAAGCTCGAAGCCAAGTATGCGCATTTCTTATGCATCTCTGTGTTTAGGGCTAGAATAGTATGTCAGGTTTAATCAAGATGTTAATTTAGGAAATTGGTTATAGTGCATGTTATATAATTGAATAAATTATTTCTTGTTACTTTCGAAAACGGCCTCCCTGTTGTCATAGGCTGGTAGCTTTGTGTACTATACCCCCACCCCTTTATCCCGCTTAGGCGGGAGCCCCTTCGGAGGCTGTGAGACATGTTGATGTTGATTTCTTATTTCTTTCCCTTGACTCCTCGAATACCTCTATATTGTCTCCTCTTGACGTATTTGTGTCTCTTGTTTAAAGTGGAGGTTTTTATTATGTCATCGATTTATGATTTTGAAGGAAATCTCTTCCCCCTAATGCCAGTAGGAACACTGTTGGTGCACTTGATATGAAGGTTGGTATTCCATACTATTTGAAACACTCATTTGAGCAGAGTTACTCAACATGTTACTTATTTATTTTAATTTACTAACATTCAAATATATTTTTTATTTTATGTTTTTCATTCCCGGCTTTGTTAAAAGGCAAAAGTTGGAACTGTGATTAATTCAGAGAAAACCAAAAGCAAGCATGAGGGCTCGGGTAAGCTTCAAAAAGAGAATGTTAGTATTATAATATTGTTGTTCTCTTATAAATATGTTAACAGATGGCTTTGGTTTCAGTCAATCTACGTTCTACACGAAAAGCGTTGGCTGATATCAGCAATGTGAAGAGAAATGTTGTAGAAACCAAATTGCGCAATAAAGCCAAAATAGTGTAAGTGGTATTTGTCTCTCTTTAATTTCAAGAGATGATTGTGTGCTTTCTTATTCTATTTTCCTCTTTTAGTTATTCATTCAATGAGAATCCTCTTTTAATTTGTATAAATGAAGAATATGTGTATGCAAGGCTCTTGTGTCATTTCTACTTTTCGTTTCTGACGCATGAAATGTTCACATGAAGAAGGTAAAATTAAAAGGTTTTATGTTGCGGCAGTACGTTGTCATATCATTTATAGTAAATCAAACATTAGATTGCAAAATGATTCTTAAGTTTTACTAAATTCTTTGAATTCAACAGCTTTCGGAAACTTTTGAAGTTAACTGGCTGCTCAATCTAATATAACTGGTTCAGATTTTAGGATGGAGAACATCATCTTGTTTATTTCATTCAGATACTGTATAATGTATTGGCCTTCTTCCTAGCTTGTTTTATAAGAGTTTCTTGCTTATGTTTAGGTCTTCAATGGGTCCAGACATCAAGATTGGGAAACCTTCTATGGTATGTTATATTGTTAATTTTTCGAGCTCAATAATAACTCTATGATCCCTCAATGTCACGTTATCTTGGTTTCTTTGGGAAATAATAGAGTATTGCTTAGAGTTAAATCTATGAGACCTCATCATGTTCTGTGCTGGATTAGGATTGGGTATTCCATTATTAGAGGTTGTAGATGCTCTTGTTGCGTTACAGTTTTTTAAATGATTTATGTTAGAAGGAAGCACAAGGTTGTGGTACATATATTCCAAAATTCCATTTACAATGTAGAGGTTTGAATTTAATTTGTTTTAAAGTTCATGATATCCCATTTAATATATTTGGGCCCTGACTCTTGACATGGAAAATGCGAGATGAGTATATTTGTTTCTATCTGAAATGGTTTTAAAGCTAAATACTATTGGCGTGTGTGATAGGGTGAAACAAGGAGAGGTCAGGCTCAAACTAGCAACAGCAGTTATAGTTTGAGAAATGGTAAGAAACCTGTACATGATAATAAGAAGACTGTCTAGTTTGTTACTATATGCATCTTCATGCTTTGAAGAAGGGTAAGAATCTTTTACGTAAGAGTTGAACTAAAAAATTGCTAACAAAATTTATTTTGTTTCTTGTGCAGCTGATAACAAAGACATGAAGACCACATCGGTAGTCCAGAAGAGCAAAGCTCAAGGCAGTGCATTTGTGACAACTGCTAGCAGGTTATAAAATATTCCCTTCAAATTATTCTTTCTTAAAACATTCTCTGCCATGCCCAGTACGACCTTGTTTGTAAAAGTTATCTCCCTTGCTAATTTGCTTCTCTTGGATATGTTTCAGGACATCAGGGAGAAACCCTCTTCACCAAACTAGGTTCTTGAATCTAACATAAACGTATTTATGATATGTCATAGTTATACTCTGCTGTCTTTCCATTTGATATTTTTTGCTTGTTTATATCTGCATACAGGAGTTCACTTCCACTAAAGCCTGTCAATGCATTTGTGACAACTGCTAGCAGGTAAGTAAAATTTGCCTTTACAATATTCTTTCTTAAAATATTCTCTGACATGCCCAATATGACCTCGTTTATAAAAGTTATCGGTCTTGCTAATTTGCTTCTCTTGGATATGTTTCAGGACATCAGGGAGAAATCCTCTTCACCAAACAAGGTTCCTAAATCTGACAGAAAAGTCTCTTTATTCTGTCATAGTTTATAGACCATTCTGTCTTTCCATTTGATTGTTTTTTCTTGCTTATATCTGCATTTAGGAGTTCACTGCCACTTAAGTCTGTCAACAAGGTTGCTGCAAGTGATGCAAACAAGGTTTTTATCATGTCTTCCAGAAAATAGCCATCTAGCAAATTTGTGTAGCTTCTGTATTGACCTCTGATTTTAACATTTATTGAGGTTTCACTGCAGGGAAGTGCTGAAAGTTTGGAGGAAGGTAGACCTAAATATGCTTTTCCTGGTGAGTGATTCTACTTCCAATTTGATTTTTCATTTCCCTATTAGATCCAGTAAGCTGTTTAACCATGTGGATCTTGTTTTAAATTCAGTGAAACCCAAAGTTGGCAGATATGCAGTGCCCCCCCAAGCAACTCATTCCCGTCGTTCATTCCTCGGGTACCGAGCTAGTGATGGATTTTTATTAATGTAAGTTGCAACATTATTACTACCTCTGTCCCCTTTTTTAGCAATCCCAAAATTGGTTCTTGTTGTACATTATATTGATGGAGGGAAAAACAAGTTTTTGGGATAAATTTGAATTCACCTAAAACTTTGTACAAAAGTAAACCTCCCTTACAAAGAGGGATGGAGGGATACATTTTCTGTCATTTCGTTGAATTTAAACAACGCAAAATGATCAAATGTGTCTACTGATGCGATGTATGTAGCATAAACATAAACCATGCTGAACATTGGTGCTTTTATACTATATCATTCGGCAAGAATGAAGCTCTAATGAAGCGTCACATCAATTGTACTGCTAACATTGTTGATTATCTGATAACGCATGCATTTTCTCTACTGATGCAATTATATTTGCTTTTAGGGCTTCCAGCCATCAAGCTAAAGTGGATAGTGGGTTGTCGTCTATGAAATCAACTAAGATTAGTAAGATAGACTGTGCTTCTCATGACCAACAGAACAAGAAGTTAAAGGACAAAAAGGTATCTATGTGGTTGAATTTCTCTTTAGTTTTCTCTTGCTAGATGAATATTGTTTTTTTTTTTCGGTATGATGAAATTTTGTCCTACTATATAATCAACTGCTTACATGCCCTTCCATGTGGAGGATGGATATATAATGTCCTATCCTAAGTGTTTAAAACATTCTCCTTATTGAATAAGTGGTGAGTGGTTACATCTATGACTAAGCTTACTGCAAGTGCTTTAGAGCTTTATCGTTAGTTAATCAACACTTAGCTTAGTGTTTATTTTGATAAGACGCCCCTTCAAATTTGTATTTGTTGAACGGTTAAACAATGCCATCTACTCAATATTTGTTCTTTCCAAAGACTTGTCAGAAGTTTGCTGTAATTCGTAACAAGTTAAGACTGGAAAGTTACTTTTCTTTACTAGTATGGCTTTTGAGAAAGGAAGTATCACATATGAGACACCATTTTTTGTCCCTTTTAAATGCTTTTTTCAGCGTGGCACAATGATTATCCCCTCGGTATCTAAGTCACAGAGGAAGTTGAAGTCATCCGTTTCAAACAAATTAACATTGAGGTCTAGTATTTTATCCAATGAACCCGAGAATGCGAGGCAGGTCTCTGTCTCTGATCATATCACATCAGATGTCTCTGTTGCTGACCAATCTGCTGAAATGCAAACTAGCTCTGGTTGCAAAAGCATGCTTGACATAAGTTTGGAGAACAGTAGCAGGACAAAATCTCTTCGCAGGAAATCTTTCACTTCTTCACTGATGGAGAAACCTAAGGTTGGCAGTTGCTGTTTTACCATACCTTCAGAATACTGAACTTTTCTACAGTTATACTAACTGGGTAACTCTTTGCAGTTGTTCGGAGAAGTGACGAAGAGGGAAACTTTGCCAAACATATATGATGATCGAAATCATCTTGAAGTTGCTGAATATGTTGACGATCTTTATCACTACTATTGGGTTATGGAGGTCATTTAATATTCCAAACAGTTCATCTAATATTGTTTCTTTAACGATGTGTATGCATATAAAGTCCATTTTGTTTTTCATTTCAATGTGCATCTAACATGTCCTGCATTTTATAATGACTTTGTTCTCCAATCAATCGCAGGCACATGTTCAACCTTTGAAAAACTATATGCAAATCCAGACAGAGATTTCAGCCCAGATGCGAGCAATATTGGTCAACTGGCTTATTGAAGTAGAATATCTTGACCCTGAGCACTTTTTAACAGATGACCCTACTTTTTCTTGTATTGTGTTCTCACTTACACTCTTGACAGGTACATCTGAAATTTGACTTGATGCAAGAGACACTTTTCCTAATGGTCACTTTGTTGGATCAGTACTTGTCTGTTGCAGTAGTTAAGAAGAATGAACTGCAATTGGTTGCCCTTACTGCACTCTTGCTGGCATCGAAGTATGAGGACTTTTGGCATCCCAGGGTAACCGTTGACAGTCTAGTGATCTTTTTTATTTCTATATTTCATACCTTCAAAGTTTTAATGGAGTTTGGAACTTTATTTTGCACAATAGGTCATGGATTTGATTGGCATCTCAGCACAATCATACACAAGACAACAAATACTTCAAATGGTAAGCTTGCTTTAGGTTTCGATCTGAGGAGCTTCCCCCTGATATTGGGATCACAATTGATTTTCCTTGCTGACTTATTGACACAAATAATCGAGTGGTGTAATTAAGTAGGATTGTTCATTTAATTTATTGAACTGCATCAATCTATGATGTTTTTGGCCACACTGGTATTCCTTCTAATGACACCATATGTATTCAACTTTCAGGAAAGGGAATTTCTAAGGAAACTGAAATTTCGTCTCAACATGCCAACCCCATATGTTTTTATGCTTAGGTTTCTTAAAGCTGCACAATCAAATGAGAAGGTTTGTCTGCTTAACTATCTCAAGTATTGTTCTGTTTCTATTTCCCTTTTCAATTGAACATGCTTTTTTACTGGAGATGACCCCAAATTATCTCTCTTAGCCTATAAGAAAATCCAGGGTAGTTGGAGGCCTTCTTACATAGTTCATTTCGGACAACTGACTCCTCTCTTGCTGTATATGTTCTTACCAGTTTGAACATCTTGCCTTCTACCTCATCGAGCTATGCTTAGTTCAACACGAGGCTGTAAACTACAGACCTTCCATGCTATGTGCATCAGCTATCTACCTAGCAAGAAATACACTACAACTCATCCCACCATGGACTCCTCTTCTCGTGGAACATGCACATTATCAAATTTCTGAAATCAGGCGCGTGCAGACAAACAAACATCCTTTATTTTCTAGTTCTGATTGTTTTACATGATAAGAAACTTATAGTATCTTCTAAATGTTGCAGGGAATGCGCAGAGATGATGCTTAAAGTACATCAAGCTGCACGATCATCGCAATTGAAGGTCACGTATGAGAAGTATATGAGATCAGATCACAGCCGGGTTGCTGCTATTGAGCCTTTAGATGTCCTTCCTATCTGATAGGGCCACTGGCGCATACTAGCATGGTTTAAACTTTTGTTTTTTATCATAGTTTGAATTGATAAAAATGAAAGCGTTCAACATTATAAAATGTTCCAGGGAAACCAATGTGAAATCTTGAAAACTCAAGATAAGTTGTATATACTAAAAAATATTTCCATAAACCTATATATTATAACAAGTTTAAATATTCAACCTCATTAACTAAATTAAAAATAAAGAAAATATTTTGTAATCAATGTTATATCAAGTAGTTTCAATTTCTTAACGTCGTAGCCAGGTAAAAATATTTCCTCATTAAGAACTTTGAATAATAGTAATAATATGTACTAAAATAATTTATCGAAAATCGACTACAGTTGAATATGAAGATAAAATATTTTATAGTATCAGAAAAGAAACCAGATGAGGTCCCCATTTCAGAAATCTTATATGATGCTATCACTTGTCTTCTTATATATAAAGTCAGATATTATTTAATATTTATTTATTTTTTATATTATATTAATTCTTTAAATTCGATGCTAAAATGCAAGGATTGAAGCCAAAATAATTAACTTTTAATAATTTGTCCTAGCAATTGATAGCTTCGCGGGAGTTACAATAGGAATCAACTTCTTTTATTAAAGTATTAATAAATACTTTATATTTGACTATCTATGAGTCATGTGACTATATTATGCCGCGTTACTGCATGTGTATATAATATAATGCTAATCACGACGCAATTAGGTCAAGCAGAAGCGAAGAGCAATTCTTTATATAATTTACTATCTGCAGTATTTAGTTTTTATTTCAATTATTTTCATATATAAGTAAAAATCATTTCATCCATTTTAATTAGTACACGATTCAAGAAACAATGTTAACTTTTACAACGTACTACAAGGAAATAATAAGTACACAAACTAAAGAAAAATTAAACTATAACCATAAAATTAATTAATTGAACACTTGATTAAGTTATTCCTTGCTTTGTGGTGAAGTAAAACATTGAGCAATAATAAGAAATGAAAATATATCCTTAAATGTCGAAAAAAATTGTAATAATATCTGGCGGAAACCAGTTTGAGGATGATACGTACATGCATTCAGCAGTATATATATATTTTCATATAATTGTTATTAAATCATAACTTTTTAATTGAAACTTTATTTATTGTGTCTATTTAATGCATGTTTTATATGAATTCAAAACCCATATGCGTTGAATAACTCCACCAGTATTACATCAATTTTAGATGTATAATTTTCATGATGCGACTTCAATAAAGAATGCACATCATTCATATATATGTATATATTGGTATTTTGGCGATCCGTAGCAATGCGTCATACTAATCTTGATTTCATTGTAGTACGTGATGAAGAAATTGGGCAATCATTTCATGTTTGCTTTCGGTTCGGCTCCATTCGAACTTGTGAATTTTTGTGATGCCGTTCGACAAACGTAGTTTCATTGTTGGTTTTTTCAGCTATTTGATGCTTATAAGGTGAAAGTGACCAATCGATGAACACATTTTCAATGCGTGTTACGTCCAGGGTAAAGGAAATAAGTAATTTTATATACTCATGAGAGTCAGAAAAAATATATATATATATAAGCGGGATAATATATTCAGCCCCAAAATCGAAATTAGGGCATTTGACAAAGTCTAATTGCTGGGGAGTCTCAACTTTGAGTTTCCCAAGAAAAAATCCCAGAATTGGAAAATCTATAGCGAAAACCTAGCAATTAGAACCAATTTAGTGGCGTAATGAGTTGGAGAGTCCGTCGGGCAGCGGTCGTTGTGAGTTATGATCCAAAATAATTGTTATGGTATGTATCCTCAAACAAAGATCAATGAGGGTTTGTTTTTACATATTATAAAACTTGTTCATTAATTTCTCACCAAAATATTTTAGGGATTGAAATTGTAAAAATGACAAGGGTAAAGTACGTCATACCTAAAATAGGGTAATTTTTCATCAAAATTGACCATTTCTCTATTCACTTTAAATATGTACCATCCTCTAACATTTTTGTGGTTTCACTGCCTACATTTTACTATTTACACTAATTATATAAAAAGTCAAAGTAAAATAAATAAATATTTTTGTCCATATACAAATATGAATGAAAAAGATATTTCATTCAACATCCATATTTAATATATTATTTTATTCTTTTTTAAAAATTTAATTTTTATCCTGAGAGATTTCTATTGACTCATTTAAAATATTTAATTTTAAATTTTGTAGTTCGAATAATAGAGGGGATTCTTCAAATAGCATACATAAAGTAGGGGTACTGATAAAAACCTATGATCGAGGAGCCGAACCGGCCGAGAGCCGAGACCAAAATAACTTCGCGGTGGAGAACCGGTGGAGCCAAGCCGATTTAGGTTGGCAAATAAACTCTTAGAATCATGCAGTCGGTTCGGTCCGGTTTTTCCCAGAGAACCGATCGGTTGGGAACGAACGAACCGATTAAATTATGCAAATATATTATATATATATATATATATATATAAGCCAGCCGAGCCGGCGGCCACAATAACTCCTAGGTCACCAATCTCTACGTCGGCTCGCCACTCCGATCCCTGCCGATTACTGCCGCGCCCGGCGGCCAACTTTCCATGGTGCCCAGCGCCCGGCGACGCGCCTCCCCCCTCGAAACTAACCTCGTTTTCGCGGCCAGCGCGCGCCGGCTTGGCGCCACGGCGACAATCGGCGAATCGGTCGGCGGCTGTCCAATCGAGGTGAATTGAATCAGCTGCTTTAATTCCAAAAGTTTCTCGCAGCATTCCATTCAGGTATTATAGAGTTTATTAATTCAAAGAGTTTCTACTGTATTCCATTAATTCAAAACAAACACCTAAATTGATTATCGTCTATTGATTATGGAATCTATTGTCCGGTTAGCATATATATCTATTTATATTAATTGATAGTAATACGAGGATTACGGAGGATATGGATTATAATGATAATTTGAACATAGGAAACAAACTCTGGATGAACATCTTGAATCTAATCCATGCCTCCTATAGCCTCTCGATCTACGATGCACACTCCTCTATTTCTTCTCCTGATCCTATTCCTTAAGGTTCTTAGAATGCTTTTGTAAAGAGGAAAAACTAGCAACCTACTCCCATTGCCCGTGGAAGTTAGGAATGGATTGCGAAATCTGGGATCATTTTTACAAAATTTGGGACCCCAGATTTAGAGCAGTGTATTCGTTGTGGTCGTATTGATTATCTTCCGATTCAAAGTTGGTAGCGCAGTGAAATACTCCCATAAGCATATCGAAAAATTGTTCGATTTTTCGAACTGCCAGAAGCAACAAAACAAATCCAAGACCAATGAAGGATTTTTAAAGTGGTAGAAGATTGTGATGGATCCTCGCATAATGGTTGAGTTCAAAAGAATCGCGTAAACAGTATTGAGTTACTTAGAACTTAACTTTTATCTAAGTTTATTATAGTGGATGAAAAGCCATTCGAATGGTAGAGGTGAAACAATTTGTTAGAGCTTTAGAGCCTGCTTTATTCTACAGTGAGAACAGCATTGCTAGTGATTGTTTTTTAAAGCTTGTTGAGCTTGAGATTGAGAACATTTTTAAAAGACATGGATTTGAGTTTACGACAAGCAGTTGTTGGACTTGAAATCAAAGAGCTTGGAGTTCAGCATTGGCCCGCTCATTTTGGCCAGTGACAAACTGGGATCTTCAGCAAAGAATTTTAAATTTTTGTTTGGTTGATGATGCAAGGTGACCTGATAGGAAGCTGTTGAGGTTGCCTTTGAGTGGGGTTAGATAAGGTGTTATCCATAAGCGTTGACGATCATGCGATTGATTGTCCCGAGATTGTCTGATTGGAGTGATGTCGTGTTGTGAACCCGGTATTTTACATGTTATTTAGATGTTCATATTGTGAATATTGTTAAAGATGGATTAAAGAAAGAATGCATTAGTGTTTGGCGAAGATTAAGGAATCTTTGTGTGAGGTAATGTAAGGTCGTCCCACAAGATTGCGAAAAGTTCGACGATAGTAGCTTATGAGGAGAATAGATTGTAAAAGGGGGGTTTGTCTTCGAAACCGGGTGGGAACCGACATATTCCAGAGTGCTTGAATGTGTGCAATTAAGTATAGAAAGGCTTTGAAGGTTGAGGAAGGGAAGATTCTAGTTATGACTTGTATTCACTTTCACAAGTTACAAGGATTGGGCCTCCTACTGAGTGTTGATTCAGACTAGGTTGATGCATTAGTTAAGTTTCTTGAATTGTTTTTATGAGGCCAGCACTTTAGTCTTTTAAGAGTAAGTATACGACATCTTTCCACGTATTTACTCAAGTTGTGGACTTTGTATGTGACAATAAAAGCTATATCAAATTGATAGTGATATTATTTTGTCAACTAATGGCTAATAAGCATGAGGAAGCTAAGTTCCCGAAATATTAGGTTGATTCTTGGGATTTGAGGGAATAATTTGTTGTTTTCTAGGAGTTATTTTTGATCCCAGAGACAAAGAAATTCAATAAAAGTTTCGTTACCATTATGAGAGCGGATGTACTAGAAGGATTTGTGGTGGTCCCCGATTATTAGTGCAAAGAGGCTACACTACATGATTAGCGAGAGGATAAAAAAGTTTGGAGGTTTGGCCGGATTTAGCTTTCTGTTGATAAGCATGGTCACCTTGGAATGTGTTGGCTCACACCTCTTTCTTCTTTAACTGTAACTTCATCAGTGGCCAATCCTGGGAACTACTAAAAGTCTTATGGGCAGGCGTTACAAAAGAAGGCTCAAATAATGATTACGGTGAAACCAAGAAAGCGAGTGGATTGGCTCATTTGTCCCCAACTACTTGAGGGAAGATGTTGATTTGAATATCTTCTGATAGTGGAATTTTCATTACATTAAGTATCTATTTTGTCCCAAAATTGCAAAGGACATTCTAAATTGTTCCGATTTCATAGATTTGTAACCCGAACAGCGTTTGAAATGCAGTCGGCGTAGAATTTTAGGTGATTTTTAGAGTTCGTTGAAGCCCCAGGCATGGAGATGCTTGTATGTGAAGTCGCAGGTGGTGGTTGGGAAGCCGACCCAATAACGAACCATTTTGATTTAGAATCTTGGCAGTTTCGATATTGATCGATATGAGTAATAGGAGAGGTATGTTGTTAATTTGTTATGGTTTATGGTGTTAGCGTATATACAAAGGTATAAATATTTCACTTTTAATTTGTTTATGTGAGCAGGTGCAGGCACTCTTAAATGAGGCAGTATGAATAATGCTTAGCAGTTGTTCTAAATATGTTACTAAAGACGATCTTTCTTGAACTATTTTATTGTATTTTTTTTGATATGTTTCATTGATTAGATTTATGATTGTTCATATTTATGTATTCTTGATTACGGTGTTTATTGTGAATGACTTGACCTCCGTCGCTCGATGTTTATTTCAGTGTATTGTACTATCGATCTTGTTCTTTTGTATTCGGACTATTAATACTTGTTTTTTTTGTATTGGACTATTAATACTTGTTCTTGTTTTGTATTAGGACTATTAATACTTGTTCTTGTTATGTATTCGGATTATTAGTGCCCCATTCTTGATATGCTTATTCTTTGTATTCGGACTATTAATACTTGTTTTTTTGTAATCAGGACTAATGTGCTTGTTCTTGTTTTGTATTGGACTATTATGCTTGTTCTTGTTATGTATTCGGATTATTAGTACTTGTTCTTGTTATGTATTGAATTAATGAATACTTGTTCTTGTTTTGTAATCGGATTGTCAGGACTTGTTCTTGTTATGTATTCGGATTATTAATTACTTGTTAACACATTTCTTTGTGTCGGATTATTAGGACTTGTTCTTGTTATGACCGGATTATTAGTATAACTTGTTCTAACTGTTTTTGTATTAGGATTATTAGGACTTATGTCCTTGTTTGTGACCGGTTAATATGACTTGTTCGATTCAATTTCTTGTTTTGTGTTCGGATTATTGAGACTTGTTCTAATATTTGTATTCGGACTATTGGACGTGTTCTAATTTTCTTTTGGACTATTCAGTTTCAAATTTGTTTCATTCTTATTTTTAATAGGGAGCTAAATTTGATGTAATAATAGGATAAAATGTATTTTAAAAAGCAGTTATTAAATAAAGTAGGACGAGCCAAAAATCCAAAATTTGAATTTGAGGCCCGAGAGCAAAGGGAAATTAACGAGAACTGAACAGCGGAACACGTTTACTCGGAACCGGCCGAACCGAGGGCAGTTTCGGTTCCTGAATAGCTAGGGCTGAGTCGGTTCGGTTCTAGTTACATCGGCCGGGGCAGAACCGACCCGTTGGAGTCACTGCACGTAAAGGCTGACCCCAAAAAATAAAAAAGTAGTAGTTAGGGAGTGAATTTTAGGAAAATTATATAGAGGCCCGATGTGAATGCTCTACTCTACAATGAAAACTTTTTAGGAAGATTTATTTTTTTAAGTTGGTTATTAAAATTGGATGAATATAGTTGCTTTCTAGAGGTGTATTTGAGTGCATTAAAAAGTATGACACGACTTACGATGGCGTGAAACTTTTTGTAAGCATTATATATGTGTGGTATATATATATAGTACTCACATGTATTATTAATTTGTGCAATACTAAATGATATGATTTTACTAAATACAGCGTATCATTTCAGTCTTTATTAATAATTGAGTGTTAGTTAAATAATAATATGTTTTTATGTAGAACTATTATTAATATTATTATAATAGGTGTTAAATAAAATAATCTTATGTTTAGGTGTATAATTATTATTATTATTATTATTTGATATTTTGTAGAACTATTGTTATTATTATTACTGTATGTATTAGTTAAATATTCATATCTTCATGTATAGAATTATTATTATTATTATTATTATTATTATTATTATTATTATTATTGTTGTTGTTGTTGTTGTTGTTGTTATTTCATTTGCATTTGTTGTTGTTGCTTTATTGTTGTTATTTAATTCCCCACAAATATGAATTTTTATATATTGGGATCACTAAAAAATTTAAATTATCTCTTTTTAGAATTATACAGATTTAATGCGACACAAAAACCAAATAATTTGATTATATTATATTGATGAATCCAATTTATCCAATATATTTAGTCGGAAATACATCAATTGTTAAAGTAATATTTGTCTTTTGGGGCCCGTCTAGGTTTGGTAGAGCCTCTCTACACATGAACATCATATTTTTATTGTAATCTTTTTATGTATTTATATTTCAAAGAAATCAAAGAATCCTGTTAAAATGAAAATGTTAATTAGAAAAAAAGAATTTGAAGGGTGTAAGTTTTTACAGTTGAGAGTATCTCGTCGTCCGAGCTCTAAATTTATATATTGAGACTTCTATATGCTTCAGTTGAAGATATAGTATGAAAAGCAGCAAATTGTCTACTTGAATTATAAGAATAATCTATAACAATATCTACAACATTTATCTTCTTGTAAGACACGATATATTATCTAACAAAAGTTGAAAACTAGCATAGTTTCTTTGAAAGCAAAGTAATTTACAAATTACGTTAATGTTTCGTTTCCATAAATTTAAAAATAAAAACTTTTGTATGTTTCATAGAAAACTTTAAATTTTTTAATCCATGCATACTAGTCTTTTACCTCTAAAGCTGGATCAATTTTTTAATCCATGCATACTAGCAAGAAAAAGACATAAGAGTTTCTTCATTTGGCTCTTCTTATTCTGTAAAGACATCATAGATTATGCAATCTTATTCGACAGATAGAATGGAAAATATGTTTATCAGGACTTTGTGTGCTTTTGCACCATTCTGATATCGTTCCTTTTATATAAAAGACCATCTTTGTTATTGCATGAATATCTATATACATATTATATATATTAATGTGAAATTGGATTGGCAATTCTGAGAGTGAAGCCAGAGTCATATATTTCACACATTTTACCCTTCGATAATTTTTTTTTATTTTAATTTTGATAATAACTTTTCATGGTGCTTAATACTTCTAACAAGATAAATTCTTTCCATAAGCTACTACTATAAATATTATCAACTACGTAATACTAGTAGTTATCGCGAAGAAAATAAAGTTATTTAGTCATATCTTTATTTTGCCATAGTAACTTTTCATCTTATTTCTTTTAAGGTTTTTTAAAATTTATTTATTTTTTATTATAATTTTATTATAAAAATAATAAAGGCAGCAATAATTTCTTATCGAGCTTGGTAAATAACGTATAATGAATTATATATAATGTTTAAAGAGAATTACTTATTGGTGGTTATAAGAGATATGGAAAACTGAAACTTTTTGATATTCTTATTTTACACTTTTTAATAGCTAACCTTACATGAAAATTGGCTTAATGCTATTTCGATTTACATATGACAAAACTATCGGAAATAAAGAATAAAATAAGGATGTCGATTATTTTTATATGTTAGTATATTGTCAATTACCAGCTTCGTAATATGATGGTATGATATTTTCTTTCTCTTACCATATCTTGGTATGCTGCTTAATTTTTTAATTTTATTATTTGTGTATTATTAACAGATATTATAAAATTAATAGATATGAATATTTAAATAGAGTTGAAATAGCAGAATAAGCTAGTTCACTTCCAAAAAAGAAATCAAAGTAGGTATAAATTCTACTATGAAAGTCGTTGAAGATATATTGATCTCAATTTCAATAAACGAGTATATAGTCTATTTGCTTCGTTTTACTTTGTCTTTCTAGACTTGGTCATAATTACTTCGAAAATAAATTGTTTGCAAATTCACCCTTAAATTTTAAGTACTTGAACCGAACGTTCGAGTTTTTTTCTATTTTTTCTCTACTTAATGATCTTACTTTTTAATCATGAAACAAGTTAAATGAATCTATCTTGATGGCATGCGTATGTTAAGGTGAGGAAAACGGGATTAGCACACATCAGGATAGCTTGGATAGTTGAAATCCGTGGTATATATGAGATATATATATGGTTATTTTAAATAAACATGAAGATTCTTGAACACCAATAAGCATTTATTTGACCTTTGATCCCGGAAATATTGTAATCTGTTTTCTAACTTTTCCATTATAATTGTGAAGAGGTACGTAGGTACCTTTCGTGGATTGATCTTTTTAGCAGCATGCGTTAGGGGATCTGGCGTTAAATTTCGATGTTATTTATTCATTTACGTAGTCTGTGTTCACAGTTTAAATCAAAGTTCTTTACTTGTTCTGACCATCATTTTATTAATTTCAATATACATAGCAACTCACTTAAATAGCACTTAACAGTAAACACATTACTATTTTATTTAACAATCATTATCCAAATTACAACAACTTCCTAATTATTTGTCTAGCTACATTAGCTATCTCCCCCTCAAGCTTGTTTGCTTCATTCAATGGAGATTTTGAACCTCCAAAGGAACCTTCACACAGTTCAGCTTCAACTGCAGCATCAGCCACACCACTTTCAGCAAACTTAGCATTCCCTTTTTGCAAGCCTTCAAAAGCTTCAGGGATATCATAGTTTACTACAACATCATAATTTTTTTTACATCCACTCAAAGTAACTTCTAGTCCAGGCATTGACTTCCTCAAATTCTTAATTTTTCCAAGTGTTTCTATTGTATGAGCTTGAAGGGCATTAACCGTGATTAGTGCTAAACCTGTTACAATACGAAACAAAGAATTTTATATAAGGATAGTATAATATATATATATATATATATATGAAGAAAAATATACAAATTTATTGAGGACGAACAATTTAAGTTTAAAATAAATGAATGATGAATTTGATTTTTTTTAATTTAAGGATGCCGATCGCCCCCTCTTTTGCCCTTAGTTCCTTCACTGACCTTTTATATCAGCTGTAGAACTGCGAGGGTCCTTCCTAAGGATGTCAACACATAGTTTATAATTTGGGGTACCCTTGCATGTGCTGTCTACAATGTCAGCATTGATTTGGGATGCTAATAGAAGAAATGATAGGGTTGTATAGTAAGATAGTAAGTTCTTCATTTTGAGTGACTAGATTATATTTTTGGTCAATGTTAGAGCTCTTCAATATATAAGAAAGGAGTTGTATTTATAGATTATTGTAATCATCTTGCTGGTAATTATCGTATTTTAATTTAAATAAATAAAAATCAAAATTCTCATAATAAATGTCACATATTACCATTCATACATGTATAGAATCATATCAACACCCTTTTAATTACATTCTTTTTTGTAATATAATCCTACCAATAAGTGCTAGTTTTTCAAAATGATTTATATTTATTTAGACAATAATACTTAAAGGATATTATTGGTGAATATGAGCCTTGCATTATTATCTAAGCGTTATTTCATTAAGTTATTCATACCATATATGGTATATTATCAGAAAGTAAAATCAGATAATATATCATTAATATGTTAAAGAAACGACAAACAACAAAAATAATTATATAATTAGGCATATTAATGTATTTATTTACTCCTTAATCATATCATATTACATTAAATATCGTATAAAATAATACACAACTACGTTCATTTAAACATAAGATACCAATAGGAAACAAAAACAATACGTATTTCATTACTTTCGTTAAGATATCCATTGTACTAAATATTAGACATTATATTGTATTTCGGCGCCTTGACTATGGCAACAAGCTGTTATTGTATTTCACTGTCATCAAAAGAAACTGTGCACTTCAAGAGATATAGTATTTGAGGAAACTAAATACATGAAGGACAAATAGTATGGATGATCCTTTTTAACTTTCTATGATATTTAGTTGATCACGTCTTTAAAACTTGTCTGAAACGATCGCCCCGTTTTTGAAATATGTCACCAGTAGGTCTGAGTCGGATCCTGGATTAATTGAAATTTTGTTAAAATTGATCACGTGACCTCCGTAATCAAGGTAATTTTACTTTTTGTATTTTTGCCTTAAAAATAAGGTAGGAATGGTATGAATGATCCGGCTTTTAACTGCTGATGTCATTTAGTTGATCGCCTGTTTTTAGAAAGCGTCTGATGATGCATTTTTTTATGAAATATGTCCCAATTAGGTCGACTAAGGTCAGTTCACACTACGGCAATTAGGCATTAAATTGATCCGCGTGACCTTGGCGTGACTCTTAAATAAGGGTAATTTAATACAATTTCACTTTGTGACCTCTGCATAAGATTCTTAATGGATTAGAGGAAATTTGTTATTTTACAATAACTTAATAAGCTAACCTCTGAGGTGATCGATGTCTGAAATGCGTGAAGTTGCACTAACTTCATTGTTAGCTTTTCACAGATTGATCGTATCGGTGTCGGCTACGTAGGGGTTTCAAAATCAAACTGACCACATTGACGGTGTGTGCCTTACAGCGACCTACTACTGACTTAACAAATCTCTCGTAGAAGAGCATACTCGTATATATCACTGGCGTATGCGTAATCTTGACGTCCATCCAATCGAAATTAACAATTTTACCACGAAGCGTAGTCTAACGTTGGCGCTTTAAACTTGAAAGTACCCCCATACTTTATGGTAGAAGTACTCTCATTATATCTCCAAACACAAAAAACACACAGAATTAATATACATGCCAATTTAAACCCGTTTCCCCAATTGGAAATCCAAATTAAAAAACCGAAATCAAAAATTCCAATTTTATAAAGACATTACCGCCATAAACTAGAACTAAATCTCGGATAATGAGGTCTTTGATTAAATGTCACGAGGCATTATTTCCTTGAATACAATCGCGAATTATACGATTTTGATGTAAGAAAATATCAGGAACTTCATCCTCTTTGGAAGCAATTGCTAAAATTGTTTTGTTGAGTGTAAAATCCCTTAGATTCCTAAGCATTTGTTTTTCAATTATTACTCAAGAATGTATGCAAAAATACAAGAAGTGAAATTGCCTAAATTACCTTACTTACCGGGTGATGCTGAGTGCCCTCGCGTGACCAATTCTGACGATTCTTGGGAAGAAAATGCGACGGTGGGACCATATAAGGACATATTTAGAAGGAAATGGGTGATCGAGTTATGCGTTTCACAAAGATGATGGGTGATCAACTAGTGATATTATTGTAAAGTTGAGTCGATCGTCAGCCCAGCGTTTCACAAAAATACAAAAGTGGGAAGTGCTAAAGTACTGCTTACAGTAGTCGTAGTCGGCGTGACGATTAGCGACAGTGCCCAGGCCAATCACGGCGGTGGGACCTCTGCCAGGACATGTCCCCCGAAAAATGGGTGATCCCAATTCATGCGTTTACAGATGAATTGATCCAGCCAGTGACGTTATTATGCGATTAGGTGATCGTCCATCTCAGATTTGCGCTAAAATATTATGTATTGAGTACGATCGATATTATACGAGTATCGATTACGTTGACTATCAATAACATATGCCCTTAGAGTATTATTTTTTTATTAAAATTAGCGATGAAGATGAAGGCGATGCAAATATACATACGCCTTATAATGTGTAAGGGAGTGGATTGTGATTTATGAGAAGTAAAACAAATTAATATATTTGTCCACACATTTTAACCACTCACGATAATTTTATTTTTATTTTGAGTACTACTTAGTAATTTCTTCGTGATGTAATGCTTTAACATGATAAGTGCACCATGTAAATACTATAAATATTCATCTAACTACGTATCTTTCATGAGTATCACCGTGTGAAAATAAAAAGTTGTTTCGCGGTCATATACATCTTTTGCTATTTCCTTCGTGTTAGTACTTTTTAAATGCTATTCTTTTTAGGATTTTTTTTAAAATTCATTTATTTTTCATTATAATTTTATTATAAAAATAATAAAATAATTTGTTATTCTGGCGAGTAAGGCTAAATGCTGGCATTATATTCAAATATATATAATATTATAAGAATTATGAATAAAGGAGATAAAATAATTTAACTTCTTCTGAATAAAGTAGAATATTTAGATAAAGAGTAAGAATCCGTCACGCTGTGTGTAGGAAGAACATGAGTCCCGAATGAAACATTGAGCCGTATTTTTGATACATATTAGAAATTAAGTTAATTTAATTTGTTGTTTGACAAAAGTCTTAAGCCTGAAGTCATCAAATGCTTCTTCAAAATCCATCCAATCCCCTTGATATATCGTCTACGTTAAGGAACTTAAATGTTACATGATTTATTTTTCTATTTACACATTTCAAGATAATGGATGGTATTAAGTTTTTCATGTAAATTTATAATATTATTCCATACTCACAATTTAAATATTAAGAATAAAAATAAAGAAAATAACTTCCATACATTTGTTTTCCTAAATTTTCTGAGATTGACATAATATGAGCTCTTTATTTTATGCAATTGTATGATTTTTGCATGAAATAATAATCTTCACGTATCAGAAGAAGAAGAATATATATATTTCTTCAAACTTAGAGGAAGCGTCGCACGTGCTCTTTCTCTCTCTCTCCCCCCGCCCCCTTTTTCTTTTTCTTCTGGTACTTTAATTTGTCACATTTAATTATTATATTACTTCTGTCCCAAAAAGGTTGTCCAATTGAAATAATCGAATGATTTATAGGTTAAGCTAGCGAATTATCCTGCTGGGAGTTGGGATTCGAACTTGTAAAGTGTTGGGAGTTGTGTAATATTAATTATGGAAAGAAAAAAAAGATTGTCAATTGAATAATCGAATGAATTGTAGCAGTTATTGCTGCCCTTTCATTCAGAATGTCACTGTTCAATATGTAGAGGGAAGGGGATCGGGAATTATTATAATATTAACTATAAAAAGAAGATCTTCCAATTTTGAAATTTAATGGGTGCATGGTTAAAGATTGGATTTTTGTATAATATTTGGTAAAAAATAAATGAATTGCAAGTATTTTTAATGTGCTTAAGTATTAATGTGATGTGATATGTTGATTTTGATTTGAATAATGGTGAAGTTTGTTAATTTTGATGATTGAAATTCAAATGGGAGAAATTATTTGAGATGGTGGGTGTATTAATTCTATACTCAAAATTTTATGGAGGATATGGATATATATATTTCTTTTCCTAATTAATAATCGAATGGTCTAGCGGGTGAGCTTGCTTGATCATTGAGGTCACGGTTCGAATCTCATTGTAGGGGAAAGGGTTGGGAATTATTGTAATCTGATCACATTATATAGGAACTTAATTACGTACGTATTTTAGTCGAATGCATGCATGATGACTGGCATGCAGAAATGTAGGTTTGATTTGATTGAATTGGATTCATTTTGCTATTAAATTGGAAATTTGTTGCTGTGTTTTCAGTTGCGTTGTTTGGATTTTGATTTATTGTGTCAGAACATGGTTATTTCTTGAAAAATTGCAGAAAAATGGTAATGGTGAAGCAATATAAGTCTAAGTGTTGCATTTTGCTCAGTAGCAATTTGGAATTTGTAAACATTTCGAATCGTTTGTATTTGTGTTTTTGAAACAGATGATAATCAATTGAAACAAATTGGGAACGAATGCAGGAATATGGTTAGATTTTTAGTTGGATTTCTAGGAGGATATTATGTGTGGGGGTGGGGTTTGGGGTGGTTGTATTATATGATTATGGGCTATTAGCACAACATATGATAAAAGAATTAGGAGATGTCAAGAAACTATTCAGTGTTTGCCATGATAATAACTGTCCTATAACAGTATATATACACTTTGATTATAAAATCGTGTTCTTTTTTTTTATCATGGTAGTTGATTCTTAACTTCCATCCTGATATAGATGTCGTGAAGATATTCACACTTTACAAGGATGGCTGTCAGCTTCAGATACTGGGAGGAATGTGTGGATACCAAAGACCTGGAGACGATGTGGACAGACCCAGACGTGGTTGTTGAATGGCTTAATGCAGGGGAGACCAGAGGATCGAAAGTCCACCTTTCACGTGATCCAGATGGTAACCCTTATTTGACCCAGACCGAGATGAAGGTAGGAGAAACGATAGGCTCAAACTATCTAACTTGCATATTTATATTGCCTGAACTGCTGCGCTTATTAGTTTAGCAACTGCATATGTTTGGCTCACTTCAATTGCGAATCAGATGACTGTCTTGCCCTTTGGTATCCAGTTTGTGAAACCGTTATATACTTGATGTCCGAAATTGACCTTTATGCATCACTTATTTTGAAATATGCTTACATTTTATTTTCAGGCAGTGGCAGGAATTATTGTCCGCAGGCACTTTCATTCACAAATCGATTCGGTATGACCCTACAACAGGTTTCCCAAGTCTTAGGATGTGATAACATATCTATACTGTTCTTCCATAAAATCAGGTGTCTCATCAGTCCCCTCTGTGTAACTTACTAGCCCGCTTTATTTGTGAATCCTAGGCCTCATAATTTAAGATTTTGAAGTCATTACAGGAACTTGGTTAACCATAAGATCCGATCAAGCCATTCTTGATTGGTTATAAAGAGAGGTGATAGTTGCATGTACATATATGTACTGACGTACTGTATTGATTATTCAACACTAAGTTGGTACACAAGTACACAACTAGCAGATTTACGGCAAATTCATTTTGATACTGTGATGACTAAACATTTATCGACCCCCTTTTCCTCTCTTCATTAAATTTGGAAACTACCCTAATAGGTTCTCTAAATGTTTTACTGGATAAGGAAACGTCAATTTGAACTTTTGCTTGCTTATTTTGATCTAGCATTAACTTTCATGGGAAACATAATTTCGTCTGCAGATTGTAAGTAACTGGTCATCCTTGTTGAAGATCAGGTCACTGGAAATTGTCTGTGTCTGTATTCTTCTAACATATAGTTTGTAGACCTCACCTTGGTTGACTTCTAATTCAGTCCTTTACCATTGGAACCTAGATCACAGTGAAAGGTTTTGGTTTTTCGCAAGTTACTTGTAAACCACCAAACTAGCGACTAGCCCATCCTTTTGGTTTTGTCCATGGGCAATCAGTCAGTTGTGCCCCTAATCAACTTCTCACCCGATATCAACTTGTGATTAATATAACTATTTTACAATTTTCTGAAATCTGAAAATAGCCATTCTATGATTTGTAGGATATGCTATGTGCTCTTGCAACACTGGAAAGTGACAGGCAGCCCCTTACTACCCGCTATAATAAAAAAACTAAAGAAACTACTATAGGGGTCATGCAAATCTCATCAAAAACTGCAGAGTGGCTTGTCAGGTATGTACCAGAATTTATTTATATTTGTTTATCTCATTGCCTTTCAGTTTTCTGCAATTTTCTCATGACTAGAGCTTCTGCAGAGATCATGGTTACCGGAATTATGACATATCTAGGGATCCCGAATATCTTTTCAAACCTTTCGTGAATGTCTATCTTGGTGCAGCCTATCTGAAGTGGTTATCAACTTTTGGTAACAAGTAAGTTAATGATTTCTCAGGGCATAACATAACATAATTGTTTCCCTTCCATGAGTATCACGATGTTTTGATATAACAGTGTAAATTAGATATTGTACTGTTGTCCAATTAATCTGATACTACTTCCAGAGAAAGAAGTGAGGAATTCATGGTGAGAGCTTTCAAACGTGGAACTAAGAAGGCAACTCACAAGTCTACCTTACCATATTGGAAGCAGTATCTTTCAGTCAAGGAAAGCCTTCCAGCCCGGTAATTTATTTCAATCGTCGTACTTCTAATTGCAGAATGGTTATGATCCGTTAGTTTTACATTTACCTGTTTCAAAATTAAAGACAAAATACCAACCAAAACCTCAAATATATTGGCTTTGTCTTTCATCAAGTTAATTTGAGCTGCTTTTTAGCACCACATGGAGAATTTTCAAACGAATATTTTTTTTTGTTTTTGGTTAGATGAAATAATAAATAGACTAAGAGAATTCAAATGTTGCATTGCCTTCTTAAGAATTCATTGTGTTCCACAAAGATAGAAACTTATGGGTTTCCTCTCAAACTAAAGCAATTTATTTGATGCCATAAGCCTACTTGGCTACTTTCTAGATTAATTCTACAATCAGCCTTTCCTCAAGCATTTAATCCTGTGAAAGTTAGCTTCTGAAATTGGAGCACACTTTGTTGTTTGTTAGTTAATAAGAGAAAATAAAGTTTTAACTCTGCAAAACTACCAAAATCTTGGTTGATTTTATATGTTTTTTGGAGGTGGAGAGGATACGTGATTCTGCTCCCTGCTGTTTGGGTTACAAGCTCTCCATATCAGTATGACACGTATTCCTATAGTGTTAGCCCAGCACGCCAGCTCCATGTTATTATATTGCTGTTTGACCGATTCATTAAAAAAATCCGAGTCCTATGGATTTAAGTCTATGCTCGCTTTTCAGTAATTCCGGTTTCGTTTTCTGATGAAGTAACAGGTTTAGTTCATAAAAATATAACTAGTTTAGTGCACACTTGAGTGATTTATCTTGTAGTTTAATCAATTTGAGCTATGCATTTTAATCTATGAAAGGAAGAAATGTTTTTCTTTTGGTGGCTAACCTTGTCATTTGATTTGCAGAAAATTTGTGCAGCCCGGCCCCTGTAGGGCTATACAAGGATCCGGGCATGCCACTGAAAAGAAGGTAAAATTCTGTAAAACAAATTTCCCTAGTGTTCATTCAGCTATGATGCAGGACTCCAGGGTAAGAGCTTACAACTTTATTCACATGTAGCATGATGGTGTGCATTCTGTCATCTTATCTCTTGGCTTTCTCGGATAGGTCAGAATCATATCATTTGTTCTGCCTGTCCTTCATGAAGTGTTTTGACCTTATCTTTGAATTCTCCTGGACCTTTTGGAGATTTGGAGTATATGGAGACATCTGTTTGGTTCCTGATTCCTGATTCCAATACTTCTGATATTTGTTTCTTTTATATCTTGGTAATAATTTTCTGTTGACCTTGTCGTATGATGACATAGTTGTTGAATTTTAGTCATTTATTTATTTCATCTGATCTTATCTTACCACGTATAAATACCATGTAAATAGCACTACAATCTTAAATATCCGATGAGTAATAACATTGATAATAACATTTGAATGCACGTTAAATTCTTACGATATCATTTCATGCAAAAAATGCAATATTGCTCAAATTTAAAAAAAAACCTTTTCTTAAATGGTTGAATAATAAAATATATAAAGTTGAGTGTCTTGTTTTTATGAAATTTTTTTTTTAAAAGAGATATGAAGTAATTTTATTTAAATAAGAATATTAAATAACAAATTCTTAAATCAATAAATAAGTAAAAAGATGAATGAAGAAAGAAAAAATAAACTAAAATAGATGTGCCTGACACAAATTTCACCCATGCAAGAATGTACTGTCTTAAGATTTCAGACAATGCATTTATAACAAACGAAGAATGCAAAAATAAGACAACTAATTGGACTCCAGTGTGCGTCTGATTCAATTCAATCAAATGCTATTGTACATAGTCTTAGGAGGAGATATTAGACTTTTTGAGCTAAACCTTTCTTAACTATAAAATAGTTATGAGTAGTTACTCATGATATTGCTTATGATGAAGGTCCTGTCAATACAACCTGGGACTCCAGAACTTCAAAACAGGATATGGAAGAGATGTGGAATAATCCGTCAGTTCTGTAGGCTCAGTGGAACAAAGGCAGAAGGGGTGGAAAAAGCAGAAGCTTCGTTGGTATTGAACATGATGATAATGAAAGGAGGCTCTATATATATCGGAAAAGAACTGAAGGTAAAGATATGGAGGAATACCATAAATGTAGTCAAGGGTGATTTGCTAGCTCTCAGCCTTATTATATGACCATGCATTCTAGTTATTTACTCATGTGATTTCCAATTTCATTATGATATCTAGTCTTGAATATAGTTACTGTATACATTTTTAGTAACATTTCCAGTTTTATAGAAAATTATACATCAGATTTCAATACAAGCAAGATCACATAGAGAATTAAAATTGTTCACCTGTGTGATATTTTATGCTAAGTAAATGAGTTAATGTTCTTATTTTCAAATTTATGCCGTTTTCATGCTATACATCACAATGTGATTAAATATTCACTCTTTGCTGCAGGCAGTTGCAGAAATCATTCTCAGAAGATATTTCAGTTCAAAGAGAGAGTACACAACCTGTGGTGTTCACCTTTGTGTTAACATGCATCTAAATATAGTTGCTGGCCAGCCTGTTGCAAGATGAAAGTAAATTGAAATTAGTGATTTCTGCACATGGAACTGATTTCTTAAGTGATGGAAGTGGATCATTTTACCTCTTTTGCATATGGTCTCCATATACATTGACTTCCAAATCCGCTTGACATCTATTGGCTTAAAAGACTTCTTGAGCATCCCATAGGAAATTGTTCTAGTAAAGTCCCAACTTTGTATGACATATCAGAGTCAAAGCTTAAGAGATCACTTTATATCTATTAGCCTTTGAGCTAGCAACTATCTCTGTTGCATGACATATCAAGCTTGTTTTTGTTTTGACATAGTTATAATTTTTTTGTCTCAGACTCTCGGCTATGTAATAAATTTGTGTGTTTTAGTTACAGTAGTATAATTCCGCGGATTCCAAATGTAACAATGTAATATGCTGTCAAGCAGTGGACTCACACATGTTTCAGACTGTTCATGTGCTCTTGCTGAGATAATTTAGCATGCAATTTAGTTGATGGTAAGGACAACGTACTGGACTCATGGAATTGATTACTATACACTGCTCGCTGGCTTCACAAAGTATCGATCGCAATCTTTGGTCTGTTATTAGCAGCAGTAATTTACTGCTCAGCTGAAACTTTCATGTCTACATTGAGTTATGAGTATTCGTCATACTCAGTCTTGATAATCCCTACTGTGAGAACAATTAAATTTCTCCTGCGATGAACAATTTGGCAGATGTGAGTGGAGTTTGCACATAATATCCAGTGAGGACGTGTCATGGCATTTCCATATTCTTGAGTCCCTTACCTTTTTTGTTCAAATTGTTAGTATTTTTTGTTCTTTAGGGACTTATGGGCTTTTCAAGCTTACTCATGATAGACTCGGCTTTGAGGACGGCCTCAGCAAATCATACAATGTAACTTTGGTATTGCTTATTTGAGAAACTCAGTTTGTCAGAATATGAAGGAAAGATGTAATAATTATTGTTGAAGTGCTTCTTACTCACAATGATTCTTCTTAGACAGCTTCAATTTCAATTTACTATTCTTATTCTAGGGAAAGACTCCCCAATTTATTGTCCAAGCATATCTGGGTGGACCACAAAATGCAACTGAAGAGAATGGCCCCCAGTGGCTCAAATTTGAGGAAGCTTTAAGCCTTTATGATCCCAAGAAGTATGTATTCTAAATCGCTTTCTATTGAGTTCCGGATAAATGGATTCTGTTTGTATAGCAATTTATTTGTTCTGTTTTCCTAGAAAAGATGCTGTGATACGTGATACATTTTTTTCTTTAAATTAATTTATAAAAAATAAGCACTTGATACAGCATCCAAGTAGCAACGAGGTGTGACAGATTATCATTCCCCTCCTGTACTTAATTTCTAAGTAACCTTCCAATTAATAATCACATTGGGATAAAATCTAATTTGATTGACCTCTGTTGCAGGGATGAAGGGAGTTGCTGCATCTTATAAGCTGACATTTATTTGTATTGCAAGTTTCTGTTTTGGCATATCCACATATATCAGTTCATACAACTTCACACCTAAAGGAAAAACAGAAATGGTATAGAAATTATAAGAGAACATACACAACCTTCTTTTTGATTCTTGTACCTCAGGGAGGGGAGGGAGGATGTATGAAAGGGAATGTTGTTACAGATGCACACACTAATTTCAAAAGCTATATGATAGTAGCCTTGATTTGAATACTATTAACTTATATAATATCCCTCAATAGTATTATGAATTTGTTCTTATTAATCAACACCCTTTTTGGTTTGGGGATTAGTTTGAAAGAAATAATGAACAAGAAAGAATCGCTTCTTAAGTGATTTCTAAGTATTAATAATAAATGTTGGCAATTGGTGAGACATCAATGTTGGTTACTTTGCAAATTGTCTTTGTGTTTGAAGACCTACAAAATCTAATTACTTATTATACTTGTGTGTGTGCTTATGCAGCAAATTCATGCAAAAAGTATCATTATATAGCTAAAACCGCCCACTAAACAAGAAATTTGGGGTATTATATTATGAGCCTACGTATCTTATTTTATTTAAATCATTGTGCACTGTCAATGACCCCATGGAGGCATGGACATTATAACAATTGAATTGGGGGCAGGAAAAAACAATTTGAGAAAATGGTATAGGCTTGAAATAATTAATATTTTTGAATATTTGGGCCTCCTAAGCTTGCCAAATCACGAAGTATTACTTTATTCATTATTCGTGAATTGTGTCAACCCCAGGAAACAAAAGGTCAGGACTTTCTGGCCTTCAAGGTTAATTACACTCATCCCAATGGAGGAATTAGGGGCATGTGAGGAGTGGAGGAATTAGGCGTGATGACAGGTAGTTCATTGTTAAAATTTTGAAAATTATTTTATTGATGAAATTAGAATTTTTCTTATTCGTTTATTGAAAATTAAGTTGTTCCATTAAGCCCCGATTTTTTTTTTATATATTTCTCATTATTATTAGTGCCCCAGCAATTCATATAGAATTTTACTAAGTTTCGCCACTATCCTCTCCTTCATTTGTCTTTGAGAGAGTAATAAAGAGGTGTAATTAAATGTGCATATTAGCTTAGTGAGTTTAACGTGGTAACTTATCTCCATGTATGCATGTTTGCCGGATGATCTGTGTGTCATTTTTCTGTTTCTTTCTGAAACTGTAAAATAATCTTCAATTTTTTCATTGAAGATTAGTGGTTGAATATAAATCTTGACAATTGATAATCACAAGACAAATTAGTCGTGATGTATCCAACAAATTACATCAATGTCGTAAATTAAATAAAATAACCTTTAATCTTTTTCATTGAAAAAATAATGTCGAACTCGATGTCGGCAGTCAGTAATCACCAAGTAATGATATCAGGCGTTATAGCAAATTCATTAGTAAATAATATTTCCGATATCATTTGTACAAGGTTATAGTGAAAATGATATTAGACCGCCTTGTTTCCTTTTTGATCGGTCGTTTTTGTCTTACAAAAATAATCGATAGTGTGAAGTGTATGATCGATTATGAACCATGAAAACTTAGTATTAAAAATATATACATCAACCATTAAACTGTAAATTCTATTTGTACGGCTTACATCCAAATTATTAGAACTTGTCATGGTCACATATAAAAAGTAACTCAGCATACTTTATAGGCAAAAGCCTTAGCATATTAAAGGCTTTAGTGGATAAACAAATTGTTTTATGAAGCCAACAATGAGTATGCAGGTGTACCAGTAATATGCTTCCTATTTTACGAATTATTAAGTTTTACATGACACTCCACGTTACATATATTCCAATGCTCATGACGTATATCGTATTCATTTTATAAATCGATTTATGCAAACGTAAAACATATACTCCATATGATATATCACGATTTTAATTATGCATAATAAGAGTGTCTCAGAAAGTGTAACACAATCTTTGATTCTATGAATAAAATTTTTTGGTATCAGACTTCTTTTTATTTTGCTTTGATGGTTAAAATTATTATCAAATAGTTAAGATTATTATCATTATATAAATTCTAATACATCCTATACAATGAATTTCAATTCCTTTAATATTAATTTTCGGCCACGCTCCATCTACAATGATATCCGAGGATGTTATCTCAACCAAACAGACATACATTCAGTGTACGCATTAGAAAGAGAAGTAGATATATAAGGGGAGACAAACTGGGAATATTACTAGTTTCATGAAAGTCCCAATTACATAAAACTTTGCTAAATTATTATTGTCTCCATCTACACTATACACAACTGTTTGACCAAGCAGCTCAAATCCAAAAATACATTCATCTAAAATTTATTGAAAATAAATAAATTCAGAGAAAAATAAGCTACCACCTTTCTGGGTTTATCTTTAATTGAGATCAATTTTTTATTTTATTTTATTAAATATATAAGAAGTTAAATTATATAGATTTTTTGGTGTGTGAAGTGCTTGATTTGATTATCGAAAAGTATATTGCACATAAAGGGAATGTTTCTTTAAGGTAAAAGTTTAATTTCTTATTGAAGTTTTGCTGTATGACTATTATTGACTGCCCACTATAGACTATAATGTGTTTTATAATATATTTATTTGTTAATTGAAGTTAATTAATTTGTTGTTGGGGTTTTTGATGTGATTTTTGTTTGTTTTGAATGAAAAAGATCCAATTTTTATGATAGTTTTGGTGATGAGAACATTAGAAACCAAGAGAATTAGTGGATTCTAAGTTTTTTCATTCAGAAGAACTTGGCTACCTCAAATTTATATGATGGTCAAAATAAATATATATTGATTAATGCATATGAGTGATATGGTAATTTTCATGCACTTCATTGAACCCATTAGGAGATCTGATGCATTTCTTTTTCAGAATCAACTTTGTTGTTAAGCCTCTCATGAGGACCAGATTGCCATTAGTAAGCTGAATTCAAGGATACCGTCTTTCAAAAATCACTAATGGCCATTACACTTATCCCTTCATGACCGAAGGGAGAAAGACATTAAAGTTGAAAAATGCGAGACTGTTCTCCAGGTGATTCTTCAAATAAGGATCTAAGCTGCTGGAAATGTGTGTTTGATTTGCCACTTTTCGCTTACGTTGCTTTATTTTCTTTACAAATGCCTTCAATTTTAAGGTCGCATTGATAATTGTAGTTTACAATTTGATATAAAATCAAGGAGGATTAATTCTTGTCTGTATTTGTGGGGAATCTGTTTATTTGATTCCCATTATAAATTCTTACACACCTAAAGAAGGCCAAAGTACAGGACTATTGGGAAATTTTGGCAGATGTTCATGATGGTGTTTAATATTTCTTCCTGTAATGAATTTAGTAAGCAACAGGCCAGACTGAAACCACTTCAAGTCTAATATCAATCCTGTATATTATTGTTTTACAGGAAAGAGTTCCTAATGCTATTTAAGATTTCAGCCGTCTTCAGTCCTCTAGCCGAGCAGCATAGCAATTATTGATACCGTCTGAAGTCGGAAATCAACTTACTTCTATGTTTTGGCTGAAGAATCTTAAGATTTTAGTGAATTTCATTATGGTATTTTGCTCATTACTAAGTCTCTAGAGTAATTTCCTTAGAGGTCGTCTGGGTTATATGTATAATGTCTGAAGGCCTGGTTTTTGTTTCTAATCTTGTCTCTATATCTAATCTCAACTGCAAAACTGAAGTATTCACAAAATTCCCAGGTACCACACTGGCAAGAAACTCTTAGAGGCTACGTAGCAGGTAGCAATTAACTACACAAAGGGTGCTAATAGTTCTGCCTGCAGATTTAGATGTATGCGAGCAGTTCATCCAAATTTTGATAAAATTCCTATCCTTTGTTGCAATTGATACTGCTTAATTTTGGTCTATCTTTCCCATTCTATCCCTTTTCCTTTTAAGGACCCTAAATACTACTTCTCCTTGGATTCCATTTTTAAAAAGTTACGAGTTTCTGCATTGTATTTATTTATATGCTGCCAAAAATTTGGTTGAATTCTTTAACTGTTGAGCACTATAGATCCCTTCTCTGGTTGGACCAGCACTTCTATTTTCTACTTCAAGTGCAGTCAGTGTGCTTGGATGGGATGGAAAGAGTAGGGACTATTTGTTCTCTCAGTGGTGTGCCTATTGCGGGTCAGTGCCAAATGCTGGCACACTTTCTACATCACCCTGCAAAATACAATTTTTTTTTACACACCTTTTCTGGTCTGTTTTGTAGAATTTTTGGAATCTCTTTTGATCATACACCATACAGTGCTGCTAGGAGCTTTAAATGATAAGCTTATTGCCCTTAGCCTTAACTGATATAAATCCCACAAGGCAAAAAATGACAATAGAAGAATCAAAATTTGCCTTGTTAGGCTTCTTGACCCCACTCTTCTTATTGGGTTTGCCACAGTACTAGAACATTTTTGAACAAGAGCTTGACTTGTCAAGTTCTATACAAATCACATCAAAGGTTGGTTTTCCTCCAAAAATTAGCACTTAATAATATACTACGTGCTCTTCTGTCTATACTGGAAATCCAGAGATGTGATTTAAATCATCCTTAACAACATATAGGGAAGAATGACACGTCTTGAGGATTCAGCAACTAACATTGTTGACTTTAATGTGAAATTTAGGTTTTGACAGTTTGCGTATAACTCAAGATCACTTGACATTCCTACAGGCAGTGGTTCCCCCAGTATGTGGAGATCTTGCTGTGTCATTATCCCAGTCGGGTCCACAATTTACTCAGGTGATTCATAATGACTCAATTGCATATGGGATGTGGAATGTGTTTCAATTTACCAAGTTAGTTGTTATTGCTTAGATGTTGCGAGGTGTTTATGCTGTCCGAGCTCTCCGGTTTTCTACCGCATTGTCTGTGTTAAAGGATGAGTTTTTGCGGTCTAGAGACTATCCACGCTGTCCTCCTACATCACATCTGTTCCACCGATTTCGCCGATTGGGATATGCTTGCATCAAATACGTTCTGAGTTGCTTTACCTAGCCTTACACAATCAACTGTTTGCTCAAGGTCATGCAAAGGGTCTGCTGAGATCTATTTAGCATGTTTCTGCCAAATTGTTACATTTTGCCCAACTCTTATTTTATTTTATTTTCTTTAATACGGAGTATCAAGCATTATACTTCCATTTACTTTTGTCCTAATAATAATTGAAGATGTGCTAAGACTAATCTGCATTGAGGCCCAGTTTTCATCTCCCATTTTGTCTCACTCCAACAATGGGAAAATAGAACTTGATTTCAAGCTTAATTTTACAAATGTCGTTGGAAAAAGAAATTTTGTGCTAAATTTTTTGAGATTTGAGCCCTCGGAGCCAAACATTTATTCACATCATAGTTTGAACTTTCTTAGAAAAATTACTATATTAGTTTCTTGCATTAATTAATGCCACTATAGTTTATGTGTGTTTTTGCTACTCCCTCCATCCTAAAATGATGGCGAATTTGACCAACCGCGCACTTTAAGAAAAATTCAAATTTGTTCCGTATCAATAAA